>CM054151.1:33748593-33778593 GCA_028751875.1 Rapana venosa | reverse complement strand
CTTTTGCAGCAGATTTTGGGTGTTGTAGTTGAGATCACATCCTCTCCATCACCATGGAGTCAGGTAGAGTTCTCAAGACAACGGTCATCGTCTGCCTCTTTGCAACAAGCTTCTTCTCATCTGCTTCTGGTGAGTGCTTGGGTTTGGGAAAAAACAACAGCAACAACAACAACAACAGCAACAACACAACAACAACAGCAACAACAACAGCAACAACAACAGCCTCCTTGATGTAAAAACAGTCTTGTTTCATTGTGTTGTGTGTACGCTTGCTCGCGTGAGTGAGTGTGTGAGTGTGAGTGTGTGTGTGAGTGAGGTAGTGAGTGAGTGTGTGCGTGTGTGTGTGTGAGTGTGTGTGTGTGTGTGTGTGTGTGTGTGTGTGTGTGTGTAGTGTGTGAGTGAGTGATGTGTGTGTGTTGGTGTGTGTATGTGTGTTTGAGTGAGTGTAGTGAGTGTGTGTGTGTGTTTGAGTGTGTGTATGTGTGTTTGAGTGTGTGTGTGTGTGTGTGTGTGTGTGTGTGTGTGTTGTGTGTTGTGTTGTGTGTTTGTTTGTCTTTTTCTTCTTCTTTCTTTTCTCTTCTTTCTTTCTTTCTTTCTTTCTTTTTCTCTCTCTTTCTTTCTTTCTTTCTTTTTTCTTCTGTCTGTCTGTCTGTCTATCTGTTTGTCCTTCTTCTTTCTTTTTTTTTTTTCTGTCTGTCTTCTTCTTCTTCGTTTGTCCTTCTTTCTTTCTTTCTTTTCTTTCTTTCTTTTCTTCTTTCTTTCTTTCTTCTTCCTTTCTTCTCTATTCTCTTTTCTTTCTTTCTTCCTTCCTTTCTTTCTCTATTTCTCTCTTTTCTTTCTGTCTTCCTTCCTTTCTTTTCTTTCTCTCTTTGTTTGTTTGTTTGTTTTTTGTTTCTTTTCTTTCTTCTGTCTGTCTGTCTGTTTTTCCCCCCCCCTGTCTGTTTTCTTTCTTCATTGCGCTTTTTTTCATACTCAACTCTCCTTATTTCTCTCTTTCTCTGTCTCCCTCTCCCTACCCTCTCCGTGTCTGTCTGTCTGTCTGTCTGTCTGTCTGTCTCTCTCTCCATTCCTCCCTCTCTCTCTGGTATTTCCTTTTTTTTTCTTTAAAATTGTAACCTTAAAAAAAAAAGTATGTCTGTATGCTACATCCGCAGACTTAAGGCTTTGTAGTTGCTTTCTTTGTCTTTTAGTTTCTTTAGTTTTTAACAGAAATTAAAAAAAAACTTGTGAAAGATTTGTTTCGAATTGAAATAGTCAATATTTTGTATGTAATGGTTATCAGGACAAGACGCTGTATATGAATGTCTGAAAAAATTTTTTGTTTGTTTGTTTGTTTATTTTCTTTTTTCCCTTCTGTCTTTGCTTTCTCTCCATCTTTCCTAGTGTATTTGTTTTTTTGTTTGTTTGTTAGCTTTGTGTTTTGCTTGTTATACTTGTTTGCTTCAATTTTTCTTTCTTTCTTTCTTTTCTTTCTTTCTTTCTTTTTCTTTCTTTCTTTCTTCTTTCTTTCTTCTTTTCTTCTTTCTTTCTTCCTTCTTCTTTCTTTCTTCTTCTTTTCTTTTCTTTTTCTTTCTTTTTTCTTTCTTTCTTTCTTCTCTTTCTTTCTTTTCTTTCCTTCTTTCCTTTCTTTCTTTTTTTCTTCGTTTTTTCTTCTTCTCCTTTTTCCCTCCAATTTTCTTTCTTTTTTCTGTCTTCTTCTTTCTTTTCCTATTTTCTTTATTTTCTTATCTTATCTCTATCTTTCTTTTTTCTTTCTTCATTAGCTGTTCTTATTTCTTTTTTCTTTCTTTTCTCTTTTTCTCTCTTTCTTCTTTCTTTCCTCTTTTGCTTTCTATCTTTTTTTCTTCAGTTTTTCTCTCTCTCCTTTTACCCTCCAATTTTCTTTCGTTTTGTTTGTCTGTCTGTCTTTCTTTCCTATTTTCTTTAGTTTTCTTATTAACAAAACAAAACAAAATGAACGAAGTTTAACTTTTTAGTGTTCCGGTAACAAAAATTGAAGCTGGACTCCAAAGGCTTGAATTTTATGGAGTTTCTTCAATTTCTATCTGTGTCTGTCTGTCTGTCTGTCTATCTGTCTTCTGATTGGCTGGCTGGCTCTGTGTGTCTTTTCTTCTTTTTTTTCTTTCTTCTCTTATCTTCCCCTTTTTTCCTTCGCTTCTGTCTTCTATCTTCTTGACCCTTTTCTATCTATCTATCTATCTATCTATCTATCTATCTATCTATCTATACTATCTATCTATCTATCTATCTATCTATCTATCTATCTATCTATCTATCTATCTATCTACACACATTACACACACGCACAAACACACACAATATATATTTTATATATAATATATATATATATATATATATATATATATATATATATATATATATAATATATCATATTATATAATAATGTATGTTAATGTCTGTAGATAGATAGATCATGCGCGCGCGCGCGCGCGTGTGTGTGTAATAACGTTGTCTCCACTATTGAGACTTAGATACAGTATCTTTATTAAACAAAGTTGAGATAGTTAAGTATATATTATTAAATTCTGCAGTTATAGATATTGTTTCTTATTACATCCAAACTAAAGTGTTGTTGTGTGTGTGTGTGTGTGGTGTGTGTGTGGTGTGTGTGCGCGCGCGTGCGTGGCGTGCATGCGTGCGTGCGTGCATGTGTGTGTATGTGCTTTTCAGTTACTGTGAGTATTCATGTTATTTTTGGGTATATTGCTGTTAAGTTTATTCTCCTGTTCAATTTGTTTGTAATCTTCCATACCCCAAAAGGGGTGAAAGGAATTAAATCCTGAATCTTGAATCTTGTGTGTGCGCGCTCACACGCGTTGTGTGTGTGCGCGTGCGTGCGTGCGTGTGTGTATGTGTATATTGTGTCTGTGCGCGTGCGTGCAGGGTGTGTATGTGTATATATGTGTGTGTGCGTGTGTGCGTGCTTTGCGAGCGTACATGCGTGCCTGTGTGTGTGCGTGCCTGCGTGCGTGCCTGGTGCGTGTATGTATACTATGGTTGTGTGTATGTGTATATGTGTGCGTGTGCGTGCGTGTGCGAGCGTACATGCATGCCTGTGTGTGTGTGCGTGCCTGCGTGCGTGCCTGGGTGCGTGTATGTATACGTATGGTTGTGCGTATGTGTATATGTGTGCGTGTGCGTGCATGTATGTGTGTATGTGTATGTGTGTGTGCGTGCGTGCGTGTGTACTTATTTCCTACATGACACTTTCCCCTTATATCAGTTCCTACTTTTTCAATAGCATTCTTCACCTCCTTCATCACCACCTGAGTGTGTGTGTGTGTGTGTGTGTGTGTGTGTGCGTGCGTGCGTGCGTGCGTGCGTGCGTGTGTGTGAGTGTGTGTGTGTGTGTGCATAAACTTGAAATATCTTATATGATATTTGAGGAAAGTTGCATGCGTGTAAATGATTGAGTACAAGCGCTTCGATTTGTTTCTTTTACAAGATTCAGCGCTATATAAATAATAATAATAATAATAATAATAATAACAATAATAATGTATGGAATTTATATAGCGCTGAATCTTGTAAAGCAACAAATCAAAGCGCTCAGATGATGTGGTTTTTTTTATATCGAGGATAATGGAATAAGCACTCATGTGCTTTTTTACAATCAGTCCCCGTGTGTATGCGGTTTTGTAAATTTTGTCATCTGTTCCCACCGGCACACAATGGCCTACTCTTACGAAAAGCGAAACAGGATTTAACGTGTGCGCAAGATGTTCTGCATGCGTTCCATATATTCCATATATTCTAGATATTCCATATATTATTATGATTATGATTATGATTATGATGATGGTGATGATGATTATTATTATTTCTATTATTATAATCATCATTATTATTATCATTATTATATTTATTTATTTATTATTATTATTATTATTATTCATTATTATCATCATTTTAATTTACTATTATTATTATTATTATTATTATTATTATATTAATTATTATTATTATTATATTATTATTATTATTATTATTATTATATTATTATTATTATTATTATTAATTTTTATTATATTATTATTATTACCATCATCATCATTACTATTACTATTATTATCATTATTATTATTATTATTATTATTATCGTTATTACAGTCAGTGTAGCTCCACGCTGCAGCTAGACATAGTGTTCATCCTGGATGCCTCGGCATGTGGCTCTTCCAACTTCCAGACAATGCTGGCGTTCGTGCAGGTCAGTGTGTGTGTGTTGTGTGTGTGTGTGTGTGTGTGTGTGTGTTGTTGTGTGTGTGTGTGTGTGTCTGTGTGTGTCTGTGTGTGTCTGTGTGTGTGTGTCTGTGTGTGTGTATGTGTGTAGATGTGTGTGTGTGGTAGATGTGTGTGTGTAGTTGTGTGTGTGTATGTGTGTGTGTGTCTTGTGTGTGTGTAGATGTGTGTGTATGTGTGTAGATGTGTGTGTGTGTGTAGATGTGTGTGTAGATGTGTGTGTGTGTAGATGTGTGTGTGTGTAGATGCAATAACATAACAATAATCTTAATTCAGTTTTTGCAGGCCATATGGCCCATAGGAACAACAGTTAATCATATACTTTCATGTAAGGTGAACATCCTTACTTCTGATATCTAAACATTTAGTAAGAAATAATCCAACTTTAAACATCAAACTAGGTTTAGTGTTCATACAAAGAAGCTGCACTTTCAGATTCGATGGAAAACTGTAATAATACAGAGGAATACAAATGTGTGTGTGTGTGTGTGTGGTGTGTGTGTGTGTGGTAGATGTGTGTGTGTAGATGTGTGTGTAGATGTGTGTGTAGATGTGTGTGTAGATGTGTGTCTGTAGTGTTGTGTAATGGTGTGTGTGTGTGGATGTGTGTGTAGATGTGTGTGTAGATGTTGTGTGTAGATGTGTGTAGATGTGTGTGTAGATGTGTGTGTAGATGTGTGTGTAGATGTGTGTGTAGATGTGTATGTAGATATGTGTGTAGATGTGTGTGTGCGTAGATGTGTGTAGGTGTGTGTGTGTTGATGTGTGTGTAGATGTGTGTGTGTGTAGATGTGTGTGTGTAATATGTGTGTAGATGTGTGCGTGGATGTGTGTGGATATGTGTGTGTAGATGTGTGTAGATGTGTGTGTAGATATGTGCGTAGATGTGTGTGTAGATGTGTGTGTAGATGTGTGTGTAGATGTGCGTGTAGATGTGTGTGTAGATGTGTGTGTAGATGTGTGTGTAGATGTGTGTGTAGATGTGTGTAGATGTGTGTGTAGATATGTGTGTGTGGATATGTGTGTGTGTAGACGTGTGTGTAGATGTGTGTGTAGATATGTGTTAGATGTGTGTGTAGATGTGTGTGTAGATTGTGTGTAGATGTTTGTGTGTGCGTACATGCGTGTGTAGATGTGGTGTGTAGATGTGTGTGTAGATGTTTGTGTGTGTAGATGTGTGTGTGTATGCGCGCACGCGCGTTTGTGTATGTGTATGTGCGTGTGTGAGTGGGCGTGCGCGCGCGTGATTAAGCTATTTATTCTGATGTATTCTTTTCTTTCAAGAATAATAGATAAACACTCAGATGGGTATTTTTTACATCTATTCCCCGTGTGCATGCAGTTTTGTAAATTTTGTCATCCGTTTCTATCGTCACAAATGGACGACTACTACTACTACTACCACCACCACCACCACCACCACCACCACCACCACCACCACCACCTACTACTACTACTTACTACTACTAACTACTACTACTACTACTACTACTACTACTACTACTACTACTACTACTACTACTGCTGCTGCTGCTGCTGCTGCTGCTGCTGCTGCTGCTGCTGCTGCTGCTGCTGCTGCTGCTCCTCCTCCTCCTCCTACTACTACTACTGCTACTACTGCTACTACGACTTCTACTACTGCTGCTGCTGCTGCTGCTGCTGCTGCTGCTGCTGCTACTACTACTACTACTACTGCTGCTGCTGCTGCTGCTCCTCCTCCTCCTCCTCCTCCTACTACTACTACTGCTACTACGACTACTACTACTGCTGCTGCTGCTGCTGCTACTACTACTACTACTGCTACTACTGCTACTACGACTTCTACTACTGCTGCTGCTGCTGCTGCTGCTGCTGCTGCTGCTACTACTACTACTACTAACTGCTGCTGCTGCTGCTGCTCCTCCTCCTCCTCCTCCTCCTACTACTACTACTGCTACTACGACTACACTACTGCTGCTGCGCTGCTGCTACTACTACTACTACTACTACTGCTACTACTACACAACTACAACTACAACTACTACTACTACTACTTCTACTACTACTTCTACTACTACTTCTACTACTACTACTGCTGCTGCTGCTGCTGCTACTACTACTACTACAACTACAACTACAACTACAACTACAACTACTACTACTTCTACTACTACTTCTACTACTACTACTGCTACTGCTGCTGCTGCTACTACTACTACTACAACTACAACTACAACTACAACTACAACTACTACTACTTCTACTACTACTTCTACTACTACTACTGCTACTGCTGCTGCTGCTACTACTACTACTACTACTACAACTACAACTACAACTACAACTACAACTACAACTACAACTACAACTACTACTACTTCTACTACTACTACTGCTGCTACTGCTGCTCTGCTGCTGCTCCTCCTCCTCCTCCTCCTACTACTACTACTACTACTACTACTACTACTACTACTACTGCTGCTGCTGCTGCTGCTGCTGCTGCTGCTGCTGCTGCTGCTGCTGCTACTGCTACCTCTGGTGTTGGTGCTGGTGCTGCTGTCTCTATACTATTACTGCTACTGGTGTTATTTTGTTGTTGTTCTTGTTGTTTTTCTTCTTCTGCTGTTGCTTCATCTGATCCTTCTTGCTTTTGGTCTTTTTTTTTCTTCTATTGCATGTTTTCCTCCTTGCGTATTGATGTCAAATTGACACCGTCTTGTTTATCAATCGTCATCATTACCACCGTCAACAACCACCACCCCCCCCCCCCACCGCCCGCCCCTCGCCCTGCCCCCCCCTCCAACCACTCACCATGACCACCACCATCCCTAACAAAAAAAGTTATACCCCTACCTCCCCTTCCTAAAGAGAACCCCCCCCCTCACCCGACCCTCCCCCCCCGAAAATAAAAATAATTCACACCAAAAATGAAAAATCGACACACACACCCCCTTCCCCCTCCTCCATCACCCCCCTACCCCCCCCCCCCCCCCCCCCCCCAACAACCAACCAAAAGAAAAAACCCATAGTGACATTATTGTCGTCGCTATCCTCCTTAATATTTTTTTCTTCACTTTTTTTCTTTCTCTCTCTCCCCTCTCCCTCTCCCCCCCAAAAAAATTCGCTCAATAACTCTCCATCCTCTCCTCTCCTCTCTCTCTCCCTCCTCCACCCCTCTCCCTCCTCTCTCTCCTCTCCTCCTACACCACAATATAAGTATGGGTTATTATTATTAGATGTATCCCTAACGGGGACTGGATGTAAAATAGCATATGTGTTTCTATCATTATCCTCGAAATAAAAGAATTTGTCATTGTCATTGTCTCTCTCTCTCTCTCTCTCCTCCTCTCTCTCTCTCTCTCTCCTCTCTCTCTCCTCTCTCTCTCTTTCTCTCTCTCTCTTTCTCTCTCCAGAATTTTATCGACGGTTTCGAAATCGGATCCAACAAAGTGAGAATCGGCGTTCAGAAATACTCCACCGGCACCAACACAGAGTTCAACCTTCGTGACGACTATGTCAAAAGCTCGGTGAAGAACCGTGTGGCCAATGTTGTTTACACCGGAGGCTCAACCAACACAGGTAAGCAAGAGTGAAAGGAAAGAAGAAAACCACGAGAAGAAAAAGGTAGGAAGAAGTAGAATGCTTGGCTGCCAGGAATGGAAGGAGAGAGAGAGAGAGAGAGAGAGAGAGAGAAGAGAGAGAGAGAGAGAGAGAGAGAGAGAGAGAGAGAGAGAGAGAGAGAGAGAGAGAGAGAGAGAGAGAGAGAGAGAGAGAAGAGAGATAGAGAAAGAGAGAGAGAGAGAGAGAGAGAGAGAGAGAGAGAGAGAGAGAGAGAGAGAGAGAGAGAGAGAGAGAGAGATTCGGATAGTTTATTCATTAGGTCATGGCCCCCCCATGAAGAGGATTGTGATCAAAACATACAACATGAAAACTATTTAAAAAAAAAAAGCAAATAAACAAATTGATTCTTATAAATACGTAACACAACAGCATGACTATGACGTGGCGATTTCTCTTAACTTGAATGCTTTAAGCAGGAAGAGAGACAAAATTAATGAGAGAGAGAGAGAGAGAGGAGAAGGAGAGGAGGAAGGGAGGGAGGGAGGGGAGGTGGTGAGGGAAGATGGGAGGGATAAGGACGAAAGGAATGAAGGAAGGGAAGAAGCGAGGGAGGAAAGGTGCGAGGGAGAGAAGGGTGATGGAGGAAGGAAACATGAATGAATGGAGGAAGGAAGGAAGGAAGGAAGGAATAGAAGGAAGGAGTGGAAGAAGGCCGAAGGAGAAGGAATGACAGAAGCAAGGAAGGCAAAAATAAAAGAAGCAAGGAAGGCTGAATGCAAGGGAGGAAGAAAAAAAAAAGAAAAAAAAGAAAGAATGAAAGGCTGAAGAGAGGAAGAAGAAAAGGACGGAAGGCTGGAAAGAAAAAAAATCGATCAGACAAACAAAAAACCCCAACCAACCTACCCAACCACCCACCCACCCAACCCAACCACAAACCCATATCCACATACCCACCAACCCAAAACAACACCCATCACCAAACAATCACACAAACAAGCAAAAAAACAACCCCACAACCACCGATAACGACCTCCACCCTCTCTCTCTCTCACTCTCCTCTCTCTCTCTCCTCTCTCTCTCTCTCTCTCTCCTCTCTCTCTCTCTCTCTCTCTCCTTCTCCCTCTCTCTCTCTCTCTTGTTATTTATTGTTGTTTTTTGGGGGGATGGGGTGGGGTTGCATTTGGATAATATGATGGATTCCTTTTTCTTCTTCATACATAGATATTTTGGGGACTTTTTTTGTTTTGTTTTTGTCTTTGTTTTGGTACATATTTTGCTTGTTTGCTATTGTTCTTCTTTTTTATGCCCAGAGGACTGGTTGTAAACAAGTGTTTGCTTATGCCATTACCCTCTTTAAATAACATTCATTAATTCCTTTATTCTCTCTCTCTCATGTTCTCTATATCTTGCTTGCCTTCCAGTGAGTGTGTGTGTGTGTGTGTGTGTGTGCGCGCGCGTGCGTCTATGTGAGTATTGTTTTCCATGCAATTCTATATCAGCATGCATTATTTTCCCTTCTCGTTACTTTTTTGTTGTTGTTTTTTTTTTTTGGTGTTGTTTTTTTGTTTGTTTTTTTTGTTTTGTTTTTTTGGGGGCTGGATGTAAAAAAGCATGTAATGCTTAATCTATTACCCTCTGAAAAATAAAAATTGTTCAAAAATTGTTCAAAAAAATTGTTCTCTCTCTCTCTCTCTTGTTTAATACAACTTCGTCTTGGTCTACTACCAATTAATGGATCATCTTTTAAAAGACCTTTTAAGAAAAATATAGACCACATGTGTAAGCTGCTGTGTAATGTATTGGAAGATGAGGATCATTTTCCTAAGAGCTGCATTCTTTATACTGATTTAAGACACAAGTATTTGGACTCCAGTAACCAACTATACGTGAGTTTGCTAAAACATGGTTCAGTTTCTTTCATTCGCAATCTCAGCTTTTATCTTGTCAATGCTTTGATAGTTCGGCAGGAACATGTTGAAAATGTGGAGAATGGATATTGACTAACTCTTTAATGTACACAGCTGCTTAAAGTAGATAAATTTGGTCTCATTTTTGGATAGGTCCATGTTACATTAGTTATGTTTTGGCAGTTGCCGTATATGTCATGTTTTGTTTTGACTTCGTTTTGATATGTTTGGTTTGACCCCACTCTAGGGGCTGATGGCCTGAAGAATAAATTGTGTTCATCGTTCTCTCTCTCTCTCTCTCTCTCTCCTCTCTCTCTTCTCTCTCTCTCTCTCTTCTCTCTCTCTCTCTCTCTCTCTCTCTCTCTCTCTCTCTCTCTCTCTCTCTCTCTCTCTCTCCTCTCTCTCTCCTCTCTCTCTCTCTCTCTCTCTCTCCCCTTCTCTCGAACCCCAACCCCAAACATGGCAGGGGTGGCCTTGCAGTACGTACGCACCACCATGTTCACACCCGCGAACGGCGACCGCGCAGGAGTGACAAACATCTGCATTCTGTTAACCGACGGAGTGTCCAACAGCTATTCCGACACCGCCACCCAGGCTGCCAATGCCAGAAACGCTGGCATCGTCATCTACGCCATCGGTATCGGCAGTGGCATTCCCGTCGCTGAGCTGAACGAAGTGGCCACAGATCCGGACGCCGACCACGTCTTCTCTGTCAGCAGTTTTGGCGCCCTCAATACTATCATCAGCTCCTTCCAGAGCAGCGTCTGCCCTCCTGGTCAGTGCTTGTTTGTGTTGGAAGATTGTTGCATGTTGTGTTGTTTTGTATTGCAGACGGGACGGGTAGCTCAGCGGTCAGAGCCACTCGCTTCTCCCACCCCAGCTAAGGTTAAGCAGCATCGAGCGTGGTTACCAAGTGGATGGGTGACCGTTTGCGCTCTTTGGCTTCAGTACAGTTTCCACCCAGTTCACCCAGCTGTAAATGGGTACCTGCCCTCGTTAGGGTCAGGGAAGGTTAAAGCAGCGAGGGAGAGAGGAGATGGGTGAATGCCGCCCTCAATATGCTGGCCGCTGGAGAAGCTGAGGTCTCTGACATCTCGCTCTTCAACGACCGCATAGGTTATGTGAACCTTTAGGCCTACCTTTTTTGTGTCGTTTATTGCAGACTAACTTTCATTCCAGAGCAATGTCTGCCTTCCTGGACAGTGCTTGGGTTGGAGGATGTGTCGTGTTGTGTTGCCGACTACTGTAAGTTAAGCCATGGCACGGACACGCTGTGTGGATTTGGGGATGCTCTCCCTGAGAGTAGAGTAGTGAGTGTTGCTGCAGAAGTAGCGCCACCCTTTCAAATGTTGTTTTTGCTGTCTGCATGTGCAGGCCCTATTTGCCTTGACCTATCGTATTGGCTCCCCCCCCCCCCCCCTTCCTTCCTTTCTTCCTTGCTTTCTGCTTGCTTGCTTCCTTTCTCCCCCCCCCCCCCCCTTCATTCCTTCCTCCCTTCCTTTCCATCCTTCCTCCCTCATTACTCCCTTCCTTTCTATCCTTCCTTCCTTCATTCATCCCTTCCTTCCATCCTTCCTTCTTCATTCATCCCTTCCTTTCCATCCTCCTTCCTTCATTCCTTCCTTCCTTTCCATCCTTCCTTCCTTTATTCCTCCCTTCCTTTCTATCCTTCCTTCCTTCATTCATCCCTTCCTTTCCATCCTTCCTTCCTTCATTCATTCCTTCCTTTCCATCCTTCCTTCCTTCATTCCTCCCTTCCTTTCTTTCCTTCCTTCCTTCATTCCTCCCTTCCTTTCCATCCATCCATCCTTCCTTCATTCCCTCCTTCCTTTCTATCCTTCCTTCCTTTATTCCTCCCTTCCTTTCTATCCTCCTTCCTTCATTCCTTCCTTCCTTTCCATCCTTCCTTCCTTTATTCCTCCCTTCCTTTCTATTTCCTCCTCTTCATTCCTTCCTTCCTTTTTCCATCCTTCCTTCTTCATTCCTCCCTTCCTTTCCATCCTTCCTTCCTTCAATCCTCCCTTCCTTTCTATCCTTCCTTCCTTCATTCCTCCCTTCCTTTCCATCCATCCGTCCTTCCTTCCTTCATTCCTTCCTTCCTTTCCATCCATCTCCTTCCTTCCTTCCTTCTTCCTTCCTTTTCCATCCCTTCCTTCCATCCTTCCTTCATTCCTTCATTCCTCCCTTCCTTCCATCCCTTCCTTCATTCCTCCCTTCCTTTCCATCCGTCCTTCCTTCCTTCCTTCCTCCCTTCCTTTCCATCCTTCCTTCCTTCATTCCTCCCTTCCTTTCTATCCTTCCTTCCTTCATTCCTCCCTTCCTTTCCATCCGTCCTTCCTTCCTTCCTTCCTCCCTTCCTTTCCATCCTTCCTTCCTTCCTTCCTCCCTTCCTTTCCATCCTTCCTTCCTTCATTCCTCCCTTCCTTTCTATCCTTCCTTCCTTCATTCCCTCCTTCCTTTCCATCCTTCATTCCTTCCTTCCTCCCTTCCTTTCTATCCTTCCTTCCTTCATTCCTTCCTTCCTTTCCATCCTTCCTTCCTTCATTCCTCCCTTCCTTTCCATCCTTCCTTCCTTCATTCCTCCCTTCCTTTCCATCCTTCCTTCCTTCAATCCTCCCTTCCTTTCTATCCTTCCTTCCTTCATTCCTCCCTTCCTTTCCATCCATCCGTCCTTCCTTCCTTCATTCCTTCCTTCCTTTCCATCCATCCTTCCTTCCTTCCTTCCTTCCTTCCTTTCCATCCCTTCCTTCCATCCTTCCTTCATTCCTTCATTCCTCCCTTCCTTCCATCCCTTCCTTCATTCCTCCCTTCCTTTCCATCCGTCCTTCCTTCCTTCATTCCTCCCTTCCTTTCTATCCTTCCTTCCTTCATTCCTTCCTTTCTTTCCATCCATCCTTCCTTCCTTCCTTCCTCCCTTCCTTTCCATCCTTCCTTCCTTCATTCCCCCCTTCCTTTCCATCCATCTTTCCTTCCTTCATTCCTCCCTTCCTTTCTATCCTTCCTTCCTTCATTCCTCCCTTCCTTTCTATCCTTCCTTCCTTCATTCCTCCCTTCTTTCCATCCCTTCCATCCTTTCTATCCTTCCTTCCTTCCTTCCTTCCTCCCTTCCCTTCCTTCCTTCCTTCCATCATTCCTTCCTTCATTCCTTCACACCCTGTTGCAGTGAACGGCGGCTGGTCCTCCTGGAGCTCGTGGGGCACCTGCTCGGTGACGTGCAATGTGGGGTCGCACAGCCGGTCCCGCTCCTGCACCAACCCCTCCCCGGCCAATGGCGGCTCCTACTGCGGCGGCCACTCCTCCGAAGCCCAGAGCTGTGACGTGGGCCCTTCTGTGGGTGGGTGCTCTGCTGCTGAACGGCTGCACTCCTCCGTAACTCCTTGAGGAGTCACTGGGTGGCTTGTGTTTGACTCCTCTCTCGATGGACAGGGGACAAGGGACAGCTCAGTCACAGCACTCGCTTTCTTACCGAGCTAAGGTTAATTAATAGCGTCGAGCGTGGTTGCCTTGTGGATGGGTGACCGTTTGCGCTGCCTTGGCTTCAGTACAGTTTCCACCCAGTTCACCCAGCTGTAAATGAGTACCTGCCCTTTTTTAGGGGTCAGGGAAGGTAAAGCAGCGAGGGGAGAGGAGATGGGCGCCGCCCTCAATATGCGGGCACCTGGAGAAGCTGAGGACTCTGATACCTCGCTCCCCTATGACCGCGTAGGTTATGGAACACCTTTACCCTTTACCTTGATGAACGCTGTGGACGAGTGGTTAAGAACTGTTTGACTTCAAACCTTTGGGTCCATGAAGTCGTGGGTTTCAATTCTCGGCAACAGCGTCTGGTGAATTAAGGGTTGGAGGGGTGAGGGCGATGGGAAGAATTTTGACGATCTCCCAGGTCAGCTTAAATCGCAGACCTGCCAGTGAATTAGCTTCCTTCGTGTATGTACACATGCAGAATGATTCTTAAATATGCACGTTAAAGATCCATCCCGTATTTCATGTCAGGAAGGTTTACAGAACCACGAACATAATTATCCAACATGCAATCCTGTACAAACAGAAAAGAACAGGTCTGAAGTCGGAACGAGTCGGCGGAGGCCACAATGGGCAGACCTGTAGAGATGCAAGCACAGCACAGGAGAAGACCAAGTGCTACGCAGCCCACCCAATAAGGGAGCACGGAAAAGGAGAGAAGAAACGACCTTTTACCTTCAGACGAGGCAGTGTACATTATTTTGTGGGTGAAGTTGAACCTGGCAGGAGCTCTGGCCTTCTCTTTTGTAACAGGGCTGCGTGTTAGGTACGTTCGTGTCCTCCATCCTGGCGGCCATCTCTGGCTTCCTCTTCTGTTGCTTGCTCAGTTGGTCAGTTCCTTGGTCGGTCAATGGACGGATGGATGGGCGGATAGATGGATGGATGGATAGACGGGTGGATGGATGGATGGATGGATGGATGGATAGCGGGTGGATGGATGGATGGATGGATAGACGGGTGGATGGATGGATGGATGGATGGATGGATAGACGGGTGGATGGATGGATGGATGGATGGATAGACGGGTGGATGGATGGATGGACGGGTGGATGGGTAGATGGAGGTATGGATGGATGAATGGCTGGCTGGTTGGCTGGTTGGACGGACGGATGGATGGACGGATGGATGGATAGATGGATGGATGGATGGATGGATGGATGGATGGGTCGGTAGATGGGTGGATGGCTGGTTGATCGATTTGTTGACTTTTGGTTGCTCAACTAACTGGGCAGATGCTTGGTTGGTTGATGCATGGTTGGATGAATGAATAACTGGATGGAAGAATACATCATTAGATCAACCGATAGACGGATTTTCTTGACAGGTTGATTGAAAATGGATGGAGTTCTTGTTTGGCTGACTAAAATTTGATCTGCGGATTTATACATTGATTGATTATTTATTTATACATTGATTGGTTATTTTATTTATTGACGAATTCACTAAAAATGTATCTCTCTCTCTCTCAGTCCCTAATGAGGGAAAGGGCCGGATGGAATAAAAGTATGTATGAATATTTACTCTGTAACCCTTGGAAAAATAAAGATCATTCATTCATTCATTCACTCATTCATTTGTACGTTCGTTCGTTCGTTCGTTCGTTCCTTCTTTCCTTCCTTCCTTCCTTCCTTCCTTCCTTCCTTCCTTCCTTCCTTCATTCCTTCATTCATTCTCTCTCTTTCTCTCCTCTCTTCTCCCTGCTACGCAGACGGCTGCGTCTACTCCAACTCCCAGTGTGTCTCCTGCAATCCCGGCTACAGCTGGTCTGGCAGCAACTGTGACTGGTGCAAGACCAACTTCACGGGATGCTCGTGCCAGAACTGCCAGACTAACCACATAGGCTACAACTCCGACTGCGGGGTGCTGTGCTATAACGGCGATCCTGACGTACCTGGTGGGTGGCCTTGTGTGTAGTGTGTAGTGTGTATGGGTGTATGGTGTGTAGTGTGTGTGTATGGGTGTGTGTGTGTAGTGTGTGTGTATGGGTGGGATGGGTGTGTGTGTGTAGTGTGTTATGTGGTGTATGTGTGTAGTGTGTAGTGTGTGTGTATGGGTTGGTGTGTGGTGTGTGTGTATGTGTGTGTAGTTGGTGTATGTGTGTGTGTATGGGTGTTGTGATGGGTTGTGTGTGTAGTGTGTGTATGTGATGGTTGTGTGTAGTTGTGTTGGTGTATGGGTGTGTTTTGTATGTGTATGGTGGAGTTGTGTGTGTATGGGTGGATGGGTGTGTGTGTGTGTAGTGTGTGTGTGTATGGTGATGGTGGGTGTGTGTGTGTGTGTGTGGTGGATGGGTGTGGTGTGTGTGTGTATGGGTGATGGTTGTGTGTAGTGTGTATGGGTGTATGGGTTGGTGGTGTGTGTGTGTGTGTATGGTATGGTGGGTGTGTGGGTGTGTGTGTGTAGTGTGATGTGTTTGTGTGTATGGTGTGGTTGGGTTTGTGTGTATGTGTGTTGTTGGTGTATGGGTGGATGGGTGTGTGTGGTGTGTGTTGGTGGTGGTGTGTATGTGGGTGTATGGGTGTGGTGTTGTGTGTGTGTGTGTATTGGGTGGATGGGTGTGTGTGTTAGTGGTGTGTGTGTGTGTATGGGTGGATGGGTGGATGTGTGTGTGTGTGTGTGTGTATGGGTGGATGGGGGTGTGTGTGTGTATGGGTGGGTGAGTGGGTGGGTGTGTGTGTGTATGGGTGGGTGTGTGTGTGTGTGTATAGGTGGTGAGTGGGTGGTGTGTTGTGTGTGTATGTGGGTGGGTGTGTTGTGTGTGTGTGTTGAATGGATGGTGTTGTGTGGTATGATGTGTGTGGTGTATAGGTGTGATGGTGGTGGATGGTATAATGTGGGTGTGTAGGTGTGATTGGTGTGTTTATGGTGGTATGTGTGTGATGAGGTGTTGTGGATGGGATGGATGGTGTGGGTGTTTGTGTGTATGGGTGGGTGGAGTGGGTGGGGTGTTGTGTGTGTATAGGTGGATGGGTGTGTGTGTTGTGTGTGTGTGGGTGTGTGTGTGTGCGTGAAATGAAGAATAAAGTACAGTGAATAAGCGAAAATATGCCTTTTTCAAAAATCCACCCAGAGAGAAAAAACCCAACAACAACAGGAAAACATAAACCAGACACAGAAATCAAGATTCAGATCACACCCAAAACGAAACGAAACAATACAAGACAAAATATTAAAAAAATCATCGTCAACTATCACAAAAATACAGCAGCAAGTCAAAATAGAAAATAATATATTGAAATAATTATTGGAAATCGTATACAACCTCCCCTCCTCATCTCACGACCCCCCCCCCCCCATCTCCCAATGACACACTCACCTTTGAGGGAAAGAAAAGACATACTTTTACGCCGAACTTGATAAGGTCATACTGATATCATGGTTTGTATTGCTGCGTGGGTCAGAATCCTGGTCACTACGATAAAAAAGGACACGGAAAAAATAAACACAGCCAAAATGTGGTTCTGCAGGCATCTTCTGAAAGTTAACTGGTCAGACAGGAGAACACATGAAAGCATTCTTGATGAACTCTCAGTGCAAAGACAACTGTTGGCTGAAATTGGTAAGCGCGGGCTGAGATACGTTGGTCATGCAAACAGAAACACACACAGACACATCTGACGACGACAGTTCTCCGAGGTAAGGTTGGGGGCAGAAGGAAAAAGAGGCAGACCACCAACGTCCTACATTGCCGACATCACTGAGGTCAGTGGTCTGGGAAGGTTACAGGAGATCGTAGAACTCAGCGCAGAGAAAGAGAGAGAGAGAGAGAGAGAGAGAGAGAGAGAGAGAGAGAGAGAGAGAGAGAGAGAGAGATAGAGAGAGAGAGAGGAGAGGAGAGAGAGAGAGAGAGAGAGAGAAAGAGAGAGAGAGAGAGAGAGAGAGAGAGAGAGAGAGAGAGAGAGAGAGAGAGGGGAGGGGGGAGGGAGAGAGAGTTTCAAATCAAATCAAATCAAATCAAATCAAATCAAATGCTGCTTTTCAGGGGGACGTATCTGCGACTGCTACGCGGACACTACCCGTGGCTTCTGGGCAGGGTCTTCCTGCAATCACTGTCTGACCGGCTGGATGTCCCCGCTGTGTACCTCTTGCGACACCCGTGAGTTGTGTGTGCGTGTATTTGTATGTGTGTGTGTATGTGTGTGTGAGAGGGAGAGAGAGAGAGAGAGCGAGGGAGAGAGAGAGAGAGAGAGATAGAGAGAGATAGAGAGAGAGAGACGGACAGACAGACAGACAGACAGACAGAGACACACAGTGCCCCAATTTTTTTCTGGAAGTTAAAAATGTTATCGAATGGACCATCACGAAACAGGAACGTTCAAGAATCTGCAGTGAAATGTCTGTATCATTTTTTAAATTCATTCTTCGGAGAGATCTCTGAAGTTTTACCAATGGTGAGAGTTGTTTTGGCGTATGGATCGTCTCCCCCAACCATTAAGGTAGCTGCATTCCGAGTTCGTGGAGACGGTTGGGCATTTGAAGTTAGCAGTTTTGTAAGGAGAGTCAGGAGGTACCTCCATGCTCTTTTTGATATTTAACTGTCGTGTTTTTAAAGTTTTGTTTTACATGCGCAAGTTCGTAAGCACACGGGTTCTATTTCCTTCGAAAACTTAGACATTCAGTTCGTTCGATTTTCCAGCCAAACTGGGAAGAAAGGGCAAGGTTGGGAATCAAAGCCAGACCCTCACGGTTTACAGGTTAGGCAGGTGATTGTCTAAACCGTCCTTCCACCCTCCTTCACGTGTGTGTCTAATATCCGGGACATATTTAAACTCGAGAAGCAGATGTTTGCTGCTGATACATTCTAATCTATATGATAATGATGACAATGGGATATGGGTTTTGACACGGGCAAATGAAGTGGGTCTTATCCCCTGTATTATCTATAAATGTCTAAACCGTCCTGTCACCTTTCTTCTTGTTTGTGTCCTATGTAATATCCCGAACATCTCCAAAATCGAGAAGCAGATGCTTGAAACAGATACACTTCATCCAACATCACATGTTGACATGGGCAGATTACGTAGGTCTTTTTAAAATTATTTTATTTTATTTTATTCTTTTATATCCAGGATAATGGAATAAGCACTTATGTGCTTTTTTACATCCAGTCCTCGTGTGTATGCGGTTTTGTTACTTCTGTCATCTGTTCCTACCGGCACACAATGGCCTACTCTTACGAAAAGCGGAACAGGATTTAACGTGTGCGGAAGATGTTCTGCGGGCGTTCGCACACGGGGCCTCGGTTTATAGTCTCATCCGAAGGACTTTTGGGGAGAGTGGAGTCTGCACTGATGTTAACTCCAGGGAAAATATCTCCTTGAATGGGAATCGAACCCGGGTCGTCAGATTGCGAGCGCAATGTTCTAACCGCTAGGCTATCCCGTCCCCCACTGTACCTTCTATAAATGTGTAAACCGTCCTGCCACCTTCCTTCTTGTTTGTGTCTAATATCCGAGAAGCAGATGCTAGAAGCAGACACACTTTAACCACCATGGCGCTTGACGTGGGCAGATTACGTGGGTCCTAACCACTGTACCATCTACTGCATATGGGGTCAGGGGTACCACGTGTACAAAAATGACGGCAACTGGGGTACCGACCCCCTCACCCCCACCTTCGATTGCGTCATCGACAACAACGACGGCACCTACACCGGCTACTTCGGCTACATCAACAGCAACAACCACAACCTGTACCTCAGCGCAGGTAACAGTTACCTGACGGGGACTACAGGGACCTTGCCCACCAAGTTCCGCCCGGGAACTTTCAACTATGTCTTCAGCACTGCGTGAGTTGTTTACTGGCTTGTTTACCATTCAGGAGATATTGTTTTGGATTACTACACTCAACTATAAGCAATGAAGTAAATATATAATAGGTACTAAAACAGGTACCCTGCTCCCAAACTACCTGTCGAATACTTTCGATTTCAGAACGTCGAGACTTGATCAATTTATTCATTGAATACTCTTTGGAATATTGCAGATAACTTAACAAATAAACATCACATTTTCTTCTCGTTTTCTCAGGTACAGCTCCGAAGTTTTCCAATGGTGAGATTGTTTGCCTTTGCAACCGTATGCACTGAAATACGCATTGCACACAGGACCTCGATTTATCGTCTCATCCGGAATACTAGCACCCAGACCACCACTCGCAGTCTATTTTAGACGTGGAAAAAGTTGGGGGCACAAACGGGGATCGAACCTACACTTGTTGTTTTCTTAGTAGATGCGTTACCTCTAGACCACCGATCCAGGTTTTTTGCCTTTAAGCTAAGGAGAGAAGCTGGTTTGTGCCACTTTCGTTATGTAGGTAGGTCTACAGTTTGAGAACAAGGGAATGAGAGGAGAGGCAAAAATCTGCAAAGTAGGACGAGCACGAACACTTTTATGATCTAACCCCCCACCCCCACCGCAGATAAATTCTTGTGGGCTACAAGTCATACTAAAAAACCTCACTAAACAGAAAAACATTTACGTAGCAGATTGAGTAATGAAGGAAACAAAATAAAAGTTGTGTGGTTTGAGCCAAAGATTCTGTTTGCTGGTTGTTGTTGTTGTTGTTGCCGATGTTGTTGTCGTTGTTATCTTATGCTGTGTGTGTGTCTGTATGTGTGTGTGTCTCTGTGTGTGTGTGTCTAAGTGTGTGTCTAAGTGTGTGTCTGTATGGGGGACGGGATAGCCTAGCGGTTAGAACATTGTGCTCGCAATCTGACGACCCGGGTTCGATTCCCGTTCAAGGGGGATATTTTCCCCTGGAGTTACCATCAGTGCAGACTCCACTCTCCCCAAAAGTCCTTCGGATGAGACTATAAACCGAGGATGCCGTGTGCGAACGCACCCTGAACATCTTGCGCACATGTTAAATCCTGTACCGCTGTTCGTAAGAGTAGGCCATTGTGTGCCGGTGGGAACAGATGACAAAATTTACAAAACCGCATACAGACGGGGACTTGATGTAAAAAAGCACATAAGTGCTTATTCCATGATCCTCGATATAAAAGAATTAAACAAAGTAAATAAATACAAATGTATGTGTGTGTCTGTATGTGTGTGTATGTTTATGTACGTGTCTGTATGTGTCTGTATGTGTGTGTCTGTACTGTATGTGTGGGTCTGTACTGAATGTATGTGTGTGTCTGTACTGTATGTGTGTGTCTGTACTACATGTGTGTGTCTGTACTGTATGCATGTGTGTGTCTGTACTGTATGTGTGTGTGTGTCTGTACTGTATGTATGTGTGTGTGTCTGTACTGTATGTGTGTGTCTGTACTGTATGTGTGTGTCTGTACTGTATGTGTGTGTCTGTATGTATGTCTGTGCCTGTATTGTACTGTAAGTGTGTGTCTGTACTGTATGTATGTGTGTGTCTGTACTGTATGTGTGTGTGTCTGTGCTGTATATGTGTGTCTGTACTGTATGTATGTGTCTGTACTGTATGTATGTATCTGTACTCTACTGTGTGTGTCTGTACTGTATGTGTGTGTCTGTACTGTATGTGTGTGTCTGTACTTTATGTATGTGTGTGTCTGTACTGTATGTATGTGTGTGTCTGTACTGTATGTGTGTGTCTGTACTGTGTCTGTACTGTATGTGTGTGTCTGTACTGTATGTGTGTGTCTGTACTGTATGTGTGTGTCTGTACTGTATGTGTGTGTGTCTGTACTGTACTGTATGTGTGTGTCTGTACTGTATGTGTGTGTCTGTACTGTATGTGTGTGTCTGTACTGTATGTATGTGTGTGTGTCTGTACTGTACTGTATGTGTGTGTCTGTACTGTACTGTATGTGTGTGTCTGTACTGTACTGTATGTGTGTGTCTGTACTGTATGTGTGTGTCTGTACTGTACTGTATGTGTGTGTCTGTACTGTATGTGTGTGTCTGTACTGTATGTGTATGTCCGTACTGTATGTGTGTGTCTGTACTGTATGTATGTGTCTGTACTGTATGTATGTGTCTGTACTGTATATGTGTGTCTGTACTATATGTGTATGTCTGTACTGTATGTGTGTGTGTACTGTATGTGTGTGTCTGTACTGTATGTGTGTGTCTGTACTGTGTATGTGTGTGTCTGTACTGTATGTATGTGTCTGTACTGTATGTGTGTGTGTCTGTGCTGTATGTGTGTGTGTCTGTACTGTATGTATGTGTCTGTACTGTATGTGTGTGTCTGTATGTATGTGTGTGTCTGTACTGTACTGTATGTGTGTGTCTGTACTGTATATGTGTGTGTCTGTACTGTATGTGTGTGTCTGTACTGTGTGTGTGTGTCTGTACTGTATGTGTGTGTGTCTGTACTGTATGTATGTGTGTGTCTGTACTGTATGTGTGTGTCTGTACTGTGTGTGTGTCTGTACTGTATGTGTGTGTCTGTACTGTATGTGTGTGTCTGTACTGTGTATGTGTGTGTGTCTGCACTGTATGTATGTGTGTGTCTGTACTGTATGTGTGTGTGTGTCTGTACTGTATGTGTGTGTCTGTATGTATGTGTGTGTCTGCACTGTACTGTATGTGTGTGTCTGTACTGTATGTATGTGTGTGTCTGTACTGTATGTGTGTGTGTCTATACTGTATATGTGTGTCTGTACTGTATGTATGTGTCTGTACTGTATGTATGTGTCTGTACTGTACTGTGTGTGTGTGTCTGTACTGTATGTATGTGTGTGTCTGTACTGTATGTATGTGTGTGTCTGTACTGTATGTATGTGTGTGTCTGTACTGTATGTATGTGTGTGTCTGTACTGTATGTGTGTGTCTGTACTGATGTGTGTGTCTGTACTGTATGTATGTGTGTACTGTATGTGTGTGTCTGTACTGTATATGTGTGGTCTGTACTGTATGCGTGTGTCTGTACTGTATGTGTGTGTCTGTACTGTACTGTATGTGTCTGTACTGTGTGTGTGTCTGTACTGTATGTATGTGTCTGTACTGTGTGTGTGTCTGTACTGTACTGTATGTGTCTGTACTGTGTGTGTGTCTGTACTGTACTGTATGTGTCTGTACTGTGTGTGTGTCTGTACTGTATGTGTGTGTCTGCACTGTATGTATGTGTGTGTCTGTACTGTATGTGTGTATCTGTACTGTATGTGTGTGTCTGTACTGTATGTGTGTGTCTGTACTGTATGTGTGTGTCTGTACTGTATGTATGTGTGTGTCTGTACTGTATGTGTGTATCTGTACTGTATGTGTGTGTCTGTACTGTATGTGTGTGTCTGTACTGTATGTATGGGTGTGTCTGTACTGTATGTGTGTATCTGTACTGTATGTGTGTGTCTGTACTGTATGTGTGTGTCTGTACTGTATGTGTGTGTCTGTACTGTATGTATGTGTGTGTCTGTACTGTATGTGTGTGTCTGTACTGTATGTGTATGTGTGTGTCTGTACTGTATGTGTGTGTCTGTACTGTATGTGTGTGTCTGTATGTATGTGTGTGTCTGAACTGTACTGTAAGTGTGTGTCTGTACTGTATGTATGTGTGTGTCTGTACTGTATGTGTGTGTGTCTGTACTGTGTGTGTGTGTCTGTACTGTATGTATTTGTCTGTACTGTATGTATGTATCTGTACTGTACTGTGTGTGTGTCTGTACTGTATGTGTGTGTCTGTACTGTATGTGTGTGTCTGTACTTTATGTATGTGTGTGTCTGTACTGTATGTATGTGTGTGTCTGTACTGTATGTGTGTGTCTGTACTGTGTCTGTGTGTCTGTACTGTGTCTGTACTGTATGTGTGTGTCTGTACTGTATGTGTGTGTCTGTACTGTATGTGTGTGTCTGTACTGTATGTGTGTGTATGTACTGTATGTATGTGTGTGTGTCTGTACTGTACTGTACGTGTGTGTCTGTACAGTATGTATGTGTCTTTACTGTATGTATGTGTGTGTCTGTACTGTATGTGTGTGTCTGTACTGTGTGTGTGTGTCTGTACTGTATGTATGTGTCTGTACTGTATGTGTGTGTCTGTACTGTGTGTATGTGTCTGTACTGTATGTATGTGTCTGTACTGTATGTGTGTGTCTGTATTGTATGTATGTGTGTGTCTGTACTGTATGTGTGTGTCTGTACTGTATGTATAATAATAATAATAATAATAATAATAATAATGTATGGAATTTATATAGCGCTGAATCTTGTAAAGCAACAAATCAAAGCGCTCAGATTTTATTTCATACCACTTTAAGTCATGGCAGATTTCTCTCCGTGAAATTCGGGCTGCTCTCCCCGGGGAGAGCGGGAGAACGCGTCGCCACTTAGCGCTGCGCCACCCTTTCCCCCTTTTTTTTTTTTTTTTTTTTTCCCCTGCAGCTGTATTTGTTTCCCTATCAGAGTGGCTTTTTTCTAAGAATTTTGCCAGGGACAACTCTCTTGTTGCCGTGGGTTTTTTTACGTGCGCTAAATAATTACGTGTAACACACGGGACCTCGGTTTATCGTCTCATCCGAAAGACTAGCGCCCAGACCACCACTCATGGTCTAATGGATGGGGGAAAAATTTCCGGTCCAAACGGGGTACGAACCGCCGCACACTTCAGACCCGGACTTTTCGCTTTCTAGACAGGCGCGTTACCTCTAAACCACCGATCCACCAAGACCACCGATCCGCCAGACCAGTGTCTTTACTGTATGTGTGTGTCTGTACTGTATGTGTGTGTCTGTACTGTATGTATGTGTGTGTCTGTACTGTATGTATGTGTGTGTCTGTACTGTATGTATGTGTGTGTCTGTACTGTATGTGTGTGTCTGTACTGTATGTGTGTGTCTGTACTGTATGTGTGTGTCTGTACTGTATGTGTGTGTCTGTACTGTATGTGTGTGTCTGTACTGTATGTATGTGTGTGTCTGTACTGTATGTGTGTGTCTGTACTGTATGTATGTGTGTGTCTGTACTGTATGTGTGTGTCTTTAGGTGGATCGGTGGTCTAGAGGTAACGCGCCTGTCTAGAAAGTGAAAAGTCCGGGTCTGAAGTGTGCGGCGGTTCGTACCCCGTTTGGACCGGAAATTTTCCCCCATCCATTAGACCATGAGTGGTGGTCTGGGCGCTAGTCTTTCGGATGAGACGATAAACCGAGGTCCCGTGTGTTACACGTAATTATTTAGCGCACGTAAAAAAAACCCACGGCAACAAGAGAGTTGTCCCTGGCAAAATTCTTAGAAAAAAGCCACTCTGATAGGGAAACAAATACAGCTGCAGAAAAAAAAAAAAAAAAAGGGTGAAAGGGTGGCGCAGCGCTAAGTGGCGACGCGTTCTCCCGCTCTCCCCGGGGAGAGCAGCCCGAATTTCACGGAGAGAAATCTGCCGTGACTTAAAGTGGTATGAAATAAAATCTGAGCGCTTTGATTTGTTGCTTTACAAGATTCAGCGCTATATAAATTCCATACATTATTATTATTATTATTATTATTTACTGTATGTGTGTGTCTGTACTGTATGTATGTGTGTGTCTGTACTGTATGTATGTGTGTGTCTGTACTGTATATGTGTGTCTGTACTGTATGTATGTGTCTGTACTGTATGTATGTATCTGTACTGTACTGTGTGTGTGTCTGTACTGTATGTGTGTGTCTGTACTGTATGTGTGTGTCTGTACTTTATGTGTGTGTGTCTGTACTGTGTATGTGTGTGTCTGTACTGTGTATGTGTGTGTCTGTACTGTATGTGTGTGTCTGTACTGTATGTGTGTGTCTGTACTGTATGTGTGTGTCTGTACTGTATGTGTGTGTCTGTACTGTATGTGTGTGTCTGTACTGTGTATGTATGTATGTGTCTGTACTGTGTGTGTGTGTCTGTACTGTACTGTATGTGTCTGTACTGTGTGTGTGTCTGTACTGTGTGTGTGTCTGTATGTATGTATGTATGTGTCTGTACTATAGGTGTGTGTTTACAGGAGATTCCCCATCGGCTCTGCGGTGTCCTGGACACTGGGCTACCCCAAGTCCAACACAGTCTTCACCGTCAGCGTCCCCAGTAACCCCACCCTCTGCTACTCCCCGCCCACCTCCGTGAGTCGTCTGCCACTTTGGCCACACTCCTGCTTTAGCTTCCCGGTCATGTAGTATCTTCTTTAGGCTACACTCCACCTTTAGGTTGCAGGCCATGTAGTATCTTCTATACGCTACACTCCACCTTTAGCTTGCAGGTCATGTAGTATCTTCTATAGAGTGCCAGTCAGAAAAAAAAATCTGTTGATTTTCACAGATTTTTAAAAAAGTAATTAAAAAAAATGCACTTTGTAGGCTACTTGTTTTGGGGATTGAGGACGTAGAGCAATACCAGGTAGTCATGATAAAGTTGGAAATGATCATCAAATGAGGATTGCTTGTGTTCCTATAGTGTTGGCCCCGCGCATGCATCTTATTGTTAGGAAGCTAACAGACGACAAAGGACTGAAGGGGGTAGTGTATGCTGAAAAATAATAATTAAAAATAATCAAGCCTACCAAATTTGTGCAAAAATCATATGAGTTTTTGAGTCAGAGGCTAGTGTTTCACAAAAAGTGATTTTTATTTCTGTGGCTGCCTTAGTACGTGCGGTATGAATGTAGGAGTAATTATAGGAAAACAGACCGAAGTGACAAAATCTAAAGCAGGAGTGCAGCCTTTAGGTGATGCGTCAATTGGTTGAAGGTCATACAGCTCACCTTTGACCTTTTTGTGGATTTCAGGGCGCCGATCGCTATTTTTTGCTTGAAATCTCAACGTCAGTAAACCATAATTTGTGATTGGCCTTCATGGGATAGTTAGTTAACATATATTTGACTTGACATACATCTACCCTCCAAACATCTCGTATTCCAGTTAATTATACTTCCATTGCTTTCATTTTTTGCTGCTAATCGTTTGATGTGCTATTATGTAGATTTCTTCCCCCGCCCACCCCATCCCACACAATTAGCATAATGCTCTCCCGTTTTAAAGAACAGTAGAAATACATACCTCTGAATAAATCTTGAAAATGTTAAACGTTGACATTTCAAGCAGAAAATTGCAATCGGCACGCTGAAATCCACAGAGCGGTCACCGGTGAACAACACTATCTTTAACCCAGGTGACGGATCACCCTGTCTTCACTTTTGTTTGTTAGTTTGTCCTTCTCCAAGACTTCAAGATGAAGTTTCTTGTGTTTATATTGTTGTTGTTGTGGTTTTGTTTGGTTCCTCCGCTACAGCTCCCAGGTTTCAATAACGTCATGATTTTGCGTGCAACGTTTGTTGCTACATGTAATTCAGCCCACATCTGACTTGGGATGCTCTCTAACTTAACGACAGTGTACTGTGCATAGGTTGATTAAAAAAAAATTTACCTTCTTTCATGCATTGCAATACGCTATTTCGAAAGGTGGACGGGTTTTTAACGTAGGACACCTAATTGTGTAGTTGCTTCCGATTTCAGGATGAAGTTGGTTATGAATATATTTGCTGGACATCGGAGTTACCTCGCTACACTCTCCAGTTTCAAATCTGGTTCATTTTGACGTTGTCAAAGTTTCCGCCAAGCACACATTCTGACTTCGTTTAGAACTCTATACGATAAACCTGTGACATTGCATGTTGATTTAAAAAATTGATCCGTTCAAACTGGTGAAAGCCTATCTTAAAGGTGCGAACGTGGTTTTAGGTATGCGCAACTCACAAGTCTACATTGATTTTGATAGTTGGGTGAACGTCTATGAACTCGGATTCCTCGTCACTTCAGTTGTCAGATCTGTTTTTTTATGTCCATTATGCAGCACATGTCTGACTTGGTTTCTAAGACTTCGAAACTGGACATTAATGCATCGATTTTTTTACAAAGTAAAGAATCCGCTTAGGATGATGCAGATAGTCTACTTTTGTATCAGGTGAACGTTCTAACCATCCGCACCAATGGCCTTCGTTACAGATAAACGAACAGATTTTTTTAACGTGTGATTCAAGATTTCAGTTGATCAGGAGTCTCGGTTTTAGTTCATCCAAAGGACCTGTGTGTGGTTGAAATGGCATCGTTCGCACTAATGTTCGTCAGCGGAAAAACGCAACGTTAGAGATGAACCAGATCTGCAGTAGCGTCAATGGCGGTACTGTCTAAGCTCATCCGTCACTTGGACTTTACGTGTAAGGGATACAGAATGAGGTTGCACTATGTTATATTATCTAGGGAAAATATCTCCTTAAAGAGATCGAACCCGGGTAAGCAGATCCGAGCGCAATGGCGCAACTCCTTAACCAACCAGGCTTCTCCCGCCCCCCCCCCCTCCCCCATCCCAAAGTAAATGAGATAGGTGTATGTCCCAAACAGACGATACCCACAGGAGCTACCCAGGTGGTGAACCCGGCACTGCCACTGCATGCCACGGTTTACTATGCGCCTCCTTGCCAGAGCCCCCTGTCCTGGAGTGCCGGCAATCCTGAAACGGAACGGGTGTGTGACCAGACAACCAGGGGGCCTTGCCCTGTGACGCACTTCATCCCGCCACCAGCTTGCCAGAGGTGTCACGGGGGCTGGTGTGGGCTGGAGGGGTACTGTGGGGTGGTGTTTGTGTATCAATTCACCGTCCATCAGTCCAGTAAGTCTCAGTGCTGGGAGTCATGGTAGTCAGTGGTCGGTTCATTTAGTTCATTCATCATTCAGTCTCAGTCAGTCAGTTCAGTCAGTTCATTCATTCAGTCTTCATTCATCATTCATTCATTCAGTCAGTCATCAGTCAGTCAGTCAGTCAGTCAGTCATTTCAGTTCATTCATCATTATCAGTCAGTCAGTTCAGTCAGTCAGTCAGTCAGTCAGTTAGTCAGTCCGTCATTCAATTCATTCATTCATTCATTCAGTTCGTTCGTTCGTTCGTTCGTTCATTCATTCATTCAGTCAGTCATTCAGTCAGTCAGTCAGTCAGTCAGCTAGTCAGTCAGTCAGTCAGTCAGTCATTCATTCATTCAGTCAGTCATTCAGTCAGTCATCATTCATTCATTCGTTCATTCATTCATTCATTCATTCATTCGTTCATGTCATTATTCATCAGTAGTCAGTCATAGTCAGTCCGTTCATTCATTCATTCATTCATTCATTCATTCATTCATTCATTCATTCATTCATTCATTCATTCATTCGTTCATTCATTCTTCGTTCGTTCTTTTCATTCGTTCGTTCATTCATTCATTCATTCAGTCAGTCCGTCATTCATTCATTCATTCATTCATTCATTCATTCACTCAGTCAGTCAGTCAGTCAGTCAGTCAGTCAGTCAGTCAGTTGGTCATTCATTCATTCATTCATTCATTGTTTTCATTGTTTTCTTTTCTTTATTTATTCTTTTATTAAGCACTCATGTGCCCCCCCCCCCCTTTTTTTATATATACAGTCGTCCCCGTTTGTATGCAGTTTTGTGCGTTTGTCAACCGTTCCCACCGGAACACAATGACCTACTCTTCCAAAAAGACGAACGGATTTTTAATCGTTCGCACACGGAACCTCAGTTTATAGTCTAATCGGAAGGACTTTTGGGCAAGAGTGGAGTTGGCACTGATGTTAAATTTAGAGGTAAAATCCTCTTGAAGAGGTATGTATGTGTGTGTGTGTGTGTGTGTGTGTGTGTGTGTGGTGTGCGTGTGCGTGTGTGTGTTTGTGTGTGTGTGTGTGTAGGGGAAGGGGTGGGGTGGGGTGGGATGGGATGAGGGATAGTGTCCTGCCCCAGCGCTGAAAAGGTTTATATTCCCACTTTAAAGTCACGGCAGATTTCTCTGCATCAAAATCGGACTGCTCTCTCCCCAGGGGGGAGAGCTGTGTCGCCACAAGGCAGGGCCACCTATTTTTTGTTTTCTTTTCCCGGGTGCGTGTGTATTTGCTTTCCTATCTGAGCGGCCTTTTTCTTAAACAGCTAGGGACTACTCTCTTGTTTCCGTGGGTTCTTTTACGTGCGCTAGATGCGTGTAGCACGCGGTGACCTCGGTTTATCGTCTCATCCGAAAGACTAGCATCCAGACCACCCTCACGGACTAGTGGATGGGGGAAAATTTTTTGACACAAACGGGGATCGAACCACCACACGTTTTGAGCCCGGACTTTTTGCTTTCTAGGCAGGTGCGTTACCACCAGACCACCGATCCACCGTTTGCTAAAAGTGGTATACAGTATTCAGGTTTTTGTTTGTTTGTTTGTTTGGATGATTTGATTTGCAAAGTTTACACCGAGGTTTAATCCTTCCCTCTAGTTATCCTGTTTCACAATAAATTGTGTGTGTTTTTTCATGTTTCAATGTGATGAAGCAGACCTCAAGTCTTCATTCTTTTCTCTTTCTTTAGATCTTTGTTGGCGTGTACATTGCATGCTGGGCATGTTTGTGTCGTCCATAACCACTGGACCACTCTTCTATGAAAGATGGTCTGGTTTTTAAAATAATTTTTTCGTTCCTCGGCTAGAACTACGAGGTCCTCCAATAGTGAAATTTTGCGTATGCGACCGTTTTTACCCGCTATCAAAGTAGCCGCATTCCGACTTCAGAGACAGTGTCTAAACACGACACCTGTGTGTATGTATTTAAAAACATGTCATCTGTTGCCACAGGCATGAAATGGCCTACTCTTCTGAAAAGTGGAACGGATTTTTAACGTACGCACGTGTAGACAGGGTAACGAAAAGTAAAGGGGTGGCGCTGCTCTTGTGGCGACCTGGTCTCCCGAGCCCCTAGGAGGGATGAGCTTTCCCAAACGTCACGCAGAGAACTCTGCCTTGGTTAAAATACAGTTATACTTGTCCATCTCCCTGTTTTCTAATTCCCCAACTATCGCAGCTGTCAAAAAAAC
>CM054151.1:33736093-33743593 GCA_028751875.1 Rapana venosa | reverse complement strand
GCTTTTGACAGAGTATGGCACGAAGGCCTGTGGCAGGTCCTCAGAATGTTTGGCATTGAAGAAGGACTAGTGCAAACCATTCAAGCACTAACAACACTGCAAGCAGTGCAGTCCTTCTGAACAATCAGTCGGAGACTACTTCAAAACCACAGTTGGGGTCCGACAAGGATGCCTGTTATCTCCAATCCTTTCAATCTGTTCTTGGAAAACATCATGAGAGAGACCCTCCATGACTTCCACCCTACCATCTCCATTGGCGGCAGACCCCTCAACAACTTACGGTTTGCCGATGACATTGACCTCATGGGCGGAAGTAACACAGAGCTGCAAGATCTTACGACCAGACTTGAGAACAGAGCTGGAGCATATGGGATGGAGGTGAGCTCGGAGAAAAGTAAAGTACTTGTGAACAGCACGAGCAATGCCACCGCTAAAATTTACATGAACGGCCAACAACTGGAGGAGGTAGACGCTTTTAAATACCTCGGAGCTACACTCACAAAGGACGGGCGATCGACGACAGAAATCAAAGTCAGAATAGCCATGGCAACATCTTCCATGACAAAACTCACCACCATATGGAAAAGTAAAGAGATCAGTTTCCCAATCAAACTAAAGCTCTACAAAGCCCTAATTCAGATTATCCTGCTGTACGGAAGTGAAACCTGGACATTGACTGCTGAAACAGCAAAGCGAATCCAGTCATTCGAAACAAAATGCCATAGAAAACTACTGGGCATATCCTGGAGAGAACGAAAGACCAACGAATTTGTCAAGAGTCAAATAACACGGCTGGCAGGTCCACAGAACCCCTTCTCACCATCGTCAAGAAGAAAAAGCTGACATGGTTCGGCCACGTCACCCGCCACAACACTCTGCCCAAAAACAGTACTGCAGGGAACACTCGAAGGTGGCAGAAGGAGGGGAATGACAGAACAAGTCATGGATGGACAACATCAGAGAATGGACCAGGATGAATGACTCGGCACTACTGCGCAGAGCCGAGGACCGAGATGGATGGAGGAGGCTTACCACGGCATCGTCTTTCATGTCTCCCCCACGACCGCCAAGGTCACGGGTCTGATGATGATGATGATGTGTGTGTGCGTGTGCGTGTTGTGGTGTAAGTGTGTGTGTAAGTGTGTGTGTGTGTGGTTGTGGGTGGGTGTTTGTGTGTGTTTGTGTGGGGTGGTGGGGGGTTGGGGGTGTGTGCGTGCGTTTGTAAGTGTGTGTGTGTGTGTGTGTGTGTGTGTGTGTGTGTGTGTGGTGTGTGTGTGTGTGGTGTGTAAGTGTGTGTATGTGTGTGTGCGTGTGTGTGAGTGAGTGAGTTCCGGTTTTGGGGAGTTGGGTTGGGTTGGGTTGGGTTGAAAGTTGGTTGGTGGGTTGGGTTGGGTTGGGTTGGGTGTTTGTTGGCTGTGGTTGGTTGGTGGTTGGTTGGTTGGTTGTCGTGGTGGTTGTGGTTGTGGTGGTGGTGGTGGTGGTTGTGGTAGTGATAGTGGTGTGGTGTTCATCGTGTTTTTTTGAGTTAATAATAATAATAATAATATATGGAATTTATATAGCGCTGAATCTTGTAAAAAACAAACAAATCGAAGCGCTTGCACTCAATCATTTACAGGCATGCAACTCTCCTTAAACATAATGAGAAATCCATGCGCGCGCACTACGCACGCACACGCACGCACACACATACACACACACACACACACACACACACACGGAACTACACTTAGACGGTGAAAGATGCTGTTGAAAATTAGGGACAGATATGTGGGGGGAAAGTCTCAGGCAGGAAATAAGTGTGTTTTGAGGCTGGATTTGAAGGAATCAAGTGAAGGCTTTTGACGAAGTGAAAGAGGGAGGTCATTCCAGGTGGATGGACCAGAAACAGAGAAGGAGCGACGGCCAACAGTGGTTTGTTTGAATCTGGGTGTTCGAAAGCACAAAGTATCTGCGGCTGAACGAAGGGAACGGGATGGAGTGTACAGGTGAAGACAGTTACAGAGATAAAGGGTGCAGATTTGTGGAGACATTTGAAACAGAGGGTATTGATTTATACTGCAGTCTTTGTGAGACAGGCAACCAGTGAAGAGATCGCAGAAGAGGAGTGATGTGTTCAGATTTTTTCTTTCTTAGGACCAGTCGAGCTGCAGAGTTTTGTATGCGTTGAAGAGAGTGGATAGATGATGCTGGTAGGCCAGCCAAAAGAGAATTACAGTAGTCAAAACGTGAAAGAATAAGAGATGTGACAAGCTTGGAAGTTGCATCAGTGGACAGATACTTGCGAATCGCGCTTACGCGCCGTAATTGATAGTAGCAAGACTGGCAGGTCTGGGTGATGAATTTTTTTCATAGAGAGTGTGTTGTCAAGAACTACTCCTAAATACTTCACAGAGTTGGACAAAGGAACTGACGTATTGCCGAATTCTATTGAAGTTTTTGTGATAGAGGAAAGTTTTATGTTGGGTCCCTATGAGCATGGCTTCGGTTTTTATCGGCATTAAGTTGTAACTTGTTCTGAGTCATCCAGTTTTGAATGTCTTGAAGGCAGTAGGACATATTTGTCAAGAGGGAAGGCAAGTTTTCAACAGTATCGCTGCACTGAAGTTGAGTATCATCGGCATAGAAATGATGATCAATAGGGTGGCTGTTTATTATATGTGAGAGTGGAGCAGTGTATAGAGTAAAGAGAACAGGGCCCAGGACTGATCCCTGCGGGACTCCACATTCCATTTTGACAGGTTTTGATTGAATTTTGTTTACAATAACTTTCTGGAACCGGTCTGTGAGGTATGAAGTAAACCAGGTGAGGGCTGTGCCATTAATACCAAACGTATTTTGGAGGCGAGAAAGAAGAATGGAGTGATCTATGGTATCAAAGGCTGCAGATAAGTCAAGAAGAGTGAGGAGGGAGATTTTTCCTGCATCAGAAGCAAGTAGAAGTGTATCTAAAGTATGGACTAGGGTGGTTTCGGTGCTGTGGCTGGGGCGATAGGCAGACTGAAAAGTGGGAAGAAGATCATTGGAATGAAGGTGACTGTTGAGCTGTTTGAGAACAACTTTTTCTAGTACTTTAGAGATAAAGGGTAAGTTTGAGACAGGCCTATAATTCTTCAGAATGTTGGGATCGAGGTCGTGCTTTTTCAGTAGAGGTTAAGGGGGTTGTGGTGGTGGTGGTAGTGGTAGAAGTTGGAGTATTTGTAGTATTTGTTGTAGATGCAGAACGTTCTTACCACTAGGCTATCCCGTCCACTTAATTCTATTATATGCCCGCAATCTTTTTTAAAAAGAAGGTTTTATTCAAGATTTGTTTTATTTTGCATCCCCCCCCCCACACACACGCAGTACAGTCAGACACAGACACAGAGACAGACAAACAGACACACACACACACCATACACACAGCCCTCCTCCCCCCCCCCCCCCCCCCTACACAGACAGACAGACAAAAAGACAGTACAGATACAAACACACACACGACACACATACCACTCAACACCACACCACACAACACCACACACACACACATACACACACACACACAGCACACACACTCACACTCACACACACACAGATAGTTCCTAGACAGATGGCTTGAGGAAAACAAAAAGCAAATGCATTGCTTCCTCAATGAACTATCTTGGAAATAAAAATTTGACTTGACTTGACTTGACTTGGCCTCTCTCTCTTTCTCTCTCTCACACACACACACACACACACACACACACACACACACACACACACACACACACACACACACACACACACACACACACACACACACACACACACACACACACACACACACACACACACACACACAATGACACATGACTTAAATGGCAATAAAATATTCTGAATCTGAATCTGAATTTGAATCACACACACACACACACACACACACACACACACACACACACACACACACACACACACACACACACACACACACACACACACACACACACACACACACACACACACACACACACACACACACACACACACACACACAATGACACATGACTTAAATGGCAATAAAATATTCTGAATCTGAATCTGAATTTGAATCACACACACACCAACACACACACACACACACACACACACACACACACACACACACACACACACACACACACACACACACACACACACACACACACACACACACACACACACACACACACACACACATCAAGAGTGAAAGTTTGACACCAGCAAAAAAAACAACCCCAAAACAAAGCAAAAACATTATACCACCACCAGCAGTACTCTAGCAGCGAGGGAGAGGAGATGGGCGCCGCCCTCAATATGCTGGCCCCTAGAGAAGTGAGGTCTCTGACGCCTCGCTCCCTTACGACCTTATAGGTTATGGGACACCCTTTACCCGTTTTACTACTCTAAGTACACATGATCCTGTTCACATTGTTCTCTCTCTCTCTGTGTTGGTTTTTTTTTCTTTTTCTTTTGTTTGTTTGTTTGTTTTGGTTGTTTTGGTGTGGTGTTTTTTTTTTTTTTTTTGGGGGGGGGGGGGTTGAGGGGTGGTGGTGTTTTTAGAGTTTTCTTTTATTTGTTTGTTTGTTGGTTGTTGGTGGGGTTTTTTTTTGGGGGGGGGGTGTGTGTTTTGAAAAGGGTTATTTCCCTTTGTTTCTACTGTGTGAGAGTATAAGTATCGGGTTATTATTAAGCTGTATCCCCATGGGCGGGGACTGGATGTAAAAAAAAAAGCACATGAGTGCTTATTCATTATCCTCGAAATAAAAAAGAATTTGTCATTGTCGAAATAAAAGAATTTGTCATTGTCGAAATAAAAGAATTTGTCATTGTCGAAATAAAAGAATTTGTCTCTCTCTCTCTCTCTCTCTCTTCTCTCTCTCTCTCTCCTCTCTCTCTCTCTCTCTCTCCTCTCTCTCTCTCTCTCACAGGCTCCCTGTTCAGCTATAATCGCTACGTGTACCCGCAATTGTCGGGTGGCAACATGTGTTTTGACCGCACCTACATGATCAGCGAGCCGGTGTCCACTTTCTCCAACTCGGACGTCACGCTGGAGGTCAAGATCAACCTGTGGTCAACCCACAGCGGCTGCGGCGTCCTCTTCTCTTACCGTATGGACACCGTCTTCACTGTGCTGGTCTGCAGGTAATGTATTATATGTATAATGTGTGCGTGTGTGTGTGTGTGTGTGTGTGTGTGTGTGTGTGTGTATGGTGGAGGGTAGGTGGTGGTGGGGTTGGGGGATAGGGGGTGGATGGGTGTGTGTGTGGGTGGGTAGGGGTGAGGTGGGGTTGGGTGGGGGGTGGTGGTGTGTGTGTGGTGGGTGGGTAGGGGGTGGGTAGGGTGCTCGCGCGAGCGAGCGCACAAGCAGGAGTACCTGTGTACAGATGTGGATATGTTTGGGTGTTTTAGGTGTTGTACCATGGTTGACCCTTAATCCATCAATCAGTCAATGAATCAATCAACCAATCAATCAATCAATCAATCAATCAATTAGCGTATCAACCAACCAACCAACCAACCAGACGTCACAATAATCAACTGACCAACTAAAAAAAACAACAACCAACTAACTGACAAACCAACTGACCGATTAACGAGCGAACGAACGAACGACAGACTGACTGACTAACTGACTGACTGAATCAATCAATCAATCAATCAATCAATCAACCAATTTTTTATTTCAAGAGTGCTAAATAAGCAGCGCAGTTGTGTTTTTTTTTTTTTAAGTAATAACTTCTCTACCCCACATCACGCCCCCACCACCCCTCCTCCCCCCCCCCTCCCCAAAAAAAGGGTGATCAAGTCATGAACGATTGATTACCAACAATTCATACATACCACTACCCTTCCATCCCTCTCCCTCTTTTGTCCAGCACCTCCTTGCAGCTGTACGAGCCTAGCCTGGGCACCGTGACCGTGCCCTCCATCACCCTCACCCCGGACACCTGGTACCACCTGGCCTTTGTCTGGACGTCCTCCAACGAAAACCTGCGGGTCCTGCGCTACGACACATCTAGCGGCAGCCAGGCCGCCAACGTAGGGCTCTCGGCCCTGTCGGTGAACCCTTTCCGCCCCGGGGGCACGTTTTGGCTGGGGAGGTACAACTCGCCCGTCAGCGCTCCGGAGAAGCTGCACTGGGGCCTGAGCGCTTGCTTGGATGACTTCAGGATCTGGGACGCGCCTTGTCTGACAGCAACGTCAACTCCAGGTAGGTTGATGCCAGATGGGGGTCTGAGCAATCGTGGAGGTACGGCACTGAGGCTCGCGGGCGCAGACACAGAGAGATAACACAGATACACAGACATAGACACAGAGAGAGAGAGAAACACAGATACACAGACATAGACACAGAGAGAGAGAAACACAGATACACAGACATAGACAGAGAGAGAGAGAAACACGATACACAGACAGCACACAGAGAGAAGAAACACAGATACACAGACAAGACAAGAGAGAGAAGAACACAGAACACAGACATACACAGACACAGACAGAGATGACACAGACACAGACAAGAACACAGACACAGACAGAAACACAGAACACAGACTAGACACAGACAGAGACGAGAGAAACAGAGATACACAGACTACACAGAACAGAGAGAGAAACACAGATACACAGACAGACACAGACACAGAGAGAGAAACACAGATACACAGACATGACACAGACAGAGAGAACACAGTACACACAGACACAGAGAAGAGAAACACAGACACAGACAGACAGAGAGAGAGAACACAGACACAGACATACACAGAGAGAGAGAGAAACACAGACACAGACAGATACACAGACACAGAGAGAGAAACACAGACACAATGACAGATACACAGACACAGACACAGACACAAAGAGAGAAACACAGACACACAGACAAACTAGACACAGACACAGACCAGAACACAGACACAGAGAAGAAAAACAGAGACACAGACAGATACAGAGACACAGCCTAGACACAGACAACAGAGAGAAAACACAGACTACACAGACAGACACACAGAACAGAACTAGAACACAGACACAAGAGAGAAACACAGATACACAGACAAATACACAGACACAGACCAGACACAGACATCAGACAGAAACACAGATACACAGACAGACACACAGATACAGACAGACACAGACACAGACACACAGAGAGAAACACAGATACACAGACCTAGACACAGACACAGAGAAACACAGACACAGACAGATACACAGACAACACAGAGAGAGAAACACAGACACAGACAGATACACAGACACGGACACAAGAGAGAAACACAGACACAGACAGATACACAGACACAGACACACAGAGAGAAACACAGACCACAGACAGATACACAGGACACAGAGAGAGAAACACAGACACACAGACAGATACACAGACACAGACACAGAGAGAAACACAGACAGATACACAGACACAGACACAGAGAGAAACACAGATACACAGACACAGACACAAGAGAGAAACACAGACACACAGACAGA
>CM054151.1:33728593-33731093 GCA_028751875.1 Rapana venosa | reverse complement strand
ACCTCCCCACCTCACCTCACCTCCACCTCACCTCCACCTCCCTCACCACTCACCTCACCTCACCTCACCTCACCTCGCCTCACCTCACCACTCCCTCACCTCACCTCACCTCACCTCACCTCACCTCACCTCACCTCCACCTCGCCTCACCCTCACCTCACCTCCCTCACCTCACCTCCCTCCCTACCTCACCTCCTCTCACTCACCTCCTCCTCTCCTCACCTCACCTCACCTCACCTCCCTCACCTCGCCTCACCTCACCTCACCCTCTCCTCACCTCGCCTCTCCTCATCCTCTCCTCACCTCACCTCCTCCTCACCTCACCTCGCCTCACCTCACCTCTACCTCGCCTCACCTCCCTCACCTCACCTCACCCCTCCTCACCTCCCTCGCCTCACCTCACCTCTCCTCACCTCCTGCCTCGCCTCACCTCACCTCCTCCCCTCGTCCTCACCTCTCACTCCTGCCTCACCTCACCTCGCCTCACCTCACCTCACCTCCCTCCTCACCTCACCTCACCCTCGCCTCACCTCATCCCTCACCTACACCTCGCCTCCCCCCCTCACTCTCCCTCACCTCACTCCCTCACCTCCCCTCGCCTCGCCTCACCTCACCTCACCTCACCTCACCTCTCCCTCTCGCCTTCTCCTCTTCTCCTTCACCTTCTCCTCTTCTCCATCTCCTTCTCCTCCTTCTCACCCTTCTCTCCTCTCTCCTCCTATCTCAAGGTGGGCTGCAAGAGAGACCAGTTCTGCATCACGGGGGTGTGGGCCGTGATGGGCACGGCCAACGTGGCCATTCACGCCCCGCTGGCCACCTGGCGCGACGCCTACGTGCAGGTCAACGGGGGATCAGTGACAGTGGACAGCACGTCAGTCCTGGGGGCTGGGTGTCGCTGGGCGCTCAGCCGGACCTCTTCTGCCTGCACTACCGCAACAGTCGGGTCTTGTCTAGTTGGGTATTTTTTTTTTGGGGAAGTGTGGGTGGGGTGTGGGGGGTGTGGGAGGGGTGGGTTAGCGGCTGGTGGGGAGTCGTGAGGTGGTGGGTGTGGGTGGTGTTGTGTTGGGGTGTGGGTTGTGGGGGTGGGGGTGTTGGGTGGGTGGGGGTGTTGTTGGGTGGGGGTTGTGGTGTTTGGTGTGGGGGTGGTGTGGGTGGGGGGTGTGGTGGGGGTGTGTGGTGGGGTGGGGGTGTGGGGGTGTGGGGTGTGTGTGGTGTGGGTTGGTTGTGGGGGGGTGGTGGGGTGTGGGTGGGGTTGTGGGTGGTGTGGGTGTGGGGTTGGGGGTGTGGGGTGGGGTGTGGTTGTGGGGTGTGGGGTGTGTGGTGGGGTGTGGGTGTTGTGGGGGTGGTTGGGGGTTGTGGGGGGTTGTGGGTGTGGGGTGTGGTGGTGGTTGGTGGTTGTGGGGGTGGTTGGGGTTGTGGTGTTGGTGTGTTTGGTGGGGTGTGTGGGGTGTGTGGGGGGTGTTGGTTGTGGTGTGTGGGGTGGGTGTGTGGGTGGGGGGTGTGGTGTGGTGTGGTTGGGTGGTGTGGTGTGAGGTTGTGGTGGTGGTGGTGTGAGGTGTGGTGTGGTGTGGGGTGTTTTGTGGTGTTAAGGGGGGGGTGGTGTTGTGGTGTTGTGGGTTGATGTGGTTGTAGTATGATGGGTTGTGTGGTGTGGTTGTGTGTGGTGTTTGTGTGTGGTTGTGGTGTGGTGTTGTGTTGAAAAAATCACCTGCGTGCTTCTTCCGTTATTCTCCAAATAAAAGGATGAATAGATAAATGAAATACACACACACACGCACACACCACACCACACACACGACCAACACACACACACACACACACACACACACACACACACACACACACAACACACACACACACACACACACACACACACACACACACACACACACACACACACACACACCACACGCGCACACCACAAAACACACAAACAGATCCCACATACACACAGACCACCCATCCCCGACCCCAACCTACCACACATTCAACTCACACACACTACCACACCACCACCACCAACACCACCACACCACCACCACCACCACCAACACACACACCACACCCCAACACCTTTAAAAAAAATTTTTTCGGTTAGGGCTCCGAAGTTCACCAATGGCGAGATTTTGGCGTATGAACCCCAATTTTTAGTCCACCATGAAGGTAGCCGCATTCCGACTTCGGGGATGCCACAACCATTTAGGGATAGGGAAACACATACAGTTGAAGACAGGGAGTAAAAAAAGTAATGGGTGGCGCTGCTCTTGTGGCGACGCGCTTTCCGATCTCCGGGCCGAGAGAGCAGCCTGAATTTTAAGTCAAGAAATTTAATATGCCGTGACTGAAAGTGGTATGAAATAAATATTTTAAAAAACACACCTGAAAGTTGGGGTTTAACCTTTTTTTTTTTTTGTCTATCCAGGTACGACGTCTTCATCCGAGTGTTCGATCACCGGTTGCACGTGCAGGCTTTGGTCAAGTCTTCCTACTGTAACGTGGA
>CM054151.1:33721093-33723593 GCA_028751875.1 Rapana venosa | reverse complement strand
GGTGGGGGGTGGTTAGTTTTGTTTGTGTGTGTGTGTGTGTGTGTGTGTGTGTGTGCACCTACCACAAAAACCATCAAATTCACCTCTCTCTCTCTTTCCACTCTCTCCCCTCCCCCCCCCCTCTCTCTCTCTCTCTCAATCCCTCCCTCTCCCCCCCTTTCCCCTCCATTCCCCTCTCTCTCCCCCGCCTACCTCCCTTCCCCCCTCTCCCTCTCTCTCCCTCCCTCCCTCTCTCTCTACCTCCCTTCCCCCTCTCTCCCTCTCTCTCTCCCCCTCCCTCTCCCCCTCTCTACCTCCCTCCCTACCTCCCTTCCCCCCTCTCCCCCCCTCTCTCTCCCCCTCCCTCCTCCTCTCCTCCCCCTCCCCACCCTCCCCCTCCCTCCTCCCTCCCCTCCCTTCCCTCCTCCCTCTCTCCACCCCCCCTCCCGCCTCCCCTCTCCCTGCCTCCCTCCTTCTCTTCCCTTCTCTCTCTCTCTCCCGTCAACTGCAGGTCAGGGAGGCATAGCGGAGGACGAAGTTCAAGGCATCAAGATGTACGTCCCGAGGCCAGACACGGCGCAGTGGCGCCTGTCCTCGCCCACCATGAACACCATGAACGGGCTTGCCGTGCAGCGCGCCACACGACGCATCCGACTGTCGGAGCAGCTCACCTACAACGCTACCACCTCCACGCTGCTCTACCGCATCAACGCCACGGAGGCCTACTGTCAAGACCTGATCTACAACAGTCAGGTATATATATATATATATATATTATTATTATTAAATGGTAATATTTATTATATATTATTATTATATATTATATATTATATTATCTATTATATTACTACTTTATCTATAAATCGTATTATCTATCTCTTTCTATATCTATATCTATCTATCTATCTATCTATCTATCTATCTATCTATCTATCTATCTATCTATCTATCTATCTATCTATCTATCTATCTATCTATCTATCTATCTATCTCTCTCTCTCTCTATATATCTATTATCTATCTCTCTCTATATATCTATCATCTATACTATCTATCTATCTATCTATCTATCTTCTATCTATCTATCTATCTATCTATCTCTCTCTCTCTATATATATATATCTATATATATATAATGCCCTGCAATGCAATAACGGACGAGGGGTTTCGGGATATAGCCTGGTGGTTCGAGAGATGACAATTTACAAACCCGCATACACACGGGGACTGGATGTTAAAAAAAGCACACCAAGTGCTTATTCCAGTATCCTTGATATGAAAGAATTTAAAACAAAAATGTATTCGTGATATGCTGACCCGGGTTCGATTCTCGTTCAAGAGGATATTTTCCTCTCGGAGTTAATATCAGTGCCGACTCCACTCTCCCCCAAAGTCTTTCGGATGAGACTATAAACCGAAGTCCCGTGTGCGAACGCAGGCAGAACATCTTGCGCACACGTTAAAACCCGTTCCGCTTTTCGGAAGAGTAGGTCATTGTGTACCGGTGGGAACGGATGACAAATTCACAAAACAAATTCACAAAACTGCATACATACGGGGACTGGATAAAACCCCCTTGCGTGTTTATTCCATTATCCTCGGAATAAAAGAATAAAATAAAATTTTAAAAAATACAATGCCATACACTGCAATGCAATAGATACAATACAAACAATAACAATACAATACAACAGAATACAATACAATACAAGAGTCTGCTTTCGATTATTTGTCTGCCTTGGGGTTACTATTCATACTTACTCCAGTGTCTTTGAAAGTCGATTAGTTGATACTGATAGAACTAGTACAGTTTTGATGAAAATGATGACCAGAATTACTTTTCAACGTGGAGGGCGGGACAGCCTAGTAGTTAGAGCGTTGCAAATCGTTGATATGATGGCCTGGGTTCGAGCCACCTCAGAAGCTCCCGTTCAAGGGGATTTTTCCCTTGGAGTTAGCATTAGTAAGTACCCACTCCACTCCCCCGAAAGTCCCTAGGATGGGTCTATATAAACCAAGGTGTGTGTGTGTGTGTGTATGTAGGTATGTATGCATGTATGTATGTATGTATGTATGTATGTTTATTTTTATTTATTTATTTATTCTTTTATATCGGGGATAATGGAATGAGCACTCATGTGCTTTTTTACATCCAGTCCCCGTGTGTGAGCGGTTTTGTAAATTTTGTCATCTTTTTCCACCGGCACACAATGGCCTACTCTTCCGAAAAGCGGAACAGAATGTATGTATGTATGTATGTATGTATGTAAATATGCATGTATGTATGTGTGTGTGTGTAAGTGTGCTTGCGCGCTTGCGCGTGTGTGTATGTGTGTGTTCAAATGTTTATATATATACAGGCATTCATCGGGCGACTGTTCGCGCGTGTATGTGAATTTTTTTTTTTTACAAATCTCTTCCTGTTCATGACTGCACTAGTCATCGTGTGATTGCAGGTGCACTCGCTGTGCAGTGGTTCACTGGGGGCCAACGTGGCCACCTTCTTCTATGACAGATGCCG
>CM054151.1:33683593-33718593 GCA_028751875.1 Rapana venosa | reverse complement strand
AGCCTGTTGAGTTTTGGCGGCAAAATGTTTGATTACGGCGAAACGGGCGACTTCTACTTTTTGCAGTATTTGTGAGTCTTTTGTTTGTTTGTTTGTTTGTTTGTTGTTGTTTGTTGTTTGCTAGTGTTGTTGTTGTTGTTGTTGGGGGGTGAGGGTGGTGGTGGTGGTGGTGATGGTGAGGGGTGGGTGGTAGGTGATGGTGAAAGGTGGGTGGTAGGTTTGGTGGTTTGTGGTGGTGGCGGTGGTGTGGTGGTGATGGTTGGGGTTAGTTGTGGTAGTTGTTTGTTGTTTGGTGGGTTTTGTTGGTGGTGGTGGACGTTGTTGCTGGTTTTTTGGTGGGATGTTGTTTTTGTTGTTGTTGGTTTGAGGTTAATGTTCTTGGTTGATGCATTGTTGTTTGTGATTGTCAGTGATTGTTTCTGTTATCAACTATTATTCTTTATGGTGGTGGCTTGATGATGATGTTGTTGTTAGTGTTGTTGACAGTTTTGGTAGGGATAGTTTACATTATATATATGTATATATATATATATATATATATATATATATATATATATATATATATATATATATATATATATATATATGTGCATACACAACCTACATTCTTTGCGAGTTTTTGCAGTGATGCTCACCTGGGGTCACAGATGAGTGTCCAAGGCCATCTAGTGCAGTGTCCTACACCACACCACACCCCGCACCACCACGCTATACCACACTACATCACACTCTAATTAATTCTGTTTTGTTTGTGCAGTGATGCTCAGCTGGGCACCCAGATGAGTGTGCAGGGTCGCCTGGTGCAGTGTCCTAGCGGTCAGATCTGCCTCATCGCCATCGGCTTCCAGGATCTGGCCTCTTCTGAACTCACTGTGGAACTGGACCCCATCAGCAAATGATACTGGTGAGCGTTGCTCTGGATGGTTGGCTGGTTGGTTGGCTGGCTGGTTGGCTGGTTGGCTGGGTGGTTGGGTGGTTGGGTGGTTGGTTGGTTGGTTGATTGGGTGGCTGGTTGGGTGGTTGGTAGGATGGTTGGTTGGTTGGGTGGGTGGATGGTTGGTTGGGTGGATGGTTGGGTAGATGGTTGGGTGTTTGGATGGTTGGCCGTTGGCTAGATGGTTGGTTGGTTTGCTGGCTGGCTGGATAGGTTATTGGATGGTTGGTTGGTTGGTGGGGTGGTTGGTTGGTTGTTTGACTGGGTGGTTAATTGGTTGGCTGTTTGCCTGGCTGGTTGGTTGATTGGCTGATTGGTTTGTTGGGTGGTTGGTTGGCTGGTTGGCTGGTTGGCTAGTTGATTGGCTAGTTTACTGGCTGGTTGGCTTGGTTAGCTTGTTGAGTCATAAACCCTTAGAACAGACACATTGCATTTTGAATAATGTAATATTTCCCTGTAGAATGTTATGGAATCGCCAAACCTCGATAGGAAACTTGTGACACAATAAATGACATTATGATAGTTATCAACACTGATTGTCACGTGGTTGCAGGTGACGGCCAATGACGTTCTGCAGGCACCCAACGTGAACCAGTTGTCCGTGGGCACCATGATGCTGACTTACCTGTCCACCTTCAGCCTGCAGGTCAGCGTGGCTCTGGCTCTCTTGGTCTCTGTCTTCTTGTCTCTTACTGATTGTTGTCTCTCTCACACGTTTTAAAAAAAAATCTTTTATTTATTTATTTTATTTTATTTAATATCGAGGATAATGGAATAAGCACTTAAGTGCTTTTTTACCTCCTGTCCCCGTGTGCATGCGGATTTGTAAATTCTGTCATCTGTTCCCACCGGCACACAATGGCCTACTCTTACGAAAAGCGGAACAGGACTTAACGTGTGCGCAAGATGTTCCCTGTGTGTATGTGGCTTTGTTCTCTTTGTCATCTGTTGGGTTAGATTGGGGTGCGGGAGTAGGGGTGGGGGTGGGTGGGTAGATTTGGGGTGGAGGGGGTGAGGTTGTGTGTTTATGTTGTATGTTGTTGTGTTTCGTGTTGTATTATACAGAATGGGTTGCCTTTCTTTCTTTGTCTTGTCACAACGTTGCAATTTGCTTTGTTTTGTATGGTATGTCATGGTATTGTGTTTTGCTTTGCTGTGTTGTATTATATCGCGATGTATTGTGTCGACTCTCTCTCTTTTTCTCTTTCTCTCTCTCTCTCACTGTGTGTGTGTCTGTGAGAGAGAGAGAGAGAGAGAGAGAGAGAGAGAGAGAGAGAGAGAGAGAGAGAGAGAGAGAGAGAGAGAGAGAGAGAGAGAGAGAGAGAGAGAGACTCTCGTAAAAAAATATCGTTACAGAATTATGCACCGATGTGTAGCCTTGCCTTGATATATTTCTCCTCAACGCGTGTATCTAAGCACCCCATCTTTCTTCCGCGACAACATATACAGTACCAACACACACACACTCACATTTGTAGTCTTTTTTCAGCTTGCAATGAACAATCATTTAAGCTGGTCTAGGTCTTCCAAAAGGGGGGAGGGGGTAATATACATCCGCAGAGTTCAGTGGTTTTCATCTAGGCATTTGCTTCGCCCAGATTGCATGCTGGGTATGTTGATGTCATATATGTAACAGCCACGCCGAGTCTACTCTCTTGTGAAGGATAGATGAGATTTTAACGTGTGTGGAAGATGTTGTAAGCGTCAACTGCTTACATTTTTCTACTTGTTCTTCTTGTTCTTGTTCTTCTTGTTCTTGTTCTTGTTCGTTTGTTCTTCTTCTTCTTCTTCTTCTTCTTCTTCTTCTTCTTCTTCTTCTTCTTCTTCTTCTTCTTCTTCTTCTTCTTCTTCTCGCTAAGTAGCTCATTGAGGAGTCCCAGATATGGCGCAGTGATCTTGTTCATGCTGTATCTCCTGAGCAAGTTGAGCCATGCGGCAGACCCTATCCCTCTCCTGGTACAGGGTCACTGATGGGTGTGGATGTTTTTCCCTAACCCACCGAACGTTGACATGAACTACACGGTCTTTAACGTGCATATTTGATTTTCCGTACGTGTATATTTACCAATGGTTTCAAGCACTGGCAGGACAGAACTTTAAATCAACTCGGGATATGGCAAAACTTGCAACCGTTGATTTACTTGGTACCGCTGTCAACATTTGAACCCATGACTTCATGGATGCTTAGGATGGAAGTCAAACGCTTAAAGCCCTCACCTGTAGACCAGGAGGATACCACGCTTGTTTTTACTTTTGCACGATGAAAATGTTACGTACTATAGCTTTTCTTTTAAGATACGGCGCTTATACAGCGTAGATATGATTTTTTTCTATAACAAATTAATGGGACCATCATTGCGACGAAGGTGTACAAGAATAAGGATGATAATGATGATGATGATGACGACGACGACGACTACGATGGTGATGATGATGATGATGAGGAGGAGGAGGAGGAGGAGGGAAGAGGAGGAGGATAGTGTTCCTATGATGATGCTTACATAGCTTACATAGGATTTTTGTCTATAATAAATGGGACCATCATTGCGACGAAGGTGTACAAGAATAAGGATGATAATGATGATGATGATGACGATGACGACGACGATGACAATGATAACGATGACGACGATAACAATAATGATGGTAGTGATGACATTAGTATTTGTAGCGGCGGTGATGGTAGTAGAAATAGTAACGCCCAAGACCACCACCAACAACAAAAGTAACGATAACGATAGCAACAACCCCAGACATCCCCCTAACCCCCCCCCCCCCCCAAACAAACAACAACACACACACCAACAAAAAAACCAAAACCACCAACCCAACAACAACAAAACAACACAACAAACAAACAAAAAAAACACCAACAACCCCCCCCCCCCACCCCACCAACAACACTGACAAACTCACTCAACCCCCCTCCCCCCCCTCTCCCCCCACCCCCACCTACCCCCTAACCTGCTCACAACACCCCCACAGGTGAACGAGTCCACCACAGGCCTGAACGCCGTCATCTCCATCGTGGACTCCCGCCTCTCCCTGGTCCTGCGCGTGCCCACGGCCTACATGGGATCCTCCAGCTCCCTCTGCGGGGACGGCACGGTGGATCCCGCCGACCTCACCATCCCCGATCCCGTCACCGTTACCATCCCGGGCAGCGAACTCACCTTCAACTCCACCACCACCACCGCCATCACCACCACCAACGCTGCGGCAGTCACAAGCACCATCACCTACGGGACCACCGGAGGCTCCATTTTGCTTAATCAGACCTTCCTGTCCTCCGACCCCACCAGCGGCCTGTTCTCGCCTACCTCGCCCGGGACTGTGGAGGTCCTCACGCGGCCCTACCAAGACCAAGGGGTGCTCTTCTCTTACGGCTACAACAGCGCGTTCTCCGTGTTCCTGAACGGTACTGTCAAGGTGGGTGGGTGAACTGGTAGGGTAGGGGTAGGGATTTTGTGTTGGGTTGTTTTTTTTCTCCGGTTGTGTGTGAGTTGGTTTGTGTGTGTGTGTGTGTTTGTTTTTTTTGGGGGGAGGGGAGATACACTCCGGGGGGTTTTGGGGGTTGGTACGGAGAGGGTGGTGGTGGGTGGTGGTTGGTGGTGGTGGTGGTGGTGGTGGTGGTGGTGTGTGTGTGTGTGTGTGTGTGTGGGGGGGGGGGTGATTGTGGAGAAATGATGTAGGATGGGTTTGTTTCATTTCTTTGGTTTTGTTGTACTCTAGGGTGTTTTTTTTAATTTGGAATTTTTGTATTTTTCTTCTTCTTTGAACGAACGTTCATACACGAAGCCTCGGTTCATTGTGTGCTATGAAACACTTGCAAAGAGTGAGAAAAATAAAATATATGTATATATATACACACATATATGCAGCACATCACATCACACAAACACATCACAAACACACACACCCACACCCACATCCCCCTCACCCCCACCCCCCCACAAACACACAACACAAACACACACCCACACCTCCCTCAACCCCCTCGTCCCCCTCATCCCCCACCCACACCCTCACCCACACCTCACACACACAAAACACACACACACCACACACACACACACACACAACACACACACACACACACACACACACACACACACACACACACACACACACACTTACACCAACAACACCACACACACCAACACACACACATACACATACCACCCCATCTTCCCCTACCCCACTCCTCTCCATCTCCACCCCAACACACACACAGTCCCCAATTCATCTCTCAATCCTCTCTCTCTCTCTGTCTGTGTGTGCAGTTTATGCTGGGAGAGGACGTGTACGACTCCGGCTTCCAGATCCCCACAGGGGAGTGGACTCAGATCTCCGTCGCCTGGGACCCCGCCACCATGGAGTTCAAGGTCATCGTGGCCGCCAACGCCACAGAGATCCGGGAGATGCGCATCGTCGTCAACGACATGAGCTGCCTGGAGGACGGAGGGGTCATCTCTATCGGCAAATGGACCCAGCCCAACACCAACGCCTCCCACCCGCCCACCTCCACCTCCTACCTGGGCGAGCTGGATGAGGTGAGCTGAGTGAGGGAATCAGGATGAGAGAGATGAATCGGAATCAGGATCAGGGTCAGGGTTAGGGTCAGGGTTTACGATCAGAACCGGAATTGAAATCCGGAATCAGAATTGGAATGAAAATGAGATTTTAAGAGTCAGAATTAAAATCGTATTCGAAATTTACGTTGAGAAATTAGAGTTGAAATTAGGATTGAAGTCAGAAGATGAATCATGATTTTAAAAGGTTATGACAAATGGGGACGGAATAGCTCAGTGGTCTGAGCACTCGCTTTCCCCCAGCCAAGTTAAGCAGCGTAGAGCGTGGTTACCACTTGGATGGGTGACCGTTTGCGCGCCTTGGCTTCAGTACAGTTCCCCCAGTTCACCCAGCTGTAAATGGGTACCTGCCCTCTTTAGGGTCAGGGAAGGTAAAGCAGCTAGGAAGAGGAGATGGGCGCCGGCCTCAATATGCTGGCCCTAGAGAAGTGAGGTCTCTGACGCCTCGCTCCCCTACGACCTTATAGGTTATGGGACTCCTTTACCTTTACCTTTTACCTATTTCAAATAGTACACTCGGAATTACAAAAAAAACAAAAACAAACAACGAATCGATAAATTATTTTAAAAAAAACACGAGAAAAAAAAGCAGTTGGGTGCAACGGTAAGTTTGGGTCATAATTTGAGAGGATGAATGGATTGTAATAATATGTCCATTCTTTGATGGTAGCAGAAGTACGGCTAGTGTGACGGCATTTGACTTTCCGGGGAGTGGAGTTAGCACCAATGTTAACCAAGTCTGGGAGAAAAATACTCTCGTACAGAAGAACAAAATGATGGTAGTTTCTTTCTATGAAAGTGGAAACTGGCGGAGGAAGGGTGGGTGAGGGGTGGGGGGTGGGGCTTGGGGAGGTTAGGAAGAAGCTTTGCTGTTTCTGATAGAACTGCATATGTTTCCCCACTCACACACTCTCTCACACACACACAGCCGCGCGCGCCCCTACCTACACACATATACACACATTCACACACACATTTACCCCCTCCGACCTATCCCCCCCCCACACACACACACATAGTTAACATCAGTGCAGACTCCACTCTCCCCAAAAGTCCTTCGGATGAGACTAAAAACCGAGGCCCCGTGTGCGACGTTCAGAAACAGATGACAGAATTGAAAAAACCGCATACACACGGGGACTGGATGTAAAAAGCACATAAGTGCTTATTCCGTTATCCTCGACAGAAAAGAATTATATAAAAAATAAACACCCCCCTCCCACACACACATTTCACATCTCCCTTCACCAAACCTTACCAACCAACCAACCAACCAACCAACCAGCCACCCAACGACACCCCACACCCCACACCCCGCACCCCACACCCCACACACTACACACAATCCTCTAACCCAGGTACACCCTCATCATCCTAAACTCCCTCCCTCCCTCCATCCCTCCCAGGTCCGCCTGTGGTCCCAAGACCTGTCCGTATCGGACGTCCAAGCCGGCTTCCAGCAACCCGTCGACCTCACTGACCCCACACTAGTCGCCAGGTGGACCTTCGACGAAGGTCAAGGCAGCGTGGCCAACGACTTCCGGGGCACGCACCTGTACGTCACAGACCACCTCCAGGCAGGCACCCCCCCGCAGTGGATGCTGTCCGACGCTCCCGTGGCCTACACCACCCCCACCACCGCCACCGCCACCCCCCCGTCCTGGCGAACCACGGCCTTCTTGCAGCAGGCGGAGGACCTGTGCTCCAGCGTGGTGGGTAACTTCACCACCTCCAACTGCCCGGGGGTCAGCGCCACGGTCAAGGCCTTCTACCAGGCCTCCTGCCTGGACCTGATACTCCAGACGGGCAACCTGACCAAGGCCGCAGAGATCGCCGCCAGTCTCGTGGCCTTGTGTCACCTGGGCTCCTCGTCATCCTCTTCACCTTCTGTGGCCGACTATTGGTGTGATCCTTACGCCGGGAATTATGTCATAGGTAAGTTGTGGTGTTGGGGGTGTTGGGGTGTGGGGGTGTGGGGTGTGGAGGGGGGATTTGGGGAGGAGGGTGGTGGGTGGGGTCTGGGGTTGGGGTGGGGGTGGGTGGGATGGGGGTAGAGATGGGGTAGGGGTGAAGGGGAGAGAGAGAGTATATACATATTATATATATAAGGTGGTAAGTGTGGGTGGTATACTATATTATATAATAATATATATATACTATATATATATATATATATATATATATATATAATCTACCACCCACTTACCACCTGCTGCCAGTACCTACCACCCGCTTACCATCTACTATCAATACCTATCACACACTTACCACCTGCTACCAGTACCTACCACCCACTTACCACCTGCTACCAGTACCTACCACCCACTTACCACCTGCTACCAGTACCTACCACCAACTTACCATCTACTACCTATACCTACCACCCACTTACCACCTGCTACCAGTACCTACCACCGACTTACCATGTACTACCTATGCCTACCACTCACTTTCCACTTGCTAATCACTACCTACCACCCACTTCCCACCTACTACCCACTTAAACTCCTACCAACCACTTACTACCTACTACCTACCAGCCACTTAACTCCAACTACCCACTTGCCTACCACCTACTCACTACTGACTACCCACTCCCTACCACACTCTACCCCGACCTGCCACCCATTTACCACCCACTGCCCACCACCTACCACCTGCTACCCACTACCTATTACCCACTTATCACCCATTTACCACCCACTGCCCACCACCTACCACCTACTACGCACTACCTATTACCCACTTATCACTAACTACCACTTCCTACCACCCACCACCTATTACCCACTTATCACCCATTTACCACCGAATACCTACCACCTACTACCCACTACCTATTACCCACTTTTCCACCCACTACCACCCACTACCCACCACCCACCACCCACTTACCTCCTAATATCCACACCCACTTACCCACCTAATACCCACTACCTACCTCAAAACTTTGCCACATACTTCCCACGACCCACTGACCACCTCCTACCACCCACTGACCACCTCCTACCACCCACTGACCACCTTCTACCACCCACTGACCACCTCCTACCACCCATGACCACACTACCACCCACTGACCTCTACTACCCACCCACTGGCCACCTCCTACCACCCACTGACCACCTCCTACCACCCACTGACCACCCACACCCACTTAACCCAAAACTGAACCACCGACCCACCCACTTACCACCACCCACTTAACCCACCCACCCACCCACCCACTAACCACCCACCCACTTAACCACCCACCCACCCACCCACTTAACCACCCACCCACTTAACCACCCACCCACCCACACTTAACCACCCATCCACCCACTTAACCCACCCACCCACCCACTGAAACCACCCATCCACCCATTCACCCACCCATACCCACACCCACTCACACCACCCACTTAACCACCATGCACCCACTTAACCACCCACCCACCCACTGAACCCACTCCACCATCACCTGAACCACCCACCCACCCACTTAACCACCCTACCCACTGAACCACCCACCCACCCACTTAACCACCCACCCACTGAACCACCCACCCACCCACTTACCACCCACCCACTGAACCACCCACCCACCCACTGACCCACCCACCCAGCCTGTTCTCCTGTACGCCAGGCACGGGAGCCACGTGCAGCGGCAGCTGCCTGTTCCCCAACACCACGCTGTCCAGCCAGACCGCCTGTGTGTGCGCCACGGGCTACTGGGGCACCAGCTGTGACGGCTCCTGCCCTGGGGGAGCCAGCAACACCTGCAGTCACCACGGAGTCTGTGACGCCCTGCAGGGAACCTGTGTCTGCCAGGTCAGGGATAGAGAGAATGAAAGAGAGAGAGGGAGGAGGAGAGAGAGGGAGAGAGGAGAGGAGAGAGAGAGAGAGAGGGAGAGAGAGAGAGGAGAGAGGAGAGAGAGGGAGAGAAGAGGGAGAGAGAGAGAGATAGAGAGGGAGAGAGAGAGAGAGAAGAGAGGGAGAGAGAGAGATAGAGAGAGATAGAGAGAGAGAGAGAGAGAGAGAGAGAAGGAGAGAGATGAGAGAGAGAAAGAGGAGAGAGAGAGAGGAGAGAGAGTAGGGGAGATAGAGGGAGAGAGGAGAGGGAGGGAGAGAGAGAGAGAGAAAGAGATAGAGAGGGAGAGAGATAGAGAGGGAGAAAGAGAGAGAGAAAGAGAGAGAGAGAAGAGAGGAAAGAGAGAGAGAGAGAGAGAGAGAGAGAGAGAGAGAAAGAGAGAGATAGAGAGAGAGAGAAGTAGAGAGAGAATAGAGAGAGGAATAGACAGAGAGAGAGAGAGAGGGAGAGAGAGAGAGAGAGAGAGGAGAGAGAGAGAGAGAGAGAGAGATAGAGGGAGAGAGAGAGAGAGAGAGAGAGAGAGAGAGAGAGAGGAGAGAGAGAGATAGAGAGGGAGAGAGGGAGAGATAGAGAGAGAGAGAAGAGAGGAGAGAGAGAGAGAGAGAGGAGAGAGAGGAGAGAAGAGAAAGAGGGGGGGAGAGAGATTAGGGTGTGTGTGGGTTGTGGAATGTGTGTGTGTGTGATGGGGGGGAGAGGGGGGGTGGTTGGGGGAGGGGGGGTGGTTGGAGGAAGGGTGTGGGTAGGTGGGTTGGGGATGGTGGGGTTGTGGGGATGGGGGTAGGGGTGGTGTGTGTATGTATGTATGTGTGTATATGTAAAAGACAAACGGACTGACAGACAGACAGACATACACACACATAGACTCACACATAAACACACAAACAAACAAACACAAACACACACACACTCACGCGCGCGCGCGTAAGAAGTTGAACAACAACAGTTCAAAAGACTGAACTGCGTAACCGAACGAATAAAAGCAATAAAACAAACCAAACCAAACAGACAAACAAAGCAAAACAAACAACGAAACAAACCAAACACACACACACACAAACACACACACACACACTTACATAGTGGTAAAGGAGTCCCATAACCTATAGGTCGTAGGGGAGCGAGGCGTCAGAGACCTCATTCTCTAGGGCCAGCATATTGAGGGCGGCGCCCATCTCCTCTCCCTCGCTGCTTTCATAGTGAAAAGGCGTTAAATCAAAAGACCAAACGAAACAACCCCACCACCTCCACCCCCCCCTTCCCCGAAATAGACACACAAACACAAACACACACCACACACACAAACACACACACACCAAACACACACACACACACACACAAACACACACACACACACACACACACACACACACACACACACACACACACACACACACACACACACACACAACACTTACATAGTGAAAAGGCGTTAAATCAAAAGACCAAACGAAACAAGCCTCCCTTCCGCTGCCACCCTCTCCACCCCCCCACCCTCAAAATAGACAAACAAGCAAACACACGGCCACACTCACAAACACACACACACACACAAACAACAAACACACACAAACACTCAAACCACACACACACACACACACACACACACACACAACACACACACACACACACACACACACACACACACAAACACACGTACACACAGTGTGAAAAGACGTTAAATGAAAAGACCAAACGAAACAACCCCCTTCCGCCCCCTCCGCCCCCGCCCCCCTAAATAGACAAACAAGCAAACACACACACACACACACACACAAACACACACCACACACAACACACACACCACGCACGCACGCACGCACGCACGCACAGGGAAGGTGCAGGATGGTTAAGACGTTCGCTTGCCAACAAGTAAACCGTGAGGTTTTTGGGTTCAATTCCCAGCCTCTCCCTTTCTTCCCAGTTAGACCCCCCAAAAAATCGAACTGAATGTCAAAGTCTTTCGGATGAGACTATAAACCGACGCCCCGTGTGCGAACGCACGCCAAACATCTTGCGCACACGTTAAATCCTGTTCCGCTTTTCGAAAGAGTAGGCAAATTGTGTGCCGGTGGAAACAGATGACTGGATGTAAAAAAAAAGCGCATGAGTGCTTATTCCATTATCCTCGATATAAAAGAATTATAAAAATAACACACACAGACACACAGACACACACACACCCCCCCCCCCCCCACACCACACACACAACACGCACATACACACCCACACACCCACACACACACCACACCCACCACCACCCAACAACACACAGCCCAACACACACACACACCACACACACAATTCGTCTAATATCACTGAGTGTGAACAGACGTTAAATTGAAGGCAACAACAACAACAACACACACACACAAACACACACACACAGACACACACCCACACACACACACCCACACACAAACACCCACCCACCCACACCCACACACACACACACACACCCACACCAAAACCCCCCACCCACCCCATCCCCACCCCCCCACACACACACCCATCCCCACCCCCCACACACACGGACACACACACTCACACACATCTAGAAATAAAATTTTGACTTGACTTGACTTGACTTGACTTGACCTGACTTGACCTGACTTGACCTGACCTTGACCCATGCTGTGGCAGGTGAACTGGAACGGGGCAGCGGACTGCAGCTCGTGCACTGCAGGGTGGGTGGGGGCCGACTGCTCCGTGTCTTACCTTTCCACCACCGGCCATGCCATCTGCTCTGCCGCCACCAACGGCAGGTCAGCTATACTGGTGCACCAGGGAGGAGGAGGAGGAGGAGGAGGAGGAGGAGGATGAGGAGGATGAGGAGGAGGAAGATGAGGAGGAGGAGGAGGATGAGGATGAGGAGGAGGAGGAGGAGGATGAGGAGGAGGAGGAGGTGGTGGTGGTGTGTGGTGGTGGGGATGATGGTGGTGGTGGTGGTGGTGTTGAGTTGGTATGGTGTGGTGGTGGTGATGATGATGATGATGATAATAGTGATGATGGTTGCTGGTGGTGGTAGTGGTGGTGATGATGGTGATGATGATGATGATGATGATGATAATGATGATGATGGTGTTGGTGTTGGTAGTGGTGGTGGTGGTGGTGGTGATGGCGGTGATGGTGGTGATGATGATGATGATGATGACGACGACGATGATGATATGATGATGATGGTGGTGGTGGTGATAATGATGATGAAAAAGACACAGACATAATTATAGATGTACAGAAAGATAGACAGACGCGCGCACGCCACATACACACACACACACACACACTCACACTCACACCCACACCACCCAACTCACACACCCACCCACCCACCCACACACACACCCACCACACCACCACACCACCCACACACACAACCCACACCCACCACACCACCCACCCACCCACCCACCACCCACACCCACACACACCCACACCACCCACACCCCACCCACCCACCACACCATCACACATACTCACCCTCACACACACACTCCCCACACACCACACTACAACACAAACACACAACTAAAACAACACAATACACACCTATACACACACCTACCCCCGCTTCAACACAAACACACACACACACACAACACAACACACACAAACACTTACCACCACCCACCCCATCCCTCTCCCACACACAACACACAACACAACATACTACACAACACAAACACACACGCCTACATTACTTCCCCTCCCCCCTCCACACACACACCACACACACACACACACACACACCACACACCACACCCCCCCAAACCACACTACACACTCACACTCACACTCACACTCACACAACACTCACCACTACCACAACACAACACAATACAACTAAAACAACACAACACACATCTAAAAAACAATACCCCCCCCCCCCCCCGCCCCCCCCCCACACACACAACACAAAACACACACAAACACTTACCACTTGCAAATGCATTGCTTATTCAATGTACCATCTGGAAATAAAAATTTGGACTTGACTTGACTTGACTTACCACCCCCCACCCTCCCTCTCCCACATACAACACCACAACAACACAACACACATACACAAAAAACACAACACGCAACCACACTACACAACACACACACACACACACACACAACACACCACACACACACAACACACACACACACACCACACACACACATTATCCATTATCCTCGATATAAAGGAATAAACGAATTAAAAAAAGAAAATAAACACACACACCTACATCACCTTTCCTCCCCCCCCTCTCCACCCCCCCCCCCACTACACACAACACACACCTATCCCACCACACCCACTTCCTCCACACCACCACCCACCCTACAACCACCCCCCCCCCCCACACACACACACAAACACACACACACACCCAACACACACACACCCACACACCCACCCACACACACATACATATACATATATTCCGGTCATGATGGCGACTACCAGACGTTAAGCGATTTCTAGTGAACACAGAGATCTGGTGAATGTGGTGATTGTGCATGAAATGTCACGAAAAACAGTCCCTGTGACTGGAAAGTAGGAGTGAATATCCCAATCTATAAAAACGGATGCATATACAACCCAGAAAACTACAGAGGAATAACGTTGACAAACACTATTGGAAAACTTTTTTGTCAAATACTGAACCATAGAATTTCTGAATATTTAGAAAATAACAATAGTATTGCTAGAGAACAAGCTGGTTTCAGAAAAGCATGCAGAACAACGGACCATATCTTCCTACTTAACAATTAAATAGATAGTGTACTGAAAGTAAAAACTAAAAGACTTTATTGCTGCTTTGTAGATTTTCAGAAAGCGTTTGATTATGTGTGGCACGAGGGTCTTCTTATAAAGTTAAACGAAATAGGAATAACAGGCAAAACTTTTAATATCATTAAAAACATGTATTCCAACGCAACAATATTTACAAAAATACGAGGCAAACACACAGATGAAATCATAGTCAGAAAAGGGGTACATCAGGGAAATACATTAAATTCTACATTATTTAATGTATATGTCAATGATATAGTTCAATATACTGATGAGAAAGATTCGCCATATATAACCGCAAAAGACAGAATTCCTTGTTTACCTCTATGCTGATGACCTGGCATTGCTATCAACAACCAAAATAGGTCTTCAAACTAAACTGAATAAACTGCAAGAATACTGTTCTAATTGGGGTTTAAAGATAAACAAAACAAAAACAAAGGTAATAGTCTTTACGAGACCACCTCCTAAAATTCCAATTCATTTTAAATGTGGAGAGCATGTAATTGAAACAGTAGAAACTTATAAATATCTAGGTGTCGTTTTTCAACAGAACGGGAAATTTCAAGCAACACAAGAACATTTAGTAAAACAAAGCAATATACGCCTTTAAAAGGGCAATTCATGGACAAAATTTAAAGACTACTATAATAATGCGTTTATTCGACTCACTGATAACCCCTATTTTAACCTATGGAGCAGAAGTTTGGTTTCCTTTTTGTTTTAATGGGGAGACAGAATTTCATATTGATAAACTGTTCAAGGCATGCTTATCCAATCAGTTTTTGTATGAGAATTTTCATGTAAAATTTTGTAAACAAATGATAGGAGTTCATAAAAAAAGCATTAGTACTACCCACTTTGGGTGAATTAGGGAGATTTCCACTGACCCTTAAAATCATATGCCAGATAATATCCTTTTGGATTCATTTGACAGAATCAAAACCAGACTCTTATATTAGAATAGTATACGATTATTTGTATCAGAAGAATACATACGATAAATGGATAAACACAGTGAAAAATATTCTGTACACAATTGGATTCAAACATGTCTGGAAGAACCAAAGCACTCTTAATGTTCATCGGTTGAGTTATGCTGTTAGAAGAAAACTTGAGGACATGTATAAAGCATTTTGGATCTACCAAAAGAAAGAGTTTGCAAAACTAAAATTTTATGATTTTGCTACCAAAGAATACAGATTGGAACCATACTTAGTAAACTATGAAAACAAAACTCATAAGAAGACATATTGTAAATTTAGCACAAGCTGACACAATTTAATGATAGAGAAAGGGAGACACCAAAATATATCCAGAGAGGACAGAAAATGTAGACACTGTAACAAAATTGAAGATGAATTTCATTTACTTGATGAATGCATTTTATATGATGAACTCAGAAATAATTTGTTATTAAAAATCAAAACGAAAGACAAAGAACGCAAAAACTGTGTACATAAATTAAGTGACATAATCACAGTTGATGTATATCAAGCAGATATCATCAGATATGTGTATGAGTGTTTTGAAAAAAGAGAAAAGAGAAGTAGAATACAACATGTTTTTAGTGTACATCACTTTTAGCCAAAATAGATAATAATTATAGTTGATGTTTTTGTTGTGTCAAATAAGTCTACATGACTTAAATGGCAATAAAATATTCTGAATCTGAATCTGAATCTGAATCTATACACACACACAACACCCCCCCCCCCCACACACACACACATACACACACAACACACAAAAACACCACTCCCCCCCCACCACCACCACCACACCCCACACCCCACACCACCCCCCTACAACCCAACCCAACCCAACCCCCCACACACACCCACACACACACACACACATTAACCTCTCCTTGCCCACCACACCCACTACCACTACTGCTGCCGCTCTCCCAGGTTCACCACCTTCGACGGCTCCTCAGCCCAGTACACGTCCCCTGGAGCCTACAGCCTGTACCAGGAGACCTCAGGCCCCTCCGTGCTGCTGGAGCAGGCCCCTTGCAGCACCATGCACGCCTGCGTCTACAGGGTCATCCTGACCCACAGCGGCCACATCCTGGTCTTCGACCTGTCCGAACCGGGTCAGGGGCTGAAGGTGGTCAACAACGGCGTGGACACGCAGGTCTTCAGCCAGACCACTCTGGCCAACGGTCTCGTCCTCACCCACCCCACCTCCACCAAGTGGGTCGTGCGTACTTCTGGCAGCGACTTTAACTTGGAGGTGAGGGGTGGTGGTTTTTTTGTTGGAGGGAGGAGAAAGGATGGGTTGGATTTTTGGTGGTGAAAACTATAAAGAGAAAGAAATTGAAGAAAAAGGTTTTGAAAAATGTTAACAGTTACTGAAAGGAGATGGGCATGTCATTTTGCGAATGGTGTCTAAAAAAAATACCGACATTTTATTATGTGCAGACGATTGGAATGAAACGATATGACGGACGTTACAGCCGCGTGGTTAAGACCGTTTAACTTCAATTCTGTGGGTCTATGAACTCCCGGGTTTGAATCTCGGTGCCGGCGTCTGGTGAATCAAGCGAGGAGATTGTTACGATCTTCCAGGTGACAACTTCAAGTGCAGACCTGCTGGTGTTTTAATTTCCTTCTAATATCAAAATATGCACGTTACGGTACTGATGGCATAATTCAAGTCAGCGTTTGGTGGGCTTACGTACACGCCGTGTTTACACACCATACCCAAAGTCAGAATGCGGCTACCTAAATGGTAGGCAAAATGTCACTTTTGGTGAACCTCGGAGTTCTACCCGAGGAACAAAATAAACAAAAAAACACACAACCCCACCCAACAACTAAACCTAACCCACTCTCATTACAGGTGAGGCTGACAGAAGCGTACCTGACAGTGGACCTCTTGGTGGACAAAACGCGCTGCGCGGCGGTCACAGGGCTGTGTGGGCCCTGCCAGCCCCAGAGCACTTCCTCCTGTGCCCCCTCGGACGCGGTGTGCCTGATCCAGCAGCTGGGCATCCAGAACGCCAGCACCCACACCACGGTCACCTCCACACAGACCGCGCAGTTCATCGTGGCCCAGATGGTCAACGTCACCGTCACAGAGCTGGGCTATCCTGGAGGGTCCCCGACCTACACGTCCACCACCACTCAGGTCTTTGTTTATTTATTTATTTATTTATTTATTTGTTTATTTATTCATTTATCTATCTATTTATTTATTTATTTATTTATCTATTCTTTTATATCGAGGATAATGGAATAAGCACTTATGTGCTTTTTAAAAATTGTTTTTTTTACATCTACTCCCCGTGTATATGCGGTTTTGTCAATTCTGTCATCTGTTCCCACCGGCACACAATGGCCTACTCTTACGAAAAGCGGAACAGGATTTAACGTGTGGCGCAAGATGTTCTGCGTGCGTTCGCACACGGGTCCTCGGTTTATAGTCTCATCCGAAGGACTTTTGGGGGAAAGTGGAGTCTGCATTGATGTTAAACTCCAGGGAAAATATTCCCCTTGAACGGGAATCGAACCCGGGTCGTCAGATTGCGAGCGCAATGTTCTGACCACTAGGCTATCCCGTCCCCAAGGCGTGTGTCTTGTAACGTGCATGCTCATTAATTATGCTATAGACATGTCTTGTGGAGATATCTTCAATTATTTCATAATCTGTGCCCGTTAATGCTGTTGTTATTATGTTCGGTCATTTTTCCCGTTTACTTCTTTTGGTCATTGTAGGGATCATCGGTCGCCCTAAGAATGTTGATTTTTGTACTTGAGCACAACTTAAGCTACTTGCTTGTTGTTGCTTTGCCAATTACGTTCATCATGGCTTGTTCCGTGATTATTAATGAATAAACATTTTAAAACCAAAAACCATCAAACCATCTACTTCTGGATTGTTGACATATCCAGGACATATTAAGGCCTACACATTTCACTGCAGATTACTTAAAGATCCACTTTTCGTAGAGGAGCAGATCAGTTATGGTTAATGGGAAAGGAAGACGCAAACATACCCAGCATGCACTCATCATAATTGGGCTCCGCCAGGGTAAACTTTCCCACGACACACAGCCTGAAAGAAGTTAAGGCTGCGTCACAACAACTCCTCCGAGAGTTAATGGGAAAGTAAAGTCTCACACACACACACACACACACACACACACACACACACACACACACACACACACACACACACACACACACACACACACACACACACACACACACACACACACACACCACCACCAACCCCCTACCCCCCATGCCTACAACTAAGTACCGATATTCATCAAACAACTAAACCCACCCTCCCACCCCCTCTCCCATCCACGATACACCGACCTTCCGACAGTAAAAAATCCAACCCACTACCCAATACCGCTACCACACACACACACACACACAAACCTCAATAATTTTTTGTCTCTGAACACTGATTACGGCTGACCATTGCAGGTGGAGAGCACAGCAGGGAGGAGTCTGTACGTGGAAGGGGAGGGGGCCTCAACAAACCCTCTGCCGCCGTCCAGCGTGGACACTAACAAGAACGTGACGCTGGAGGCGGTCATTCTGGTGGAGCAGGCCGAAGGCTGTGTCCTGTCTTACGCTGGGGACTTGGGCTTCTCCATCAACATCAATGCCGGGGTCTTTGAGGTGCAGTGTGACAACCAGACCGAGAACACAGGTATGTGAGGAGAAAGGGAGGGAGAGGAGAGAGGGTAGGAGGGAGAGAGGAAGGAAGGAAGGAAAAGGGGGGAGGAAGGAGGAGGAGGAAGTAGGAGGAGGGAGGGCAGTGGAAGAGGGAGAGGAAGAGGAAAAGGTGGTTTGACTAATTTATTGTCATTGCCCAATGTGGTCTATTGAGAGGAGGAGGAGGAGGAGGAGGGAGGGGAGTGGTGGAGGAGGGAGGGAAGAGGAGGAAGAAAAGGTGGTTTGACTAATTTATTGTCAATGCCCAATGTGGTCTACTGAGAGAGAGAGAGAGGAGTGAGAGAGAGAGAGAGAGAGAGAGAGAGAGAGAAAGAGAGAGAGAGAGAGAGAGAGAGAGAGAGAGAGAGAGAGTATATAATGTTCTTTCCTTTCAGGATTATAGAAGATGGTTTTGATCTAATTTGATTGGATTCGTATCAAATCGTTTCGATTCGTTTTAAGTTGACTAATTATGATTTGACTTGATTCGTTTTGAAATCATTTCGATTCGTTTCAAGTTGGTTTTAATTTTGATTTGATTTGATCCGTTTCAAAAGCATTTTGATTCGTTTCAAGTTGATTTATTTTGATTTGATAAGATTCGTTTCAAATCATTTCGTTTCAAGTTGATTCATTTTCATTTGATTTGATCCGTTTCAAGTCATTTCGATACGTTTCAAGTTGATTTGATTTCATTTAATTTGATGTGATTTGATTTGATCTGATTCAATTTGGTTCTCACTCTCTTTCTGTCTCTGTCTCTCTGTCTGTCTCTCTTTCTCTCTCTCTCTCTCTCCCCACCAGGCATCCAAGCTTCGGTGGGCAACTGGTCGCACGTATCTGTGGTGTATGACCCGGTGTCTGGCCGCACTCTCTTCCACTACGTCAACAGCGATGGCCTACCCAGCTACAAGGTCCTCACCCTCCCCACCACCTGCTTTGATGACCAAGGGACCCTGGCGGTCGGCCAGTGGCAGCTGGCCCGAAACAACACGGGGACCAAGCCGGCAGGCAATTTCCAAGGACAGGTGAGGAGATGAGATCAAATGAGATGAGGTCTGATCAGATCAGTTCAAATCAATTCAGTACAAATCAGATAGAAAAAAATAATAAAATATTTCCAAGTTGTTTTTCTTAAAAATATTATTTTTATAATTATAAGAAAGAGAGGGAGGGGGTATAATGAGAGAGCGAAACCAGCCGCCATGGCGCAATGGTTAGCGCCTTGGGTTACGGACTGGAAGGTCGCGGGTTCGAATCCCATAAAAGTCATAGGGATTTTTCGGACTCCGGCCGGCTCCTACCCAGAGTGAGTGTGCTGTGGGCTCAGTGGGAAGACTGGGACCACACAGTCGAGCTTCATCCACTTAACGGATGCGAGTTTGAGAGTGTTGCTCAAATTACCTGACCAACACTGCAGGTGTCTGTATCTCTCGGGCCCGGTTGACGCCGGGATATATTATGATAGTAAGCGTAGAGTACAGCCCTGTCAAGTAGTCTCAAAGCATATGCACTTCCACAGCAGCATCATTACGTCATCCTCATTGTCATTGATCATCATGCAATTAAAAAAATTGCCTCTGATTCGGTGGTCCCAGTTTCTCTGGTCTCATGGTGGCCTCAAATTCGGTTTGCCCATACACTTCTGTGCCTGTGGTGAGTTTGTGTCAAAGCCTTTGGGGTTGGAGGTTTGCAGGGGACGGTTGTTGGAGGGACGTTGTGGTGGTTGCTACCTCGGGTGGGCAACTCACTCAGTCTGGCTCCGCGACTGAGCTAATACTGTCGTTAGTAGGGGGTTTAGTAGGTGGTGTCCTGCGTATGTTAGCTCAGAACAGGCACCACTGAACACCGCCAAAGTGACCCAGCAGCAGTGCAGGGCCCCTCTGGCTGGTGGCCCCACGGCGGCCTGATAGTGATTGGCTCCCTGTGGACATCCGACTCTGAGGATGAGACATAACAAACCTGGGTATGGTTGTGGCGGGGAGATTGGAATGAGCGGCGTGGGAACAGCAGGACGGGGAAGTCACAGAAGATGAGGCAGCAAAAAAAAAAATAAAAAAAAAAAAATAATGAGAGAGCGAGAGCGAGAGCGATAGCGATAGCGAGAAAGAGAGAGAGAGAGAGAGAGAGAGAGAGAGAGAGAGAGAGAGAGAGAGAGAGGAGAGAGAGAGAGAGAGAGCGTACACACACAGACACACATGCACAGGCACACAGGCACACTCTCTGTATCTCTATCTCTTTCTGTCTGTCTGCTTCTCTCTCTCTCTCTCTCTCTCTCTCTCTCACTCATGTACACATAAATACACACACACACCACCCTACACCTTCCCCCCCCCCGAACCCCCACCTTCCCACACTCACCCCCCTCACCCCCCTACCCCCCCCCCCAACCCACTATCTACCCCTCATTCACACATTTCACCAAAACATTCCCCCCCCTCCCCCACTCACGTAAATCTTTCACCCACATTAATTTTTCTCTCTCTCTTCTCTCTCTCTCTCTCTCTCTCTCTCTCTCTCTCTCTCTCCTCTCTCTCTCTCTCTCTCTCTCTCTCTCTTTCTCTCTCAATACTAATCCCCCAGGTGGACCGGGTAGCTCTGTGGAACCGTCGCTTCGGACCCCAGGACATTCTGAACCACTGGGAAGAGGACCTGGACCCTACAGGAGAGCCTGACCTTGTGGCCTACTGGAACTTCAACGAGGGCCAGGGCGACACAGCCTATGACGCGGTGCAGGGCATCCCCCTCACCCTCCCCTCCCCGCTGCCCAGCGGAGCCAGTCAGTGGCCCATCAGCACGGCGCCTATCCACAGCACCATCTACACCACCCACCAGGTACAGAGGCTTTTAGGGGGCGTAGAAAACCAACCAACCCACCAACCAAACAACTAACTAACTGACTAACCGACCGACCAACCAACCAACCAACTAACCGACCCACCAACCAGCCAGCCAATCAACCAACTAACTAACCGACCCACCAACCAGCCAGCCAATCAACCAACTAACTAACCGACCGACCAACCAACCAACCAACCAACTAACCGACCGACCAACCAACTAACTAACCGACCGACCAACCAACCAACTAACTAACCGACCGACCGACCGACCCACCAACCAAACAATCAACCAACTAACTAACCGACCGACCAAACAACCAGCCAATCAACTAACTAACCGACTGACCAACCAACCAACTAACTTACTAACCGACCAACCACCCAGCCAACCAACTAACTAACCGACCGACCAACCAACCAACTAACCAACCAACCAACCAGCCAACCAACCAACCAACCAACCGACCAACCAACCAAACAAAACCTTTAGTTTCTTCCCCGTGGGGATGCCGGGAGCCTGTCAGTGCATAATTATAGCATTCCTCACCTTCTGGACATTCTGTGCCAGGAATTCTGTTCTATTCTATTCTGTTCTGTTCTGTTCTGTTCTATTCTATTCTGTTGTGTTCTGTTCTGTTCTGTTGTGTTGCGTTCTGGTCTGTTCTGTTCCGTTCTCTTCCATGCCATTCTATTCCAATTCCATTTTATTCCATTCTATTCTATTCCATTCCATTCCATTCTATTCCATTCCATTCCATTCTATTCTATTCTATTCCTCTCTTTGTTTCTGCCTTGTTTCTTTTCTTTTGTTCACCTTCTTTTTGACGTTCGCTGCCTTCTTAGTCCGTTCTCCTGCCTACCCCCCCCCCCCCCCCCCTTTCCAACAGAAAGACTTATAAGATAACAATTCTCTCACATGTCAAAGTCGGATGTGCTGGGCCTGACTTGCCAGGTGCATACCGGCAGTGCAAATGCATTTTGTCATCTAAATGCGAACTTTTCTCCCATCCGAAATTTTCTCTACATCACGCGTAATAGTCTGGATGCCAGTGTTTTGGAGGAGACGATAAACATAGGTCCTGTGTGTAACATCTAGCGCATGGAAATGAACCTACGGAAACAAAAGAGTTGTCCATAGCATAATTCATTTTGCAAATACTCTTTTCAGAGAAAAGGAAATAGACACGCAGACAGTAAAAATGAAAAAAAAAAAAAGTGGCGTCGCTCTTGTGGTGACACGCTCTCCCCGGGAAGAGAAGCCCACATTTTAGGCAAAGAAATCTGTTGTGACTGAAAAGAGTGTACAATACAGTGCAACGTAATGCAATGCGGTGCAAGACAATACGATACAATACAGCACAATACAATACAACTACCTCTGTCTCTTTCCCCCATCACAACACACCACAGCACACCACACCACACCACACCACACCACAATGCAATGCAGTGCAATACAATGCAATACAATACAATACAAAACAACTAAGTCTTTTCTTTCCATCAAAGCACACCACAACAGAACAGAACACAACACAACACAATACAACACAACACAACACAACCAACTCTCGTCTCATCATTCCTCCCCTCTGCACAGCGCGTCACAAGACAACACAACACAATACAACACAATACAATACAACACAACACAATACAACACAACTAACTCTCGTCTCATCATCCCTCCACTCTGCACAGCACACCACAAGACAGCACAACACAACACAATACAACACAACTAACTCTCGTCTCTTTCCCTCCAGCACACCACAACACAAGACAACACAATACAACACAACACAACACAACTAACTCTCGTCTCTTTCCCTCCAGCACACCACAACACACCACAACACAACACAATACAACACAACACAAGACAATACAAACACAACTAACTCTCGTCTCATCATCCCCCCTCTCTGCACAGCACACCACAATACAACACAATACAACACAATACAACACAACACAACACAACACAAACCAATACAAACACAACCAACTCTCGTCTCATCATCCCCCCTCTCTGCACACCACACCACACCACAACACACCACAACACAACACAACACAACTAACTCTCCTCTCATCATCACCCCCCCCCCCCACCACCCCCACCCCCCCCCCACCATCCCTCTTGCCCTTCATGGATGATTTAATTAATTAAAGCGTTTTTGACATGGACTTTGACTTTGACTATGACTTTGACTCTTGCACAGCACACCACAGGAATCACCTCCGCGCTCAACCCGCACCAACAGCTGGCGGTCACCACCTGCCACAGCCTCTTCAACAGCGGGCCGCTGCACTCCGCCTGCGGGCTGCTGGCCGAACGCGCCAACTACTACTACGTCAGCTGCGTCAACGACGTCACGCAGGCGCGCGACGCGGATTATGCCATGGACTCGGTCCTGCAGTTCGCCTCGGAGTGCCAGACCACCTTGGGACTGGGCTCCTGGCCGGCGCAGAGTCTCTGTAACAACTTCACCTCCAGGGCCTTCCCTACGTGGTACAGGCCTACCTGCTCCTTGCGCTGCGACTTCGGCACGTACTCGTCGGTTCTGGACGTCTGCCAGTGTTTCGCCGGGTACTGGGGTACCAGCTGCGATACCTTGTGCCCGCCTGGGAACGGGTTAGGGTGTCACGGGCACGGGACGTGCGACCAGGCTACAGGGACTTGCGCGTGCGAGTTACAGTGGAAAGGTGAGGTGGTTTTTTTTGGGGGGGGTGGTGGGTTGGGGTGGGGGTGGGGGGGGGGGGAGGTTGGGTTGGGGGGGGGGGGGGGTTAGGGGTTGGGGGTGGTGGTGATGGTGGTAAGGGGGTTGGGGTCGGAGGTTGGAGGGTGGGGGTGGGGTGGGAGGAGTGGGGGTGGTGGGTGGGGTTGAGAAAGTAGTGGATGTACTGGTCATTTTTATTGGGATTTTATTGTCTGTATATGTTTGTGTGTGTATTTTGTGTTGTTTGTGTGTGTGTGTGTGTGTGTGTGTGTGTGTATGTGTGTGTGTGTGTGTATGTGTGTGCTTGTGTCTGTGTGCGTGTGTGTGTGTGTGTGAGCACGCGCGTGCGTGTGTGCGTGCGAACGTGTGTGCAAGCGTGTGTGTTTGTGTCTCTGTGTGTGTGTGTGTCTGTGTACCTGTGCCTGTGTGCCTCTGTGTGTGTGTGTGTGTGTGTGTGTGTGTGTGTGTCTGTGTGTCTGTGTACGCATGACATACACATTTTGACACAACTCTTCTTGAGACACAACTCCACGAACCTTCATGGTCTACACGATCTGCAGGCGACTCCAGCTGTGGAAGCTGCTCCGCTGGATGGACCGGAAGTGAGTGCAACATCATGGCGCCCAGTTCCGGAAGTCGCCCGCCAACCATGTGCACAGTGGACAGGGGTGGATTCCTCCTGACCCATGAACTCTACGGCATCACGCTGGACAAACCTTCGGCCTACATCCTGCTGGACATGACCAACTTGCAAGTGCAGGTGTGTAGTAGTCAAGGCACTGTTCGTTTAGTGCTAGGTGAGCGAATATTGACGATTTCCTTTGTCGTTCCTCGGTTAGGACTACGAGGTTTCATCAAATGGTGAGATGTGTGTTTAATTATGTGAGAATTGTTTTCCTGTCATTAAGGAATTTGTTGCATTCCAACTTCGTGGGTGATGCTGTTTTGAGTCGTAGCGCAGTTCTCTTTGGAAAACTTGGTTAGGTCTATCTATCTATCTATCTGTCTGTCCATCTATTGGTTAGGTCTATCTATCTGTCTATCTGTCTGTCTGTCTGTCTGTCTGTCTGTCTATCTATCTATCTATCTATCTATCTATCTATCTGTTTATCTACCTATCTGTCTGTCTGTCCGTCCGTCCGTCCGTCTGCGTGCCTGCCTGCCTGTCTGTCTGTCTGATTGTCTCTCTCTTTCCATCCATCCATCTATCCATCCATTCATCCATCTATCCATCCATTCATCCATCTATCTATCCATTCATTCATCTGATCTATCTATCTATCTATCTATCTATCTATCTATCTATCTATCTATCTATCTATCTATCTATCTATCTATCTATCTATCTATCTATCTATCTATCTATCTATCTATCTATCTATCTATCTATCTACCTACATACCTAGCTACCATATCTATCTATCTAATCTATCCATCCCCCTCTCTCCCTCCACCCACACCTCACCCATCCCTCCCTCCACCCACCCACTCACCCATCCCTCCCTCCACCACCACACTCCACCCACCCACCCACCCTCACATCCCTCCCTCCACCCACCACCTCCATCCCTCCACCCACCCACTCACCCATCCCTCCATCCACCCACCAACCCACCCCACCTCTAAGCCCTCAATCACGCTCAAACCAGCTGTTGGTGGCCCCGGGGTGGTGGTGTTGGAACACAGGTGACGCAGATGGCGTGCAGCGTGGGGCTGTGCGTGCACGGCGTGGCCATCAACTACCACGACCGGACCCTGGCCGTGCTGCTGGACACGCAGTCGCTGCTGCAGCTGCACGTGGACGGCTCGCTGCAGGGCAGAGGGGTCAGCCAGACCCTCACCCCCACCGGGGTCACGGGCTGTCCGCTGACCGTGGCCTGGGTCAGCAATCGTATCTTGCAGGTCAGTCGGCAAGCCGACAGCTTGTATGTAATCCGTTAGTGTTTCTGGTTGGTTGGTTCGCAAGGAATATTTTATGCAAGCAAGGAAGGTGGGTGGCAGAGATGGGTTAAGACGTTCGCCTGCCAACAAGGAAACCGTGAGGTTCTGGGTTCTGGGTTCTCACCCTTTCTTCCCAGTTTGACAAACAAAATCGAACTGAATGTCAAAGTCTTTCGGATGAGACTAGAAACCGAGGCCCCGTGTGCGAACGCATGCAGAACATCTTGCGCGCACACGTTTAATCCTGTTCCATTTTCGAAAGAGTAGGTCATTGTGTTCCAGTGGGAACATGACACAATTTACAAAACCGCATACACACGGGAACTAGATGTAAAAACAAAGCACATGTGAGTGCTTATTCCATTATCCTCGATATTAAAAAAAAAGTCATCTGGGCGCTTTGATTTGTTGCTTTACAAGATTGAGCGCTATATAAATTCCATACATTATTATTATTATTATTATTATTATTATTATTATTATTATTATTATTATTATTATATTGCTACAACATATCTCTGTAGTTGGTATTTTGTATACCACTTTAAGTCACGGCAGATTGTTCTGCGTGAAATTCTGACTGCTCTTTCCGGGGGAGAGTGTGTAGTTACAAGAGAAGCACCATCTATTTGTTTCCGATTCTTTTTTCTGTCTACATGTGTATTTGTTTCCTTATCATTGTTTCCCTATCACCCAGATGAGGGACAGTTATGTGTTACTATAATTATGAGAGGTTTATGTGTTACCAGTCTGTCATGAGAGCAACAACAAGTGCAGAGGTTATGAAATAATAAAAGACATACATAATAAACACACGCAATAACGGAAAAGAAAGTACTTTGCCCCCCAAAAACCCCAAACAAACCACGGGGTAAATCATGTACTAAAGACTGTTTACCCAAACGATAGACGATTATGTGGTACTGTATGAGAGTTTATGTGTATTGTATTAGCTATATTATTACTTGCAAAATCTACTAGACTACAGGACAATTCCGCTTCTCGGAAGAGTTGGCCATTGTGTGCCGGTGGGAACAGATGACAAAATTTACAAATGTGCTTACACACGGGGACTAGATGTAAAAAAACCCACATGAGTACTTATTCCATTATCCTCGACATAAAAGAATAAAATAATTCTTTAAAAAAGGTGTGACGATGAAGTAATAGCATATAGAGTTCTTGGGGGGATGGGGGGTTGGTGGGGTGGGGGGAAAGAAGGCGGTTATAGTGATATTACCTATTGGTGATCATAACTCATCATTTTTGTTTGATTACGGGACTACTATAGTATAACTTACATCTTTATCATAATTGGTCTTACTATAAAAAGAAAAACCCCTTTCACCTTTTGTACTGTGGCTATAGATCACCAGAAACTTCTCTTTTATCACAACTTCTTTCGGATGAGGCTATAAACCGAGGCCTCCCGTGTTCGAACGCATGCAGACCATCTTGCGCGCACACGTTAAATCCTGTTCCGCTTTTCGGAAGAGTAGGCCATTGTGTGCCGGTGGAAACGGATGACAAAATTGACAAAACCGCAAACACACGGGGACAAGATGTAAAAAAAAAAACCCACCCACGTGAGTGCTTATTCCATGATCCTCGATATAAAAGAATCAATAAAAAATAAATGAAATAAAATTTAAAACCTCGTCTGGCTCCGTGGTCCAGGTTGAGCTGGCTCCTCTGGGGTTCAAACTGCTGGTCAGTGCCGTGGGGTCTTCACTGTCCGTCATGGTCAAGGAGATGGACGCCACAGCCTGCTGTGGGGGCCGCATGACGGGACTGTGTGGCTCCTGTGGCACCTGCTCCGCCCCCTTCAACGACACCTGTCAGCTGACCTCCGCCTCCCCTGCGCCTGCACCCACCACACCTTCCGCTACAAGCTGCAGGTAAAACAATTTTTTTTTTTGGGGGGTGGGGGGGGGGGGGGGGGGGGGTTGGCGGGGCGGGGGGAGGGGGGGGGGGTTGAAACAGGAGATTTTGACAGAGAATGTGTTTGGTTTTAGGGACGAACATTTATAGATATTAGACAGGCAGACAGGGAACGACAGACAGACAGACAGATAGATAGATAGATAGATAGATAAATAGATAAATAGATAGATAGGTAGATAGATAGATTAATAGAGTAATAGATAGATAGATAGATAGAGATAGATAGATAGGCAGACAGACAGACAGTCAGACAGATAGATAGATAGATAGATAGATAGATAGATAGATAGATAGATAGATAGATAGACAGGCAGACAGATAGATAGGCAGACAGACAAACACACAGACAGACAGAGACAAACAGACACACCGATAGATAAGCATATTGATAGAACAAATCCGCAGACACAGACACAGATAGACAGACAAGACACACACACATACACAACATACACACACACACACACACACCACACACACACACACACAACACACACACACACACACACACACACACACACACACACACAACACACACACACACACACACACACACACACACACACACACACACACACACACACTCATAATGCACGTACACAAGTACATTCTCTTTAACACGTACCATTTAGACGAATTTACAGGCCTCTGCATGCATGTTGAACTTATCTACTGTGCTGTGCTGTGTGGTGTGGTGTGGTGTGGTGTGGTGTGGTGCGGTGCGGTGTGGTGTGGTGCGGTGTGGTGCGGTGTGGTGTGGTGCGGTGTGGTGTGGTGTGGTGTGGGTGTGGTGTGGTGCGATGTGACGCGGTGTGGTGCGGTGTGGTGTGGTGCGATGTGGTGTGGTGTGGTGCGGTGTGATGTGGTGTGGTGCGGTGCGGTGCGGTGTGGTGCTGTATGGTGTGGTGTGGTGGTGTGGTGGGTGGTGTGGTGTGGTGCGGTGTGGTGCGGTGTGGTGTGGTGCGGTGCGGTGTGGTATGGTGCGGTGTGGTGCGGTGTGGCTGCAGTGTGGCGATCACTGGGTCGATGGACCAGAGCACTGTGATGCAGAACGTGCAGTGCACGGAGGTAGGGCCCAGCAACGACCTCTTCGAGGCTCTGCTCAACACCACGGCAATCCTGGGCGTGGCCAGAGGATTCTATGAACCTTACGAGGTACGGAGCGTTTTGTGATGGTGATGATGGTGATGGTGGTGATGGTGGTTGGTGATGGTTGTTGGTTGGTGGTTGGTGATGGTGGTTGGTGATTGGTGTTGGTGGTGGTGGTTGGTGGTGGTGGTGGTTTGGTGTGGTTGGTGGTTGGTGGGTGGTGTGGTGGTTGTGTTGGTGGTGGTGGTTGGTGGTGGTGGTGGTTGGTGGTTGTTTGTGTAGTGGTGGTGGTTGGTGGGGATGGTGGTGGTGGTGATGGTGGTGGTGGTTGGTGGGGATGGTGGTGGTGGTGATGGTGGTGGTGGTGGTGGTGGTGGGGATGATGGTGGTTGGTGGTGGTGATGTTTGGTGGTTGGTGGTGGTGGTGGTGGGGATGATGGTGGTTGTTGGTGGTGGTGGTTGGTGGTGGGGGTGGTGATGGTGGTGGTGGTGGGGATGATGCTGGTTGGTGGTGGTGGTGGTTGGTGGTGGGGGTGGTGATGGTGGTGGTGGTGGTGGTGGGATGATGGTGGTGGTGATGATTGTGGAGGTGATGGTGGTGATGATGGTGGTTGTGGTGGTGGTGGTGGTGGTGATAGTGGTGGGGATGATGGTGGTGGTGATGATTGTGGAGGTGATGGTGTGGGTGGTGGTGGCTGTGGTGGTGGTGGTAGTGGAGGTGGTGGTGATGATGATTGTGATGATGATGATGATAACGATGATGATGGTGGTGGTCGTGGTGGTCGCCGTGGTAGTGGTAGTGGATGGTGAAGATCATGACAATGACGACGATAACAACAATAACAACAACGACAACTAAGACAACAACGACAACGATAACGATAATGACGATGGCTGATCTCACCCCCACCACCCTCACACCCCACCCACCCCACCCACAACACCCACCTCCCACCCCACCACACCCCCCATCCCCCCCCCCCATCACCCCCCCCCCCCTCCCCCATATCTGTCCACAGGCTCCCGGAGAAGGGATCTGCTTCGACAAGTCCTCGGCTCTGGTGAAGAACTTCCAGCAGCTGACCACCAACCAGGTCCCACCACCCTGCACCGCACACCCTCACTCCTCCACACTCCACCACCCCTCATCTCCCACCCACCCAGACCTCCGCATTCGTCCACGGCCCCGGTGAGTTTCTCGTGATGTTTGGTCGGGTGTAAGGTGAGTGTGGTGTGGGGTGTGACTGTGTTGTGTGGTGTGTGGTGGTGGAGTGGATGTGTGTGGCGGTGGTTGGGTGGGGTGGGGGTGATGTGGTGAGTGGTGTGGGGGGTGGGTGTGGTGGTGGTGGGGTGTGGTGGTTGGTGGTGGTGGGTGGGGTGGTGTGGGTGGGTGGTGTGGGGTGTGGTGGTGTGGGTGTGGTGGGTGGTGGTGGTGGGTGTGGTGGTGGGGTGGGTGGGGTGGTGGTGGGTGTGGGTGGGTGTGGGTGGGTGGGGGTGGGTGTGTGGGTGTGGTGGGTGGGTGGTGGGTGGGTGTGGGTGGTGGGTGGTGGTGGTGGTGTGTGGTGGTGGGGGTGGGGGTGGTGTGGTGGTGGGGTGGTGTGTGGTGGTGGGGGTGGGGTGGGGTGTGTGTGGTGGTGGGTGGTGTGGGTGGTGGGGTGGGGTGGGTTGTGGTGGTGGTGGTGGTGTGTGGGGTGGGGGTGGGGTGGGTGTGGTGTGTGGGGGTGGGGTGGGTGTGGTGGTGGGGGTGGGGTGGGTGTGGTGGTGGGTGGGTGGGGTGGGTGTGGTGGTGGTGGGTGGGGTGGTGGGTGGTGGTGGGTGGGGTGGGGGTGGGTGTGGGGGTGGGGTGTTGTGGTGGTATGGTGGTGGGGTGGGTGTGGGTGGGTGGTAGGTGGTGGGGTGGTGTGGGGTGGGTGTGTGGGTGGTGGTGGAGGGTGGTGGGGGGGTGGGTGGGGTTGGTGTTGGTGTGGTGTGTATGTGTATGTATGGGGGTGGGTGGGTGGGGTTGGGTTGGGGGGATTGGGTGTGTGTGAGGGGAGGTGTGGTAGGGATGGAGGTTGGGGGGGAGGGGTTAGGGGGCTGGGGGTTGGGATGTGGTGGGGGTAGTGGTGGGTGTTTGTACGTGTGTAGTGTGTGTGTGTGTGTTTGTGTTTGTGTAGGGGGATTATTGTGTGTGTGAGAGAGAGAGAGAAAGCGAGAGAGAGAGAGAGAGAGCGAGAGAGAGGGAGAGAGAGAGTGTGTGTCTTTCCTCGGCTAGGGCTTTACGGAGAGACCTTTTCCGTATACTGCCGTGTTCTCCCCTCCTACAAAGGTAGCCGCATTCCGACTTCGGAGATTTTTTAAAAATAAACTTTCCCTTTCACCTTTGTTTCCCCTCCCCCCCCCCCCATCCCCACCCTCGCTCTCAGGTGGACGTCACTTACGGGTCAGACATCTGGAGCACCAACTTTGCCCTGGAGGACAGAGCGTGGAACCAGATCTCCCTGGTCTTTGACAAAGTCACCTTCGAACTTGACCTCTACTACTTCGACAGCACTGGGCTGGCTGGGCGGTTCCATGAGCAGATGAGCGAGGACGTGCTGCCCAATGACGGCTTTCTGGGAATAGGGCGCTGGCAGCCCTCCCCCGACCCTGCAGATATCCTGCACGGCCCTGAGACTTTCAAAGGCTGCATCGACCACTTTAGGGTGTGGAACAGGTGAGGTGGGAAGGTGGGGTGGGGGGGGGGGGTATATATATATACATAGATAGATAGAGAGAGAGAGAGAGATATATATATAGATATAGAGATATATGTGTGTATATATAATAACCTGTAGGGAGATGTCTATAATTATGTCTATATCTATAACAGACAGGCAAAGAGATAGACTATAAATCCATAGATTGGTAGGTAGACAGACAGATAGTTACATAGATAGATGGATAGATACATCTATAGATAGACAGAAAGATAGATAGACAGAAAGACACACAGATAGATAGATAGATAGATAGATGGATGGATGAATAAACAGACAGACAGACAGATAGACAGACATACAGACAGACAGATAGATAGATAGATAGATAGATAGATAGATAGATAGGTAGGCAGGTCGATGGGTCGATAGATCGATAGATAAGTCGATCGATCGATCGATAGATAAACAGATAGATAGATAGATAGATAGAAAGATAGATAGAAAGATAGATAGATAGATAGTTGGATAGACAGACAGACAGACAGACAGATAGATAGATAGATAGATAGATAGATAGATAGATAGATAGACAGACAGACAGACAGACAGATAGATTATCATAATACAGAATTTCGAAGAAAAGAGAAAGAAAAAGCTTTTACAGCAGTATATGCCTTGTTCTGTCTGTGAGTCCCTGTCCGCTTAGGCTGCTCCAAAAATATCAATCGTTCATCGATATAATTTTCTGACCAAATAATACCGTTCGAATGGAATCGAATGATTATAGTGTTTGTATGTGGAAAACTTTTGCAAGATCAGTTAGTATTGTAAAAGTACCATAGAATCAAGCAGCATCAAATACCACAATTAACTGATATAAACTACAACAATTTTAGTATACAATCTATTGATACCAGCTTAGTTATTTCACTATTGGATCATTTAGTCATCTGTACTTATACCATGTTGAAATCTGTTAATATAACGTAACTTGTACTGTTTCCATTATGTTTTCTAAATATGCTTATTTGATACTGATGTTTCAGAACCTTCAACAACATTGAGATACAGAATCATTGGAATGTGACGTACAACGGAACAGAGGATAACCTGGCGGCGCTGTGGAAATTTGACACAACCGCAGTAAGTTAACCGCTTCATCATTTTAAAAAAAAAAGTGAAGCAAAAAACAAGAAAAAACCCTACTCAAATAAGCTCAAAATTAATCTTTTAAATATCAAGCAAAAACCCCCCTGAACCGGCTAGTATTAGCAATATATACCCCACTTCATCTTTTTAAAAATTTGAAGCAAAACACTTTAATAAGATGAGAATTAATCTTTTAAACATCAAGCAAAAATACCTGATCCGTCTAGTATTAACAACAATAATTATATGAAATGCTTCCCTGTAGTCTTATCATCCTATTTTTTTTATTTGCCCAGAAAGCTGTGGGTAGTATAGGTTTCATTGCATGAAGTTATGTCACTTAAGAAGTTAAAGCTCCTATTTGTGTGCCGTATGGAATGTGTTTTGAAGCTGTAGTCATAGATTGTATACACAAGTAGCTTATGTTGTTGTTGTTTTTTACTAGATGTATATTTCGATTTTTTATTGTCAGAATTTTTCACTTTGTACGTATTTTCTTTTATCTTTTAAGATTGCTTTTGTCATTTTTTAAGGGGGGGGGGAGGGGGGCATTTAGTGAATAGCTATGTTTTGTGGCAATTGTTTCTATAATTAATGTGGTCTGATTTTCTTTCAAAAGAAGTGTTACGTGTCTGACAGTAAAATATCAGTAAAGTAAAATATAAAAAAAAAGAAGCAAAAATTTATTATGTACTCTTTTAATTCTCACTTGAAAACTGGCCGTTATATTTTCTACGCCCTTTAAAGAGCACATTTTTTCAACGATTCTTTTTTTTTTTTATTCTTTCTCATTTACACTTACACCAGTTTTTGAAAAAAAATTCTTTCAATCGTTGCCTTACACACACACACACGCACGCAATTCACCTACACACACACACACACACACACACACACACCACACACACACACACACACACACACCACACACACACACACACACACGATCGCCACCAAACGCACGCGCACACACGCACACACGTGCGCACGCACGCACACACGTGCGCACGCACGGACGCAAGCACACAGGGAGAGAGAGAGTTGTCCTATAAGTAATATTTTACGATAATAATATACTAACCCATCACCAACACTTGACCCCCCAAAAACCATGACGTGTTTCAGACGGGTTCACGTATGACGTCGTCCATGACGTAGAAATGCTCGTGCCACCCGTCCCCTTCCCACCCGGAGAGATCGACTACTCGGACGCGCCCATCCCTTTCAAGGATGTCAGTCGGCGTTTTCCTCACCCGGTCGCCTACGCTTTTGCCGGCCGCCGAAAGCGCTCGGTGGTGTCCCGGCTGCCCTTGAGTGACATCATCACGGCCTGCCAGCACATCTTCACCTCCAGCGACCTAGCTCAGTGAGTGGGAAGGGCAAGTCCTGTCTCTCACATGCACGCGTGTGCATGGGTGCGTGTGCGCAGGCATGTGCACACTAATACACATGCACACACATAGACAGACAGACATACATACACATGTACAAAGAGAGAGAGAGAAAGAGAGAGAGAGAGAGAGAGAGAGAGAGAGAGAGAGAGAGAGAGAGAGAGAGAGAGAGAGAGAGAGAGAGAGAGAGAATGAATGAATCTTTATTTTTCAAGGGTAACAGAATAAGAATGCGCATACTTTTTTTTAATCCGGCCCTTGCCCTGATTAGGGACTATCAACAAAACAGTAAAAATCTTATTACAGAGAGAGAGAAAGAGAGATAGAGAGAGAGACAGAGAGAGAGAGAGAGAGGGAGAGAGACAGACAGACAGACAGACAGACAGACAGAGAGAGAGAGA
>CM054151.1:33668593-33678593 GCA_028751875.1 Rapana venosa | reverse complement strand
CGCTTTTCGTTTCTTTTTATTCTTGTCCATCTCTCTCTCTCTCTCTCTCTCTCTCTCTCTCTCTCTCTCTCTCTCTCTCTCTCTCTCTCTCTCTCTCTCTCTCTCTCTTTCCCTCTCCCTCTTTCTTTCTTTCTGTATGTCTTTCTTTTTTCATTCATTCTTTCTCTCCATAATACATCAAATATTGATGACTACTTAGTGGACTATTCAGATGAATTTCTACGAATCGGTATTAAAGAAACCAATGACGAACCATCCGATGTCAACAGAATTTATGAAAGAGAAAATGTTATTATTAACAGCAACAACAACAACAACAATAATAATGATAATAATAATAATAATAATGATAACAACAACAACATAATAATAATAATAATAATAATAATAAATAATATATAATAATAATAAAATACAGAATTTCTATAGCCGCTGAATCTGTCTAAAACAAAACCAATTCAAAGCCTCACATAAGCATCACTCACCACAACCTGAACAAGACACCAGATAAACTTATACTACTCATACCACAACGACAAAACGTATACCACACAACCACACCACACAGATCCAACTAACCAACCCTACCTACCTACCTATTCCTCTTCCCCTCCCCCCTCAACCCCCCACCCCCTTCCTCCCTCAGGTATCAGACCTGGGCCACATCTTGAACCTGGACGGCGTAGGCTTCGGCTTCCAAGGAACAGGAGAGTACCACCTGCTGCAGCTGAGGCCCAACATCGTCCTGCAGGGCAAGTTCATCATGTGCCACCAGAACTTCTCCTGCCTCAGCTTCCTGGGCATGCGCGTGGGCACCAACGGGATGGCTACGCCAAAATCACCGTGCAGGCGCCCTACCTCACTACCTCCGAGCCGCCCGTGTATGTCAACGGGGCCTTGAACACGGTGCGGAAGGTGACTTATTTCAAGAACTTCGAAATCCGGAGAGTGTCTTTGCACGAGCTGGTGCTGGATGTTTATAACACCGTGCAGGTGGGTTTGGGAGGGTTTTTTGGAGATGGTTTGGTGTGTTTTTGTTTTTTTGTTTGGTTATATGGTAGTCGTAGCGGAGTTATCCGATTTAGTGACTGTGGTAACTGTAAGTTATCTCACTTCGCGCCGCGAGCTACTCTTAAAAAAAATCACTGCCCAGTATTGGGCATGTTATAATTCTAGAGCAATGCAGCAAGTTTTTGTTTTGTTTAGTTTTATTTGTTTTTGTTTAATGTCCATTCACTACTTGGTGATAAGGACACAACCGCATTCAAACCAACATCTCTCTCTCTCTCTCTCTCTCTCTCTCTCTCTAATGTACGTATATTTATATTCTCACAACTATGTACAGTAGAGGTCTTACTGGGGAAGAATATATAATCTCAGCAACTGATGTTATGAAGTGCTGAGAGTCATATAAAATTGGAGTAAGTTGTGTGGTAGTGTGTGTGTGTGTGTGTGTGTGTGTGTGTGTGTGTGTTTTAGGGGGTTATTGGAGATGGAATGGGTAGGGTAGGTAGGTGGGGGTGGGGGAGGTGGGGGATTTGGGTATGATGGCGTGGCTGTGTTAAGGGTTGTGGGAGGGTTGTGAGTGGATGGTTGGGTAGTAGTGGTGGTGGTGATTTGTGTATGTGTGTGTGTGTGTGTCGGGGTGGGGTGGGGTAGAGTGTGTGTTTGAGAGAGTGGAGTGTAGTATAGTGTAGTGTAGTGGAGTGTAGTGTACAGTACAGTACAGTACAGTACAGTACAATGCAGTGCGGTGCAGTGCAGTGTACCATCGTATCGTGTCGTGCAGCGTTGTTTCAGGTAGTGCAGTGAAGTAAGTGAAAACTCATTCGATCGTAAATCTAACCATGGAATCATTTCCCTCTTCATGACCTATCACACACCTTCATGGTTATACACAGAACACATTATTATTTTGTTTGTTCCTGGATTGTATACCCTTCATACCAATACACTCTTTAAACCGTTCAATCGATTTCTCCATATCTCAGGTGACCATTCGGGCGCGGAAGAGATTGCTGGACGTCACGGTGACGGTACCGGCCAGTAACGTACCGGCCAGTGTGGGCCTGCTGGCCGGTAGCGGGTCCACGGTCTGGAGCACCAAGTCTGACTACATTGCTGACCACTCCCGCATCAGCTCCTCCATCAACATCTGCGGCAGTGGCGCCTCTACACAAAGTGAGAGGAAGTGATGTGATTTGGGGGTTGTTTTATTGTTCCTAGACATCATTATGTTATTCGCACAATTCTTACCGCGTCATTTCCCTAGACATGATGTAATTTGCATCATTTATCACGTAATTTCTTTCTTCTTTAAAAAAAAAAATTCATATTATGATGTAGTTGACACCATTCTCATTTACTTTTCGACATAGTTTCGCCACTTAACCATTTTCACTTAAAATCCTATATCATTACGTAATTGGCACATTCTCACTTTCTTACATCATTTTATAGTTTACACCATCATCATCACAACTTTCCTACATTACTACATAATTCGCAGCATTACCACGTACGTAATTTCCGACATCATTCCATAACTCGCAGTATTATCACATATTTTATTACATCCTTATACAACTCTTACCATCATCATGTAACTTCTTACGTATATTTTAACACAATTCCTTCATAGCCCGTGATTTCCCTTCATCATGATGTATTTTTCCATAAAACACCCTCTCTCATCATCGTCATGACGTATTATTATTATTTTTATTTATAAAACACCCTCTCTCATCATCACCATCATAACGTATTTTTCTATAAAAAAAACACACACCCTATCTTCACCATCATGACGTATTTTTCTATAAAAACACCCTCTCATCATCATCATGATGACGTATTTTTCCCCTATAAAACACCTTCCCTCTTTCTTCTCCCCCCCCCCCCCCCCCAAACCTGCAGGTCCACGGAGCAGTCAGTATTCCTCTGGCACCATGTCTTTGCCGACGTCCTCAGTGCTGTCCAGTCCAGCCTCTGGTCACTCGGTGACTCTGGACAACTACTTTGCCCGGTTCGTGGTGTCCGCTTGCGATTCCGTGCTGCACTACCCGAGTGCGGCCTTCTCTGATCAGCAGAGTGACGGCTACACTCTCCAGTTTGACAACACTGGCGTCTTCTCCAAGTTCAGCACCAGTGAGTAGTTTTGTGTTTTTGTTTGGGTGGGTTTTGGTTTTTTAACCCGCTAGTGCTGAGACTCTCTCTCTCTCTTTTTCTCTGTGTGTGAGAGAGATAGATAAAATTCAAGAGAGACAGGAGAGAGAGAGAGAGAGAGAGAGAGAGAGAGAGAGAGAGAGATAAATCGAAGAGAGAGATTGAGAGAGAGAGAGAGAGAGAGAGATCAGAATTCAGAGAGAGAGAGAGAGAGATTGAGGAGAGAGGGGGGGATTAGAGAGAGAGAGAGGAGAGAGAGAGAGAGAGAGAGATCAAATTCAAGAGAGAGAGAGAGAGATCAAATTCGAGAGAGAGAGAGTCAAATTCGAAGAGAGAGAGAGAGAGAGAGAGAGAGAGAGAGAGATCAAATTCAGAGAGAGAGATGAAGAGAGAGAGAGAGAGAGAGAGAGAGATCAAATTCGAGAGAGAGAGAGATCAAATTCGAGAGAGAGAGAGAGGAGAGAGAGAGAGAGAGAGAGAGAGAGAGATCAAATTCGAGAGAGAGAGAGAGAGAGAGAGAGAGAGAGAGAGAGAGAGAGAGAGAGAGAGAGAGAGATCAAATTCGAGAGAGAGAGAGATCAAATTCGGAGAGAGAGAGAGAGAGAGAGAGAGAGAGAGAGAGAGAGAGAGAGAGATCAAATTCGAGAGAGAGAGTCAAGTCAAGTCAAGTCAAGTCAAGTCAAATAAAGTAATGAGCCAGGCCATCTGCCCATGTCAAGGGGAACAGTGGGACAGGGATGATGCCATGCTGAGATACTTCTCTCCCGAAAACACCAGTGCAACAAGAGAGAGAGAGAGAGAGAGAGAGAGAGAGAGAGAGAGAGAGAGAGAGAGAGAGAGAGAGAGAGAGAGAGAATACGAATACGAATTTTTTTTTTTATTGAAGGTAAATGTATATGCTTACAGCTTCTTTACACCATGCCCTCAACCCCACCAAGCCATTCCTTTCCCCCAAAGAAGATAACACAAGGGGGGAAAACTCCAAAACATGTCAAATGTAAACAATTACATAACCATTTCCAATTAGATTAAAAACAACAACAGAAATACAAAAAAAAAACAAGCAAAGAAACAAACAAACTTGAAATAACAATGAAGCACACTGCCATCCACTTCAAACTATCCTCAGAAAATCCTTCATTACCCCATAACCATCTCTCACCATCGATTTTTCATACAAATAACATACATAATGTTTACATATACACATACACCTACATATGCACACATAAAAACATATACATAAAATATTTCGAATCGGAGACAGCAGTCGAACAGGAGAGAAAGAGAGCGAGAGCGAGAGCGAGAGAGAGAGAGAGAGAGAGAGAGAGAGAGAAAATGCACATAATAATGAGTTTATCCATACAAACCTTGTATGTAATCGTCACGAGTATAGAATAAAAATTTATCTGGAAAGCAGGTTTTCGTTTTCAATACTGTGTTATCATTGTTTTTGTGTGTGAAAAATATTTTGTTCGGGAAAAGTAGTAATTTCAATACTGTAGGGATTTGTTGTGGGGTGAGGATATATATATATATTTTTTTTATTGTTATGTGGTATAACTGAGCGCGTCATATGATCCAAACTCGGAAAAAGGAAAACAAATACGCGCATACATTGGATTTTATTTTAAAGGGGTGGAGCTGTTCTTGCGGCAACACGCTCTCTAACGGGTACACTAGCTTGAATTTCACGCAGAGAAATATACCGTGACTGCATGTAGTATTAGATCCAATTTGATGCAACGCAGTCCACCCAGCCCCTTCTTATCCAGCCCAACACAACGCAACACACACACGCACGCACGCGCGCACGCACACACACACAAACAGCACAAAAAACATCACATCACAAGCCTTGTTCTTGTTCTTTTAGCATGGAATACATGAAATGTATCTTTTGATCTGTTGTAGTTTAATTACCTATTTATTCATAAGGTAAATTCATTTCTTTAATTGTATTATAGTTACAGTAGTTAGACAGTTCATTAACCTTTTTTTCTGAATTGTTTGCCTTTTTCTGTCTAATATCACTTAATGGGAATAGACGTTAAATTGAAGAACAACATCACAACCCAACCCACCTCACCCCACCCCCCACACCAACCCCACACACCAACCCCACACCAACCCCAACCACACAACCTGTTTGTTGTTGTTGGTTTACATTTTGCAGCTCAGCAGCCGTTATGTTCATGTTAATCTTCATTGTTTAATTGAGCACACCATAAGCTACAAGCTTGTTGTCGCTATGATTCCAAAATGCTGTTTGTTTTCAATGCTTATACTCATTTCTGAATAAAAACTATTTAAACCAATCACACAACCTCATTCCAACCACAACCTCACCCCAACCCCCATAAAACCTCAACCCAACACGAAACAAATCCACGCCGGGGTCTACTTCGGCAGGTACCCTGATGGCCAGCAACTTGTCCGTGGAGGTACTGGTGAAGGTGGACTCCACAGGGAGTGGAGGGGACATCCTCTCCTTCGCCAACTCCGTGCTGTTCAACATGCGCGTGAACAGCAACTGGTATCTGATCATCAGCCACAACAACACCGACTACAATTCCGGGCTGCAGTTAGAGAGGAATGTCTGGAATAAGGTCTGTGGGTTTGGTCCGGGTGGGTGGGTGGGGATGGTTGTGGTGGGTGGGGATGGGTGGGTGGGTTGGGGAGAGGTGGATGGTTGGGTGAGAGGGTGGGTGTGTTGGTGGTGGTGGAGAAGGTGTGTGTGGTAGGAGAGAGGGTGGTTGGTGTTGGTTGGTTGGGGGGTTGGTTGGGGAGAAAGAGAGAGTGTGTGTGTATGTGCGTGCTGTGTGTGGTGTGTGTTGTGTGTGTGTGTGGTAGTGGTGTAGGTGTGATGGAGATGTGTGTGGTGTGGAGATGAGAGAGAGAGAGAGAGAGAGAGAGTGGATGAGTGTTGTGAGAGAGAGAGAAGAGAAGAGAGAGAGAAGAGAGTGTGTGGTGTGTGGTGTAGTGGTGAGAGAGAGAAAAGGACAGACAGAACTTTGAAATAAAAGCAAAAGCACAACAACAACAAAAAATACTCCTCTCAGAAAAAACACCCAAACACAAAAAGCAAACAAACAACAACACAAACAACAGCTAAAAACAAAGAATGCAGCAACAGCAGCAACACCACCACCAGCACCACCACAACCACCACCACCACCACCACCACAACTAACCAAAGTCTATATTTTTGGTTTGTTTGGGTTTTTCTGTTCAGATTCTCTTCGTCTACGAGAGCGTGGTAGGGGAGGTCAACGTGTACACCTTCAACCAGCATGGCGCCATCAGGAGAGCGGTGCTGACCATGCCCACGGGCATTTTCGAAACTGAGGGTCGTCTGACCCTGGGTCAGGCTCTGCCTCCTGACGACGGAGTGTACTACATCACCACCTCCACCTTCAAGGGGGAGATAGACAACTTCAGGTCTGAGTTCGTCCTGTGGATTGATGATGGTGGTGGTGGTTTTGGTGGTGGTGGTGGTAGTGGTTTTGGTGGTGGTGGGGGTAGTGGTGGTGGTGGTGGTGGTTTTGGTGGTGGTGGTGATGATGGTGGTGGCTTTTAGTGGTGGTGGTTTTTGGTGGTGGTGGTTTTTGGTGGTGGTGATTTTGGTGGTGGTGGTAGTGGTGGTGTTTTGGTGGTGGAGGTGGTGATGGTTTTGGTGGTTTTGGTGGTGTAGGTGGTTTTGGTGGTGGTGGTGGTGAAGGTGGTGAAGGTGGTGGTGGTTTTGGTGGTGGTGGTGGTGGTTTTGGTGGTGGTGGTTTTGGTGGTGATGGTGGTTTTGGTGGTGGTGGTGGTTTTGGTGGTGGTGGTTTTGGTGGTGGTGGTGGTTTTGGTGGTGGTGGTGGTTTTGGTGGTGGTGGTTTTGGTGGTGGTGGTGATGGTGGTGGTTTTGGTGGTTGTGGTGTTTTTGGTGGTGGTGGTGGTGGTGGTTTTGGTGGTGGGGGTTGTTTTGGTGGTGGTAGTTGTTTTGGTGGTGGTGGTTTTGGTGGTGGGGTTTTGGTGGGGGTGGTTTTGGTGGTGGGGGTGGTTTTGGTGGTGGTGGTTTTGGTGATGGTGGTGGTGGTTTTGGTGGTGTGGTGGTTTTGATGGTGGTGATGGTGGTGGTGGGGATGTGGTGGTGGTGGTGATGGCGGTTTTGATGGTGGCGGCGGTTGTGGGGGTGGTGGTTTTGGTGGTGGGTGGTGGTGATGGTGGTGGTGGTTTTGATGGTGGTGGTGGTGGTGGGGTGGTGGTGGTGGGTGTTTTGGTGGTGGTTTTGGTGGTGGTGGTTTTGGTGGTGGTGGTGGGGATAGTGGTTTTGGTGGTGATGGTTTTGGTGGTGGTGGGGGTTAGTGGTGGTGGTTTTGGTGGTTGTGGTGGCTGTGATGGTGGTTTTGGTGATGGTGGTGGGGGGGGGGGGGGTTGGTGGTGGTGGTTTTGGTGATGGTGGTGGTTTTGGTGGTGGTGGTTTTGGGTGGTGGTGGTGATGGTGGTGGTGGTTTTGGTGGTTTTGGTGGTGGTGGTGTTTTGGTGGTGGTGGTGGCGGTGATGGTGGTTTTGGTGGTGGTGGGGGGGGGGGGGGGTTGTTGTTGGTGGTGGTTTTGGTGGTGGTGGTAGTGGTGGTGGTGGTGGTGATGATGAGGTGGTGAAGGTGGTGGTGGTTTTGGTGGTGGTGGTTTTGGTGGTGGTGGTTTTGGTGGTGGTGGTGGTGATTTTGGTGGTAGTGGTGATGGTGGTGGTGATGGTGGTGGTGGTGATGGTTGTTTTGGTGATGGTGGTGGTGGTGGTGGTGGTTTTGGTGGTGGGGGGATGATGATAATGGTGACAATGATGTAGAGAAGCAGAAGATGTTGATGTTGTTGATGACGACAAACAATGCCAATGATGATGTAAGTGATGATGGTGGTGGTGGTGGTGGTGGTGGTAGTGATGGCGATGATAATGTGAGGATGATTGTGATGATGACGATGATGACGATGATGATGATGAAGACGATGGTGATGATGTTGGAGGTGATAGTAATGGCGATGATAATGTGAAGATGATTGTGAGGATGATTGTGATGATGATGATGGTATTGATGGTGATGATGATGATGATAGTGATGGTGATGATAGTGATGATGGCGGTGATGATGATGATGATGGTAGTGGTTATGATGATGGTGGTAGTGACGGTGATGGTGATGACGATGACGACGACGTCGACGACAACGACGATGATGACCACTGACAGTGAACATGGTAATGGTGATTCTTACGACTGAAAAAAATTTCTGACCGTCACAACTATTAATGTTGATCCTGCCCAGGTTATGGAAGATCCTGATCGAGCCGACCATGGTGATCGACGTGTCGGACCTGGGTATGTCCCTGACGGACTACACCATCCGAGCAGCCTGGACCTTCGACGAGGCGGAGGACGACGACGCCTACGATCTCATCCAAGGGGCCATCCTCGCCCTGCCGGTCCGGCCCTGGGGAGCCCCCACCTGGACTGCCTCCGACAAGACCAACACCCTGCAGGTGAGTGAGGACCTCAGTGAGTGTGGGCGAGTATTCTTGTTGTTGTTGTTGTTCTTCGTCTTCGTCTTGTTGTTGTTGTTGTTGTTGTTGGTTTTTTTCTTCTTCTTCTTCTTCTTCGTCGTCGTCGTCGTCGTCTTCTTGTTCTTCTTGTTCTTCTTGTTCTTGTTCTTGTTCTTCTTGTTCTTGTTCTTGTTCTTCTTCTTCTTCTTCTTCTTCTTCGCAATTCTTCTTCTTCGCAATTCTTTTTCTTCGCAATTCTTCTTCTTCTTCTTCTTCTTCTTCTTTCTTCTTCTTCTTTTTCTTCTTCTTCTTCTTCTTCTTCTTCTTCTTCTTCTTCTTCTTCTTCTTCTTCTTCTTCTTCTTCTTCTTCTTCTTTCTCTTCTTCTTTGCAATTCTTCTTCTTCTTCTTTTTCTTCTTCTTCTCTAGTTCGCTTTTTACACCATCACATGTGTTTGGGAGAGATAGTGGCAAATCCTTTCCAGCTCCTCTCGTGGGCCGTACAGCTTAGTTTGCAGGGTACAGTGCGAAAGCAAATTCACCTTCCACGAAAAGAAGACGACGGTCAAATCAAAGGCCCGACCCAGAGTAGAGAAGGACGACTACCTACCACTAGCTCAAAAGAGAAGAAGAAGTGATAATTCTAAGACTCCGCACTGGGAACGAGAGACTAAATCACCACATGGCCACAAAGCTGAAACTGGTTCCTTCTCACTAGTGTGAATCACAATCAGAATCAGAAATTCTTTATTGTCATAAAAGTCACATGGATTTATTTGACACAACAAAATAAACTATTCATAATTCAATTATACAACATATTACTCAATGGTCAGCCTGACTGACATGATGTGATGTGCATAAAACCCCCCCAATTTTGTTGCATTATATCTTATTTTAGTTGGGCTCTTTTTTCAAAATGGGTATAAACATAATTAAATATTTCAGCTGGATGATTGTCATTGACAGTGATTTTGCTGAATTTGTCTATATCATTCATATACTCTTTGACACGAGCATTTACAGTTATCAGTAAGTTTTTTCTTTGTTCGGTAGAAAAAATGCACTCATCCAGTAAATGAAACTGGGCTTCTAGTTTGTCGCAATATTGACAAGTTCTATTCTCTCTTGGTATATTTTTTATGTCTTCCTTTCTCTATCATCAAATCATGGCAACTTGTACGAAATTTACAACATGTTTTCCTATGGTTTTTGTTTTCGCAGTTAATCAGATATGGTTCTAATCTAAAGTCTTTAGCTACAAAGTTGTAGAAGTTAAGTTTTGTGGAATCTTTGTTTCTTGTTAAATTTTTTT
>CM054151.1:33661093-33663593 GCA_028751875.1 Rapana venosa | reverse complement strand
TGTACCATTTGACAATGTGTAGATGTTTATCTTTATGACTTATTAAGTTTTGTTGTGTTATTTTTTCTTGGCTTTGTTGTTGCTCTTGTTCTTGTTGTTGTTTGTCTGTTTTTCTCTTTTTTATCATCTTTTGTTGGTTTGGTTTTTTTCCTTCTCTTTTGTTTGTTGTTTGTTTTGGTTAGGGTTTTTTGGGGGGTGAGGGTAGGGGTGGGGTATTCTTAGGATTTTTCTTTTAATTGCTTGCTTTGGGGGGGGGGGAGGGTTGTTGGGGGGGGAGCTGTTTTGAAAAGGGTTATTTCCCCTTGTTTTTATTGCGAGACTGTATAAGTATTGGGTTATTATTATTAAGATGTATCCCTAACGGGCGGGGACTGGATGTAAAAAAGCACATGTGTGCTTATTCATTATCCTCGAAATAAAAGAATTTGTCATTGTCATTGTCATTGTCTCTTCTCTCTCTCTCTCGCTCTCTCTCTCTCTTTCTCTCTCTCTCTCCTTCGCTCTCTCTCTCTCTCTCTCTCTCTCTCTCTCTCTCTCTCTCTCTCTCTCTCTCTCTCGTTATTAAAAATCAAAACCAAAGACAAAGAACGCAAAAAAAATGTGTACATAAATTAAGTGACATAATCACAGTTGATAAATATCAAGCAGATATCATCACATATGTGTATGAGTGTTTTGAAAAAAAAGAGAAAAAGAGAAGTAGAATGCAACATGTTTTTAGTGTACATCACTTTTAGCCAAAATAGATAATCATTATAATTGATGTTTTTGCTGTGTCAAATAAGTCTACATGACTTAAATGGCAATAAAATATTCTGAATCTGAATCTGAATCTGAATTTACCTCTCTCCCCATTCAGGTACGACTTGTAACAGCGCCTGTCCAGCGGCCAATAGCCTGCCTTGTAACGGCCACGGCACGTGCTCATCGGGAACCTGCGTGTGTGACCACAACTGGCAGGGCAGCGACTGCACCTCCTGTGCCTCAGGCTGGACTGGCACTGAGTGCACCTTCCACTACGGCCCTAAGCTGACCAACAACCCGCGCACAGGTCAGGGACTGTTTTTTGTCGGGGTAGGATGAGATGGGGGTTGGGGTGAAGTGGGGTGGGTGGTGGGTTAGTGTGTGTGTGTGTGGGGGGGGGGGGTGAGGTGGGGTGGTGGTGCGTGGGGGGGTTAGTGTGTGTGATTGTGTTGTGTGGGGGGTGGGTGTGTGGGGTTTATGTGTGGGTGTGATTAGTGGGTATGTGTTGTATTGGGGTTATATTGTTTATTGTTGTGTTGCGTGAGTGTGTTGTTTTGTGTTATGTTTCCTACCCCCCTCCCTCTCTCTCCATTGAAAAAAAAGTATTTCAATACTTATCTGCGACCCTTAGAATATAAGAAATTATCAATCATAATCAATCAATCAATAAACCCTAATCATTCAATCAACAATCATCAAGTAATATTAAGTAGTCTATCTCTCTCCCTCCCAGCTCTTCTCCTTCCTCTCTCTTTTTATATAATATATATTTTTATTTATAAACACACCTATCTCTCTCTCTCACAATATAATATATAGATAGATAATATAATACATAATATATAATAAATTGGCAATTTATATAGCGCTACAACTTGCAGAGACAACAAAGCGCTATGACTAGACAACATACACTCATTCACACATCATACTACCAGTAACAATAAAAGGACATAGATAGAATTGTGCAGGCAGCAGCAGACCAGACACAAAACGATAGATAGAAGATAGAATACAGAGATAGATAGATAATAGACAGACAGACAGACAGACAGACAGATAGATAGACAGACAGAAGATAGACAGACAGACAGACAGACAGACAGATAGATAGATAGACGGGGACAGACAGACGGGATAGCTAGATAGATAGATAGACAGACAGACAGACAGATAGATAGACAGACAGACAGACAGACAGATAGATAGAATCTCGGACACTCTAACCTCACACACACAAACACACAAACACAAACACACAAACCCCGAACTGTCCTGCAGGGTTCCTCTCAGCCACGGGAGAGGTCTTAACCTTCGACGGCGCCAGCTTCACCTTCTCCGAGGTGTCGGGTGTCTATCGCGTGGTGCAGGACCCCAGTGACGGCTTGTACGTGCAGGCGCACACAGTGTACTGCGAATTCGGCACCTGCGTGGATGCCATAGGCGTCCAGATGTTCTCCTTCAAGGTGACGGTGTACGCACCCTCAGAGATTACGCCTTGCCCAAAGTGAAAGTGGGCGGATCGGAAGTGAATATTACAGGTATGGATTTAGGTTTCGTGTGGGTTGTTGGTTGTTGTTGTTGGGTTGGGTTTTTTGTAGGATTGGGAGTGGGGGTTGGGAGTGGGGGTGGGGGGTGGGGGGTGAGGGAGGTAGGGGGTGGTTGGTACGAAGTTGTTGTGATTGATTTAAGTTGGTTTGGTGGTTATTTTTTTTTTTGTTTAGATGGGTTTTATTTGGGGGTGGGGGGTGGGGTT
>CM054151.1:33608593-33656093 GCA_028751875.1 Rapana venosa | reverse complement strand
ACACAGGTATCGATATTTTCGCGGAACTATACACGTGTTTGTCAAAGCTTTGACAGAATTATACGAGCGTTTGTCTGTACATTATTAGAATTATACACGTGTCTCTCTACGCTTTGATAAAATTATACAAGCGTTTGTCTATACATTATTAGAATTATACACGTGTCTCTCTACGCTTTGATAAAATTATACGAGCGTTTGTCTATACATTATTAGAATTATACACGTGTCTCTCTACGCTTTTATAAAATTATACAAGCGTTTGTCTATACATTATTAGAATTATACACGCGTCTCTCTACGCTTTGATAAAATTGTACAAGCGTTTGTCTATACAGTATTAGAATTATACACGTGTCTCTCTACGCTTTGATGAAATCATGCAAGTGTCTGTATGATGCCATTATACAGGTATCATCTCAAGTTTGATTATATATGGGTGACCTTGTTCGTGCATTGGCAACTGAACTGGCACAGGAAACTAAAGGAGATTGTAAGATTTCACAGGCAGTTTCCAGACCCAGGAAGAGTTCTTATCTCCAATGATCCTGACCACTTTACGATACTAACCACTTTACGACACAACACACCAACGTTTTCTTCTGCCTGTAGGCTACTACCCGGAGTAGGCTCTGCCAGGCTCAACGTGCCTACCATACACTGTTTGAAAACTTCAGTGCGGTACACCAACCACTCCTCAAGAAGTTAATCAAGGGAAAAGTCAAATTAGGTCTATGGAGTTATACAGGTGTGTTTGTTTTTTTGCTGTTGTTGAAAATGACCCGGTTGTGTCTCTATGCTTTAATGGATGTATCCAGGTGTCTATTTCAACTTCACGAATCTTCACCTTCACATTCACATTTGAGTGCAAGCGCTTCGATTTGTTTGTTTTTACAAAGATTCAGTGCTGTATAAATTCCATATTATTATTTTTATTATTATTATTATTATTTATTATTATTATTATTATTATTATTATTATTATTATTATTATTATTATTATTATTATTATTATCATTATCATTATTATTATTCACCTATCCCGTAGTTTTGTTAGACCGTTGGAGCACCACTGAAGAGGAAGCTGGTTGCAAAATCTTCAGTGGTCTACACGACTACGGGACAGGTGAAAATGGAGGTGAAGGTGAAAGTTCGTTTTGTTGAAAATGACCCGGTGCCTCTCAATGCTTTCGATGTGTGTGTTCTTTCTTTAATTTAACGTCTGTTCACTCAAGGTGATATTAGACCAAAGATAAAGTGTTACAATAATTATATAGAGAACGTGTGTGTGTGTGGCGTGTGTGTGTGCGTGTGTGTGTGTATGCGAGCGTGTTGTTGTTGCTTCGATTTTACGTCTGTTCACTCAAAGTGATATTAGACGATGGGAAGGGGAGGGGAGGGGACATTGATGTTGATGGTTGTGTGCTGTGAAATTGGTATCTGTTACTAAATATCCTAGGCAGTATACAGAAAAAGGCTAAGCAATGATAACAACAAATAAATACATAAGAAATGCTAATGCGACTTATAACTATAACAAATGTCCTATAGGACTGTTCATTAAAGATTTTGTTATACGAAATGCCAAATCAATATTTTTGAATATCTTATCCAAGGACTTTTCAGAAAAAGAAGGTAATAATGGTTTTAGACTCTTACATTCAAAAATTATATGAATGCTAGTAATTTTCTCACCACACAAACATTTTATATTTTTACTATATTTAGTGATAAAAGCATTCAGTTTTATTCTAAAGAATAAAGCGCTAACCCTTCTTGCCATGAACAAACTTGTGTAGGTTTCAGAGTGATCAATATTCCTAAAAACAGGGATAGTGATTAAAGATTTGTCTGAAAGGTGCTCATTTTGATGATAAGCTTCTTTAGCCCTGCTCCACGATGCCTCTTCTAGTAAATGATAGCCCTCTTGTAAAGATAATGGAACATGTAGTTCTACAGAATCCTCTCCATGCCTTGCACCTCTCTTCGCAGCTCTGTCAGCCCACTCATTTGGCAAGAACCCCACATGCGAAGGTACCCAACAGAAGGTGACACAAATACCCCTTAAAGCTAAAACATGTATGGCATGATTGATCTCTAGTACAACTGTAGACATTTTCTTAGAACTTGTGGATTTTAATGCATAGAGTACCGATTTCGAATCAACGCATGCGAGCGTGTGTTTGCGTGTGTGTGTGCGTGTGCGTCTGTGTACACACACGCAGGTGTCGATCGACGAGCGGCCCTACACGCTGTGGGACGGACAAAACATGTACACGGGAGACATCGGCGATGTGGTGATGCTGAACGGGATGCTGCCACACATCATGGTCAGGCAGGCTCTGTCTCTGCACGCCGACATTCTGGCTTTTGCCTCCGCTGACGTCTTGTACAACTACAGGTCAGAGTGCCCTTCTGGTTGGGGTTTGTGGTTTTTTTTGGTGAGGGGTGGGGGTGGGGGGTGGGGGTGGTCGTTTGTTTGGCCTGGTGTGTTGTGTGTTTGTGTTGTAAGTGTGTGTGTGTTGTTGTTGTTGTTGTTGTTGTTGTTGTGTGTTGTCTGGTGTGTGTGTGTGTGTGTTGTGTGTGTTGTGTGTTGTGTGTTGTGTGTGTGTGTGTGTGTGTGTGTTGTGTGTGTGTGTGTGTGTGTGTGTGTGTGTGTGTTTTGTGTGTTGTGTGTGTGTGTTTGTGTGTTGTGTGTTACACGTGTGTGTGTTGTGTGTGTGTGTGTGTTGTGGTGTGTGTGTGTGTTGTGTTGTGTTGTGTTGTGTTGTTTGTGTGTGTTTATGTGTTGTGTGTGTTGTAAGTGTGTGTGTATGTGTGTGTGTGTGTGTTGGTGTGGGTGGGTGTATATTGTATGTGTGTGTGTGTTGTGGTGTGTGTGTGTGTTGTGTTGTGTGTGTGTGTGTGTACGCGTGTGTATGTGTTGTGTTGTGTGTATTGTGTGTGTAAGTGTACGTGTGTGCGTATTGTGTGTGTGTTTGCATGCGTGCGTATCTGCCACTACCACCACCACCACAACAACAGCAACACACACACAACACAACATAACACAACACACACCACCACCACCACAACAACAACACATACACACACACCACCACCACCACCACAACAACAACAACACAACACAAACACATGACACAACACAACACACACACACACATGAGATTAAGACTAACGTTTCAAGAACACCTTCTTGACATCCTTCGGATGAGACTATAAACCGAGGCCCCGTGTACGAACGCACGCAGGACATCTTGCGCACACGTTAAATCCTGTTCCGCTTTTCGTAAGAGTAGGCCATTGTGTGCCGGTGGGAACAGATGACAGAATTTACAAAATCGCATACACACGGGGACTGGATGTAAAAAAAAGCACATAAGTGCTTATTCCATTATCCTCAATATAAAAGAATTAAAGAAAGAAAAGAACACCTGAAACACAATATTATTATTATCATTATTATTATTATTATTACAGACTGATGGAAGGAACATCCTACAAAGTGGCAGACGCCACCGGCACCACCGACATGCACTTCGCTTACGCCCCCTGGCAGACCACGCCCTGGGAGTTATCTGACGAGGTGATATTCGAGTTACCTCCCCGGAGTGAGGACACCTGGAAAAGAGCCGTTGACTATGACAAGCGAACCAGGTCAGTAGTTATGGGTTTTTTTGCTTTTATTTATTTATTAGTTAGTTACTATTTATTAATGCACTTTTTCTTTTTTTTAATTTTATTTATTTATTTAGACATTATTTTTATACTAGAATGGGGAAAAGACAACTGTTATTGCTTTTGCTGAGACGTTGTAATTTTGGCTGCTACTGTTATAACAACAATCACAATAATACCTGCTGAAAATATAAATGGGCAAAAATTGTTGTTGTCATCATGAAGAAAGAATATCAGTGAGGATTAACGATGATAAGCGCACCAGCAACGAAGACATCGACAACAACACAAGTATAACAACAGTAACAACCAACAACAACAGTGCTCCCCCAAAAAAAAAAACAAAAAAAAATCAGGTGTCACGATTAGTGTCAGTATTAGTCTCAACAAAATCGAGTCTCTCTGCCACTTCTAAGTATTTTTGTTCCGGTCTCAACTATTTCGTATCATACTATTTGTGTTTCTGGGACTATTCTTACCGTCATTGTCTCGTGTACTATTATTTGATTGATTGATTGATTGATTCATTCATTCATTTCTTCATTTCAACAGAGAAACCACGGCGAGCAGCCTGTGCAACGGTTTTTTCCAACACTCGAGCGTAACCACTTCCTGTTCCGGTGTGGACGCCGACTTCCGGAACCAGCTGCAGAAGCAGTGCTACGATAGCTACGTGGCCACGGGGCTACGTGAGGCCGTGCTGCACTCCATGATCGCCTTGGCTGACGTGTGTAGCTACGTAGCTACAGTTGATGTGAAGCCCACTACACTGTGTAACTCCCAGGTAAGGTGTGGTGATGTTGGGTTTTTTTTTCGTGTTTCTTTGTGGTTGTGTTTTTAGTGATGATTTTTAGTGTTTTTAGTGGGGTTTTTTGTTCTTATTTTGTTTCGTTATTTTTTGGGAAGGGGGGTGGGGGATGGGGGTGGGGAGAGCGGGATAGTCTGGTGGTTAGGGCGTTTCATCACCATTCTGCCGTATCCTTACATTGTCATTGTTCTTAGTTTTACTTTATTCCCGTTCTGATGTATTCGAATAATTGTTGTCATTGTTCTTAATTCTTGTTTACTACCATTCTGCTGTATTAAAAAATAATATTGTCGCTGTTTTTACATTTACTTTATCACCATTCTGTTGTATCCAAAAATTGTCGCTGCTCTGAGTTTCTTCATTACCGTTCCGTGGTACCCAAATTTTGTTACTGTTCTTATTTATCATTCATCGCCACTCTGCTATATCCAAATATGTCGCCGTTCTTTGTTTTACTTTATTACCACCAAATATTGTGAATAATTTTTAAAAAAAAAATCTTTTATGACCACTCTGCTATATCCAAATATTGTCACTGTTCTTAAAGTTTCTTTATCACCGTTCTGCCCTATCCAAAATAATGTTACCGTTCTTATTCATCCTTCATCATCCCTCTACTGTTTTCAAATATTGTCACTGTTTTTGATCAAAATCTCTCTCTGTTCTGCAGTGTCCTAACATTGTCATTATTCTTCAGTTATTCTTTATACTCAGTTGGCTATATCCTCACAGTAACACTCTTTTTTTCAGTTCGAAAACGTGACGTGGGTGGAGCTCCGCTGCACGGGCTGCCAGCACGGCTACAAGATCGCTGACGGCACCTGCCAGTGCTACCCGGGGTACTGGGACGCGGACTGCAGCGGCACGTGTCCGGGCGGGGTGGACACGCCTTGCAGCCTGCACGGCGCCTGCAACAAGGACGGCAGCTGCACCTGCCTCATCAACTGGGACGGGGCCGCGGACTGCTCGGCCTGCACCAGCGGGTGGACGGGCAGTGACTGCAACACCATGTGGGCGACTACATCAGCGGCCCCTACACCACCGCCGTGGCCCAGATCCGCAGCCAGACTTGGGTCACCACCTTCGACGGCAACACCTTCTACCTCAACAGCCACGACACCTACCTGCTGCTGCGCGTGCACAGCACCAACTTCTACGTGTACGGGCGGCAGACGACGTGCGGCACCATGCCCAAGACCTTCACCTGCTTCGACGCCTTCATGGTCCGCCACGGCAGCGATTACTACTTCGCGGACTGGACGCATCAGGACGAGCACGCCTTGACCTTGAAGACGCCCTCGGGGACATCCAGGTGCTGACCAAGCGCACGTTCGGCACCTTGACCGTCACCCGCTCCTCGCTCAACTCCTTCCAGTTCCAGGAGAGCGTGGCCGACATCTTGCTGGACATCACGTCCTACGACCACGGGCCGCACATCACCATGCAGCTCTTCAGGAAAACCGACCTCCGGGCGCTGACCCTCTCCGGCCTTCTGGCCTCCTGCGACACGCAGTTCGCTGCGCGGGCTAGCCCCTGCTCCGGCCTGACCTTGTGTAACGGCAACAACCCCAACCCCTCCATATCTCACTGCCAGACCTCGCTGTCCTCCACAAGCTTCGCAACCCTGGCCACCCAGGCCATCAGTACCGAGAAGACGCAGTTCAACGCGCTGGCCGGTTTAGCGCCCTCGCACGTGGTGTCAGAGTACATGCTGTTCATGAACAGAACTGGGCTGGTCACTGCCGAAAACCTGACCCTGTCCGCTACTGTTCCTACCACCTTTGAGGTCATCTACAAGCCCGTCGGTCACGGAGGGGTGGTGTTCTCTTACGGGGATGCGGTCAACAATGTAGCTTTGGTGGACAACGACACCTCGCTGTTTATTGTGTATAAGAACAAGGTTCGTGTTGCCACTCCTCTGTCTTTGTTCTCGTCTTGCAGACTTTCCTTCTTCTTACAAATTAAACCAAAGTACACATGACAGACGAAACCCAACCCCCGTAAACCGACCACACACGACACACACACATCTTTCTTAAATAGCCATTTAGTGAACAACATATAAATTATAAAAACCTTACACACACACGTTAAAAACAGTTATCTGCTTCTTTATAAGAGTAGGTCGCTACTGCAAAACAACAAAACAACACGATTTTATGAGAAAAATTTCACACAAAACAGAGATCTTCACGGTGACTCAAACCCAATCCCTCTGGGACAGTCAGAGCACGAGTAACACGCTCTGAAGCCTTAACCACTAGGCTACCCTGGCCCTCGTATTATCATGTTGGCTTTGTCTTACTATGCCAGGTGGAACTCTTGCACCACACTTTACCAGTGCTGTGTTTTTGTTGGTGGTTTGGTTTTTTTCACGTTCCTGGGCTAGAGCTCAGAGGTTCACCAATGGTGACATTTTGTGTATGCGTCGGTTTTTGCCCACCATGAAGGTAGCCGCAATCCGAGATAGGAGATGTATGCTAGGTATGTTCTTCGTAGTTCCATAACCCACCGAACGCTGACATGAATTACGGGATCTTTATCGAGCATATTATTTTGATCTTCTACATGTGTATGTGTACACGAAGGGAATTCAGGCACTGGCAGGTCTGAATTTGAAGTTGACCCGGGAAATCGTTTTAAAAAAAAATCCTCACTCTTAATTCCCCACACGCCGCCGAGATTCGAACCCACGACTTCGTGGACCCATAGGATTGAATTCGAACGGTCTTAACCACTCGGCTAAGGCGTCCGTCACCAGTGCTGTTAACTATGCTAACTCTGTATGTGTGTGTGTGTGTGTGTGTGTGTGTGTGTGTGTGTGTTGTGTGTGTGTGTGTGTGTGTGTGTGTGTGTGTGTGTGTGTGTGTGTGCGTGCGCGCGCGCGTGTGTCCTGTTCTTGCTCTCAGGTGGTAGCTCTGAACCAGACCTCTGTGTTGACGGAGTGGAGCCAGGTGGACTTGGTCTGGGATCCCATCGACTCGCACCTGGAGCTGTTCCTGACCGACTATCAGACAACGTGGCCACGGTCCGGACCCAGCTGGACTCGGACGCCTTCCTGTCTGGCGGCAGGGCCTCGCTGGGTGAGCTCCTCCCTGGAGCCGCCTTGTCCACCAACGATCACCTCGTCCGCTTTGTGGGCTACATGGGCGAGCTGAGGGTCTACACCCGCCCCCACAACCCCACCGTCATCACCCAGAACGCCTTCATCGCCGTGTCGGAGAACAGCCCAGACCTGCAGCACGCCTGGAACTTCGACGTCAACGAAGGAGACTACTTCGTCGACCTGAAGTACCTCGTGTACATGATCGCCACCAACGTGACGGAGACTCCCCTCTGGGACGTGGGGGACTACACGCTCAATGTCAAGGACGGCGCGACCAGCTACTGGGTCACCCTGCCCCGCAGCGACCCTTTCGAGACCCTGGCCACCCAGAAGTGCCAGAACTGGTTCTCCAACGCCACCCTGATGGGTAACTGCCAGCTGGGCGCCGCCTTCATCGACACCTACAAGAAGCAGTGCTTCCAGGACCAGGTGGCTCGCCGCAACCACTCGGAGGGCATGAAGTCGGTGCTGCAGTTCGCCGAGTTCTGCCGTCGGCTGGAGGTGCAGGGGTCGTCAGCCGTGCCTCCCACCGGGGCCGTGCTGGTGCACAACGCCAGCGAGCTGTGCCAGGAGTTCCCCGAGGCCACCTTCCAGGGTTACTGGGACGCCGACTGCCAGAGCCGCTGTCTCTTCGGGCACATGGTGGTAGGTTGGATGGTGTGTGTGTGGGTGGGGTGGGGGGGGGGGAGATGTTAGGGTGGTATATGTGGTGTGTGTGGGGGTGGGGGGTGGGGGGGTGGGTGGGGAGGGTGAGCATGCGTGTGTGTGTGTGGTGTGGTGTGTGTGTGCGCTCGCAATCTGACGACCCGGGTTCGATTCCCGCTCAAGGGGGATATTTTCCTCTGGAGTTAACATCAGTTCAGACTCCACTCTCCCCCAAAGTCCTTTGGATGAGACTATAAACCGAAGTCCCGTGTGCGAAAGCACGCATAATTTCTTGCGCACACGTTAAATCATGTTCCGCTTTTCGTAAGAGTAGGCCATTGTGTGCCGGTGGGAAAAGATGACAGAATTCACAAATCCGCATACACACGGGGACTGGATGTAAAAAAGCACAAAAGTGCTTATTCCATTATCCTCGATATAAAAGAATAAAAAATAAAAATAAAGATAAATGTCCTTTTCCTGGAAGAAGGGTACATCAGGTGGGATGGATGACACAAACAAGCCTAGCATGCACCTGGAGAGGGATGGGTTCCACCACCAGGTTGAGCTTGCCCAAGACACTGTGTATGAATGAAAAAAGTTACTGTAGCGCCCCAAGCGACTCCTTAAAGAGTTAGCAATACAAGTGAAACCATCCTTTCTTTTTGTTAAAGAAGAAATATGTCTAAGCCAAAGTTGTTGTTTTTTTCCAATTTAGGGTACTACTGATGAATGTCACTGCACGTCTTAAACCAAACTATTTTTTCTACGGAGTGTTACTGCACGTCTAAACCAAACTCTTTTCTTCTACCCAGGGTACTAGTTACCGAGTATCACTGCACGTCTGAACCAAACTCTTTTTCTACCCAGGGTACTAGTTACCGAGTATCACTGCACGTCTGAACCAAACTCTTTTTCTACCCAGGGTACTAGTTACCGAGTATCACTGCACGTCTGAACCAAACTCTTTTTCTACCCAGGGTACTAGTTACCGAGTGTCACTGCACGTCTGAACCAAACTCTTTTTCTACCCAGGGTACTAGTTACCGAGTGTCACTGCACGTCTAAAACCAAACTCTTTTTTTTATCCCTACTGTCGCTGCACGTCTATACTAATACTCTTTTCTCTCCACCCATGATACTGAGTGTCACTGCACGTCTAAATCCACACTCTTTTTCCCCCACCCAGGATACTGAGTGTCACTGCTCTTTTTCCCCACCCAGGATACTGAGTGTCACTGCTCTTTTTACCCCACCCAGGATACTGAGTGTCACTGCTCTTTTTCCCCACCCAGGATACTGAGTGTCACTGCTCTTTTTCCCCACCCAGGATACTGAGTGTCACTGCTCTTTTTTCCACCCAGGATACTGAGTGACACTGCTCTTTTTCCCCACCCAGGATACTGAGTGTCACTGCTCTTTTCCCCCACCCAGGATACTGAGTGTCACTACTCTTTTTCCCCCATCCAGGATACTGAGAGTCACTGTTCTTTTTTCCACCCAGGATACTGAGTGTCACTGCTCTTTTTTCCACCCAGGATACTGAGTGTCACTGCTCTTTTTTCCCACCCAGGATACTGAGTGTCACTGCTCTTTTTCCCCACCCAGGATACTGAAGTCACTGCTCTTTTTCCCCACCCAGGATACTGAGTGTCACTGCTCTTTTTCCCCACCCAGGATACTGAGTGTCACTACACCTCTAAAAGCACACTCCTGGTTTTTTTCCCCACCCAGGATACTGAGTGTCACTACACGTCTAAAACCACACTCCTGGTTTTTTTCCCCACCCAGAATACTGAGTGTCACTACACGTCTAAAACCACACTCCTGGTTTTTTCCCCCACCCAGGATACTGAGTGTCACTACACGTCTAAAACCACACTCCTGGTTTTTTTCCCCCACCCAGGATACTGAGTGTCACTACACGTCTAAAATCACACTCCTGGTTTTTTCCCCCACCCAGAATACTGAGTGTCACTACACGTCTAAAATCACACTCCTGGTTTTTTCCCCCACCCAGGATACTGAGTGTCACTACACGTCTAAAATCACACTCCTGGTTTTTTTCCCCCACCCAGAATACTGAGTGTCACTACACGTCTAAAATCACACTCCTGTTTTTTCCCCCACCCAGGATACTGAGTGTCACTGCACGTCTAAAATCACACTCCTGTTTTTTCCCCCACCCAGGATACTGAGTGCCACTGCACCTTCCCCTACTGGGGCCCGGGCTGTGACATGGCCTGCCCCGTGTCGGACTTCCCCACCTACACCGCCGTGTGCGACAACCACGGCCACTGCCGCAAGACTGACGGCTTCTGCGTCTGCCAGTCACGCTGGACAGGGGTGGCCTACAACTTCACCCTCTACCCGTACGGCTATGTCGACCCCAGCTCTGACTATGCCTGCACTTCCTGCTCTGACGGCTGGTAGGTGTGCTTGTTGAGGGAATCGTTTTGGGGGTGTGTAAAGAGCAGCCTTTCCTTTTACTTGCATAAGTTGGGGACGGGATAGCTCGGTGGTCGGAGCACTCGCCTTTGCCCCCCCCCCTCCCCCCCCCACCCCCCATCCCCCCAGCCGAGTTATGCAGCGTCGAGTGTGGTTACCACTTGGATGGGTGGGTGACAGTTTGCGCGCCTTGGTTTCAGTACAGTTCACCCAGCTGTAAATGGGTACCTGCTCTCTTTAGGGTCAGGGAAGGTAAAGCAGCGAGGGAGAGGAGATGGGCGCCGCCCTCAATATGCTGACTCCTTGAGAAGTGAGGTCTCTGACGCCTCGCTCCCCTGTGACCTTATAGGTTATGGGACTCCTTTACCTTTTTACCTGACAAAAGTCACGCCTGCTCATATCTAAACCTGGATCCGATCTCTGGGATCGGATGGTGTTGGGTTTAAGTTGCCTTTTTGTGTTTTATACAGCAGATGTCAATAGGTAGGTCTTCAGTTCTGAAAGGGTACAATGTCCTCAAAGAACAGCGCAGTCTATATACAAGAATACAATACCCTCCTTATGTCAAATTAGTATGCTTCTTTACCATGAAGATGATAATGATTATGATAATGATAATGATGATGAGAAGGAGAAGGAAGAGGAGGAGGAGGAGAACGAGTAGGAGAAGGAAGAGGAGGAGGACACTGATGATAATGATGAGAACGACAACGATGATATGATGCGCTGCATAGTGTGGTTATGTTGTGGTTTAGCCTAATATTGCTAGAAGTCTCACGATCACGAACACCCCCTCCCCTCCCACCACCACAACCACCACCACCAAAGAATCAGCATGGTAATGGATTTTACAGGAAAACATTTTATTTCCTGCCTTGCAAGTATCACACACAGACACAACCTCGTTGCAAATCCAACAAACAAATAACAAATGCGCGCGCACACACACACACACGCGTGCGCGCGCACACACACACACCACACCACACACCACACACACACACACACATACACACATATACACATATACACCACCACCACCCACACACACACACACATCCAGGCTATACGCAACCCCTTAAATAAATAAACGCAATCCCCACCAAATCCCACCCCCCAACATCCCCCCCCCCACCCCAACATCCCCCACCCCAACATCCCCCCTCCACACACAACCCCGCCCCCCCCCTTCCACCTCCACACACTCCACCCTCCACCCCCCACCCTCACCCTCACCCTCCTCACCCCACCCCCCACCTACCCACCCACCCCCCAACACACACCTTCCCTTAACCTCCCCCCCTCCCCACACCCCCACCCCCCACACCACCCCCCACACACACCCACAACCCCACACCCTACCCCCCCCACACCCCCACACCCCCATCCCCCACACCCCCACACCCACACACACCAACTCCCCCTGAAACCAAACCCTGACTCCTCCTACGCTGAATGATGCGGGCTAGGTACGGCACGGACTGCTCCACGGCGCTGCTGCAGCGGCCGGTGAACGGCAGCGACGGCTACGCCTTCATCTCCAGCAGCGTCGTGGTCACTCTGGACGGGGCCAGCGCCGAAATCAGCAAGACCGGAGCCTACAGGTTAGGGGCCAGCTACAGGGCGCTAGGGGCTAATGTGTGTGTGTGCCCTTTTGTTTTTGTGGGTTGTGTTGTGTTGTGTTGTGTTGTGTTGTGTGGGTGGGTTGGGTTGGGGTGTGGGTTGGGTGGTGGAGGGGGTGGTGGTGGTGGTGGTGGGGGGAGGGGGTTGGGGGTGGTTGGGGTTGGGGTGGGGGTGGTGGGTTGGGGGGGTGGTGGTTGGGGGTGGTGGTGGTGTTGGGGTGTGGGGTTGGTGGTGTGGGGGTGTGGTGGGTGGTGGTGGGGTGTGGTGGGTGGTTGTGGGGTGGTGGTGGTGGGTGGTGGGGTGGGTGGGTTGGTCGTGGTGGGTGTGAGGGGGTTGGTGTGGGTGTGTGTGGTGGGTTTGGGGTAGGGGGATGGGGGGGTGGTGGGTGTGTTGGGGTGTGTGGGTGTGTGTGTGTGGGTGTGTGTGGGGATGGGGTGGATGAGGTGGGGGGGGAGGTGGGCTGTGTGTGGGGGTGTGTGGGGTTGATGGGAGGTTTGGGGTGTGGGGGTGTGGGGGGGGTGTGGTGTTGGGGTGGGTTGGGGGGGGGGGGGGTTTGGTGGGTGTTGGTGGTGTGTGTGTGTGGGAGGGGGTTGATGGAGGTTTGGGGTGTAGGGGATGTAGTGGTGGGGGTGGGTGTTGTTGAAGGGGGTTGGTGTGTGGGGGAGGGGAGGGGGGCGTGGGTGTTGGTGGGTGTGTTGTGTGTGGGAGGGGGTGTTGTGCGTGCTGTTGTTGTGTGAAAGAAAAGTGGAGGGTTCTTTTTGTGTGATTATATTTTAGAGAAGAGAGAGGAGGGGGAGAGAGAGGAGGAGAGGGAGAGAGAGGGGAAGGAGGATGTGGGCGTCAGATTTATTTGTGCTAATGAATAGATGGGGCAGTAAAAGCGTCATTGAAATAACTTTTTTTGTCTAAAACCAGGAATGGTGATGATGTACTCATAATATTTATAAAAGTAGAAAAGAAAAAAGAGAATAATGACAGAGATGAAGTGAATGAAAATCATTCAAATAATAGAAAAGATAATAATCATCATGACATATATCTCATTCATGGTCTTCTAAAGAATAGAATATGGGGCATTAAAATATAAATACGTCACTTGAAATCCATTTTTTTTTTAGCCTTCGAAGGTTGGTGATGATGTACTACAATCAGTAATGATAAAAAGTAGAAAAGACAAAAAGAGAATAATGACAATGATAGTAATAAAATCACTTCTACTACTAATAAAAAAGATAATAATCATCATCATGATCATCATCATCGTCATCATCATGATCATCATCATAAAAGAATGATGATGATGAGGAGGAGGACAGTATTAAGAATGATGATAATATCATCGTCACTGTCACCGATCCCTCAGATTCCGATTCCTTTTTTGGGCGCCTTCGAAGCTTTGTCAACCACCTTTATCCAGTCCTCTCGTCTCTCAACCACCCTCAGGGTGTCTCTCATATGATAATATATGGTAATAATAATAATGATGATAATAATAATAATGATAATAATGATGGATTATACTACCACTGCAACTCCTCCTCCTCCTCCTCCTCCTCCTGCTACTACTACTACTACTACTACTACTACTACTACTACTACTACTGATGATGATGATGATGATGATGATGATGACGCCGACGACGATGACTATGATGAAGATAACGATGACGATGATGATGATGATCATGATGGTGGTGGTGGTGGTGGTACTATCACAAATCATAGTAACTGAGAAACACATCTGTTCTTGTTTCAGACTCCTGACGTCGACCAACATGACAGTGGACGGCTACTTCAAGCAGTGTCAAGGTCGCTATGACTGCCGGGCCCTGCAGGAGGTGTCCATCGACTACAACGGCGACCTGGTGTCGGTCAGCCTCAAGGACAACGGCTACTTCGAGATCCACAGGCTGCTGGCGGACTACGACTGGTACTTTGAGCGCCACGCCCCGACCTTCGACAACAAAGGAGGCATCCTGGTCTACTGCCTCTACAAAACCTTCTGCAGGGTCACCATAGACGAGGGCATCGAGCTGGTGGTGCAGGCCTTCTACGGCGAGATGTTCGCAGGATTCATCGTCTCCCGCAACCTGACCAACGTGAGTCAGGGCGGCCTGCTGGGCAACTTTGACGGTCACTGGCTGAACGACTTTTACACCGGGGGGCTCTCAGACAACTACTACATCGCCAACAACCTATCTGCGCTCACCAAAGCCAGCGAGGCGGATGCCAATCACTTGGTGTCGTCAGCGACCACCGTCCTGAACAACACGGACCTTGGGGCTCATGTGGTGTCCACAGGAGGGTACCTCCTCAAAACCAACAACTCTCACGCCACGGCCACCTTCAACAACCCCGACCTTAACACCACCGACGAGTTCACGGTAGAGATGTGGATCTACATTGACCAGGACACGGGTCACGCCTACGACCTGTTCACCTTCTCCACGGAGTACGGAGACTTCAAACTGTCAGTGGACAACGGTCACCTGAGAGTGGACTGGCAGAAGAGCTACAACTCCACGGTCACCGTTCCGGCCAAGACGTGGAGCCGCGTGGCAGTGACCTGGCGTGACTCGGACGGTCTGCTGTACCTGTACTGCCTGGACTCCCAAGGCGCCGGCACCATGGACATGGAGTGGGGCTTCCCCTACGGGCAGAACGTCACCTTCACCACCATGTCCTTCCTGGGCGCTGCCACCAACGCCATTTCCCTGGACTACGTGAGGGTGTGGAGCATCGTGCGGGGCATGTCGGATCTCCAGAGCGACCTCAGCACTTACGACACCACCATGCACCACGGCGTGGAGTTCGTGGCGCTGTTCGATGAAGGCCACGGGACACGCACGCACGCTCTGATGGTGAAGAACGACACGGTGCTGGTCGTGTACGGCGACCTGGCCAACGTGGAATGGGCCGAGTCCCAGATCCCCACCTCGCTGGTGGTGGCCCCGGCAGACCTGCCCGCCATCGTGAACCAGACAGACGCCGTGGACGCCTGCCTGGAGGAGTTCTCCAAAAGCTTCAGCGCCTACTGCCCGGACTTCGGCTCCATCCGACAGCTGCTGGTGGAGCTGTGCATCAGTGACGTCATTCGCTTCAACGACACCAACATGAAGAAGATGGCGGCCTCAGTCTTTGTCTTCTACTGCCAGGCAGTGACCCAGGAGGCCGAGTGCTACTTCAAGGGCTACCTGGACTTCTGCCCTGACGAGGAGGATCCCAGCATGCTGCCGCTCATCCTGGGCATCGTCTTCGGCGTGCTGGGCTGCTGCTCCTGCTGTACGCTGCTGGGGCTGCTCCGGAAGAAGATCTTCGGAGACGGCGAAGAGAAACCTCCGGAGAAACCCAAGCCGCCACAGGACGGCGAAAACGGGCCGAACAAAAAGAAGGACTTCGAGGAGAAGGAGTTCACGGGAGGCGACCTGCCCCCTGACGCCGTGCCGCCCGTGCCTCCCCCCTCCACCAACATGTACAACTACCTGGCCAAGATGGACGGGGTGGACGCCGACAACCAGGACCTGTTCACCAAGTACAACCGCTCTCCCAGCGTCAACAGCATCGCTGTCAGCCTGCAGAGCTACGGCATCGGCAGCGGCAGCGGCAGCGGCGTGACCTCCCCAACCCTGCCCACCTCGCCCTCACGGGCCAGTTTGGGGCAGATCAACGAGGAGTACGGCGAGCAGCCTCTCAGCGCGCGAAGCGCCATCACACCTGTCGACCTCCCTCGTTGAGCGTAGAGAAGCTTGTCCGCCTCTGTCATCGGGCAAGGTTGCACATGTCTGTCTCCTCTCCTATACTCAGTGATACTTAACATCCATCTCCCGTCCTGAACCCAGTGGCATCTGTCAATATCCCTCTCTCACTTCTTTACTAATCACTCGCTCAGCACGGAAACAATAAGATGCCGTAACCGACAGTTAGTGTGAAAAAGACAAACTTGAAGTTGATACTACAAATTAACTTTGCTTAAGATTTTGTGTGCGCTTGTCGGTACAGGGTTTAATATTCGCAGTACTCTTCGATACATTTCAGCACACTTTTGTACATAATGACTCTTTTGTAAATGTGCTTCATATTGTTTCCGTTTATTCATATTATTCTTTTCTTCTAAAAACGTTCGTGTTATTCTTCCCTTCTTTTATGAACACATTACTATTATCTAGATATTTTCTCTCTGTCTCTCTCTCTCTCTCTCTCTCTCTCTCTCTCTCTCTCTCTCTCTCTCTCTCTCTCTCTCTCTCTCTCTCTCTCTCTCTCTCTCTTGTCGCCCCAATGAAATCTCAGTGGCAAGTGAAAGGCCTTGCTGCTTACTCATAGAGTGCTACATGTTGCCGCAGAAGTTTTGTTTAACTGTATCATGATGTACATGGCTGCTGACAATAATGGTTATTTTTCTGTTATTGAGCTTTGACGTTATGCACAATGCACAATGCACCCAACTGTGATAAACAACCAACTGTGATATATTTTTAAAGTTGTTTTTGCTACTGACTGGTATATTTTTTTGTTGTTTTTTGCTACTGACAGATATATTTTGGAGGGGTTTTTTGGTTGTTGTTGCTACAGACGTGTATATTTTTGGTTGTTGTTGCTACCTACGTGTATATATATATATTTTAGTTATCTTTTGCTACCGAATTGTATATTTTTTAGTTATATTTGCTACTGGCTATTTTTGAGTTGTTTTTTGTTAGGAACTGTGTTAAGCCTTGAAGTTGTTTTTGAATTCTTAAAGTTGTTTTTGAGTTTGGCTCGCTTTTTAGTTTTCATCTTTTAACATGCCCTTCCCAGCCGAAACACCATACCCCCACCCTCCGCTCCCCTCCCCTCTTAGAGAAGAAAAGTTCAAATGAAAGTTCACTCTGAACGATTGTATAAGTAGGTTTGTGCGTATGAGGTTGAAGATCGATGACAATTTGAATTTGTGTTAAGAAATGTTTCGTGTAGGTGGTACACGAGCTCTTTTGTAAGCTTAATTTTGGAAATGAAATAGTAATGATTAGAGAGGGTGTTAGGACAGGGGCTTACATATAGACAATCTGATTGATATACGCATGTAGTGAGAACCGGAAAGTTTAGTAATAAAGTTGCATGTAAATAGCTCAAACACAATGATAATATAGTACTGCAAGTAACTCTTTTGCACGTAACACATTCAGCTCTAAACGGTATCATACACTCCACTGGGGGTTCCATTAATATTTCGAGGAAAATAATGGCAATTTTTGCGGTAAATGTGATCTTGATGATAATTGTGATATGGTTGTGAATTATTGTATGCAGATATATATATATATATATATATATATATATATATATTATATATATATATATATATATATATATATATATATATATATATATATATTTGACTATGGAACGCATCTGGGGTTTGGGTTTTGTTGTTGTTGATAGTATGAGAAATAAACACATTGCTATGCTTTTTATCATGTGTCGCAGAGTTGTCAGACTTTCTGTTTGTCTGTTCTTGTTTGTGGTGGTGATAGTACAAAACAAAGTATATTTTAAATAAAGGAAGAAAAGACAAGAAAAGAAAAACCCAGGTGAGTTGACCTGTCCCAACTTGTCAGAGCTAGGCGCTGCACTGAAGGCTTCAGGCAGACTATGGCCAAATTCATCCCTCTCCCCTAGTCTGGTCGACTATTGGAGCACCACTGAAGATTTTGCAACCAGCTTCCTCTACTCTACGCGGTTCTCAGCTTTCCGTTGTATGTCGTTTTACTCTGGTTTATCTTCCTACAACAAAATGGGGACGGGATAGCCTAGTGGTTAGAACATTGTGCTGGCAATCTGACGACCCGGGTTCGATTCCCGTTCAAGGGGATATTTTCCCCTGGAGTTTACATCAGCGCATACTCCACTCTCCCCAAAAGTCCTTCGGATGAGACAATAAACCGAGGCCCCGTGTGCGAACGCACGCAGAACATCCTGCGTACACGTTAAATCCTATTCCGCTTTTCGTAAGAGTAGGCCATTGTGTGCCGGTGGGAACAGATGACAGAATTTACAAAACCGCCTACACACGGGGACTGGATGTAAAAAAGGCAAATAAGTGCTAATTATTCCATTATCCTCGATATAAAAGAATAAAATTAAAAACGAAATTAAAAAATGCGAATGGGACTTTAGGGTGTGCGTAAAATAACCTGTATGTATTTGGGCATGAAGGCTTGGTTTATAGTCTGGTCTGGAGGACAGGTAGGAGGCACCGTGGTCGAGTGGTTTAGGCGGTCAACTCGTGATCCAGAGATCGCGGGTTCGATCCCCGCTCGGCTCGGTGTTGTGTCCTTGGGAAAGACACTTTACTCCTATTTTCCTCACTCCACCCAGGTGTACAAGTGGGTACCAGCTCTGCTGGGGAAGTATCTGGCGACAGACTAGCGTCCTGTCACAGGGGTAGTGAAAAACCATCAGTTCGCTTAACGCTACAGAAACCGGGATAAGCTCGGGCTCTATGGGCCTTCTGGCTCGAAAGAACATAGTGGAGGACAGGCAAGGGATCGGTGAAACTACCACTGTTAACTCTACAGGGGCACAGGAGGGGGGGGGGGGGGGTGAAGGGGAGTCAATTCAAATGAGTCATTTTCCCCCATGGGGATCTCGGGAGCCTCTCAGTATTTATTTATTTATTTATTTATTGTTTTATATCGAGGATAATGGAATAAGCCCTCATGTGCTTTTTTACATCCAGTCCCCGTGTGTATGCGGTTTTGTAAATTCTGTCATCTGTTTCCACCGGCACACAATGGCCTACTCTTCCGAAAAGCGGAACAGGATGTAACGTGTGCGCAAGATCTTCTGCATGCGTTCGAACACGGGGCCTCGGTTTATAGTCTCATCCGAAGGACTTTGACATTCAGTTCGATTTTTTTTGTCAAACTGGGAAGAAAGGGCGAGGCTGGGAATCGAACCCAGAACCCCACGGTTTACTTGTTGGCAGGCAAACGTCTTAACCATCCTGCCACCTTCCTATTATAAAGAGCATGCTCACTTTCAGGAAACTGTGTTCAGGAAATCTGTCTTTTCTATCCCTCTCTTCACCTTCTTCTTGTCTATTTTCTGTCTTCTTGATCCATTCTTCTGCCCCCCCCAAAAAAAACAACAACAACAAACAAACACAAAACACCCCACCAAAAAACAAAAACCTAGTTAGAATATAACAGTAGCTGACAGCGCAAACACATTAATTTGCTGGCACGACAGACAACAGTATTTTCTGTCTGAGCCTTCCACGAAGGAGAAAGAAGAATGCAGAGAAAAAGAATGCGAAGAATAAGAATGTGGAGAAGAAGAAGATGATGAAGAATCACAAAGAAGAAGTAATAGTAGAAGAATTCACAGAAGAATGGACACTTCAGCAAATAATAATAATAATGTATGGAATTTATATAGCGCTGAATCTTGTAAAGCAACAAATCAAAGCGCTCAGATTTTATTTCATACCACTTTAAGTCATGGCAGATTTCTCTCCGTGAAATTCGGGCTGCTCTCCCCGGGGAGAGCGGGAGAACGCGTCGCCACTTAGCGCTGCGCCACCCTTTCACCTTTTTTTTTTTTTTTTTTTTTGCAGCTGTATTTGTTTCCCTATCAAATAGTGGACCCATGCCCCCCAGTTACCCTCAGATTACAAGCTCGACGATCTATCTAGCTATCTAGCTATCTAGCTAGCTATCTATCTGTCTATCTATCTATCTATCTATCTATCTGTCTGTCTGTCTGTCTATCTATCTATCTATCTGTCTGTCTGTCTATCTATCTATCTATCTATCTATCTATTCTATCTATCTATCTATCTATCTATCTTCTATATCAATATATATAATACAGTGATATCGCAACATACAAAAAAACTAGTACAAAATGATAGTAGTGGTCATTGCCTATCCTTCTTCCCTGTGTGATGATACAATTGTACTGATGAAGGAGGACAAGAGGAAGAATTTGGATAAGCTGTATAGGCCACATGTGTGAGTTTGTTCTGTGTCTTTATTCCCCCATCCTTAGCTAGAGGTCCAATGATAGGATTTTGCGTATGCCACCCCCACCATTGAGGGAGCCGCATTCCGACCGTTTCTGTGTATTCTTTTCTCTTCCTCCTTCATTCAAAACGGGGTTTTTAGACTTACCCACAGGCCTATGATGCAGATTTCACTGAAGGGGGCTTGTGGTCAAGACCGTTTGACTTCAATGAAGTCGTGGGTTCGAATTTTGGTAACGTCTGGTGAAGGGTTGGGATCTTTACAATCTCCCAGGCTACCTTCAAGTGCAGACCTGCCAATGCCTTGATTGCCTTCGTGTATGTATACACATGCAGCAAAGATTTTAAAAAATTGTAAAAGCACGTTAAAGATCCCGTAATTATTTTACCAAAACGAAGAACGCTACATCGACATTCCTTTGTGCAGAAGGTGTATCTTGAATTTTCCACATTGCCCTGAATAAGCACTCGCCAACTTTTTTGGAAATAATTATCAGCTCGCCGTTTTACATAAAAGGCCTTTGATAGCCTAAGTAGACCATTGGTTCCGTAGATCAAATCCCTCATTGCGTTTGGTGAAATAATAATAATAATAATAATAATAATAATAATAATAATAATAATAATAATAATAATGTATGGAATTTATATAGCGCTGAATCTAGTAAAGCAACAAATCACAGCGCTCAGAATACTTTTTTTTATATCGAGGATAATGGAATAAGCACTCATGTGCTTTTTTACATCCAGTCACCGTGTGTATGCGATTTTGTAAATTTTGTCATCTGTTCCCACCGGCACACAGTGGCCTACTCTTTCGAAAAGCGGAACAGGATTTAACGTGTGCGCAAGATGTTCTGCATGCGTTCGCTCACGGGGCCTCGGTTTATAGTCTCATCCGAATTATGTCTTATCTCCCTGTTGCAGACCTGCCAGTGCCTGAATTTCCTTCCTGTAACTACAAACGCAGAAGATCGCCTGTGGGGAATGTTGGGGGCCTGTTACTATTATTAGCAACCCTTTCTGGAAATTCTGTTCAGGAAATTCCCTTTTTTCTATCCCTCTCTTTGTTTATGCATTGTTCCTGTCAACTTGTCTATTGCCTGCCTATAATTCTCTGCCTAGGCTTAAAGGCACTAATTAGCCCTTACGCTGCTAATTATCTCTTACGTTGACGTCGGTTATGCTGGGCCTGGCTTGTGAGGGCGTAAGAGCGCATAATTAATTTTCGATCGTTGGAAAGGCCTAAACAATAGCGTTCAACTAAGAAGAAATATGCACGTTAAATATCCATTAGGCCCAATTCTTATAAGCTTTTGTTGGGTTAAGGTTGTTATCAGCGTTCATTGGATTACAGAAGTGCTATCATACATCCCTGAATTCATAGTGGGCACAAGGGTCGCATATGCAAAATGTCATCATTATTAGACTATGCCTAGGCCACTGACATTGGCGTAAAAACCTAAAGAAAAGCTAGGTCTACTTCAATTAAAAAGATTCCCCATGGGGGAATGGGGAGAACTGTCAGCATAATATAGCATCCCCACCTGGAAATGTGCTAAGAATTTCCTCTTTTCTATCACTCTCTTTATTTAGCCTGTTCCTTCTCTTCTTGTCACTCATTCTCGTCTATTTTCTACCTTTTTGGTTCATTCTCCTCCCCTTTTTTTAAAAACCCAGAATGACTTAAAAGACAATTCTCTCTCATGCTTAAGTCGGATGTTGCTGGGCCTGAAGGCAGCACAACCCATTTTCACTCATATGACAGACAACACTAGTGGCTGTCTGAGCGTTCCACAAAGAAGAAAATGGAAAAAATTAATAAATTGTGCAAATTACCGGTTGGCCCTAGAGCTTTATAAAATTGAAAAACCGACATTGAATAATTTTCTTCAAAATTTTTAAAAATTAATATCTTACTAGGGCTATTAGTTTCATTGTTAAAAGCAAATTATGAACTAGTTAGGCATGATCATAATGTTTATTTAAAGCCTATCCCCAGGAAATGTAGGCTTCTGGGGAAAAATAGACCATCAGGCCTGAAAGATGAACAAAAGTAGGGCCTAAGGCCTTGCAGTTGTTTTTCCCACCCACTAGGTCCAGCCTAGTGTTAGGAGCCCTATTGTCATCTCTCAAACGGATGCAAATCTCGGCCTAGGGGCTAATCTATCGGGATTTAAACTAGCCTAGGTCTTGCACTAGCCTAGCCTAGGCTAAGTGTTCTGTAGATCTAAACTCAAGTTAAACTAGGCCTAAGCTTACAATATCCAAGGCTTGTGGACTACGCTTACTGCCGTTTGGAACAACTTTGTCTATCATGTGGTGATGCAACCTACCATTTTGTTGTTTAGACTTGTAGCCTAATACTATGGAGAGTGTGTGTAAGAGTGTGAGCACTGCAGAAGCATTCTACACAAGGCATCATGCAAACACTGACCCTGGTACCGATTAGCCTCACTGATAATTTATTTCTAATGCACAATTTACAGCCTATTAAAATATTGCTGCATACTGATCACTTAAAACATCAGGAAAAACTTAAAAGCTGTTCAGAGTTATAAAAATAAGCCCATAAACAAACAGCCCTCCAAAGTACACATTGTAAAGCATACAAACTTACACTTGGAGTGCCATTCCACGCATCCACCATAGGAACTTGGAAGTGGGCTGACAAAACTGCAAACAAAGGGGGAAAGTCATGACATGAAATCAACAGAACTTCATCTTCCCTTATTTGTACAGGAATATAAGTATATAAGAAACTGTATCAATTCGAGGAAAGATATGTAAAAAAGATGTCTGACAAATGCCCATATTATGTTCATATTACCCGACTCCATCTCAGATTTAAGGTATGTAACAGCAAGAAGAGTTACTTCACTATGTTTCAGAATGAAATTATATGCACGTGGAGAATATATTTCCAATGTTTACATCATACTTGAGTGCTCAATTGTAAATCCCCCTTATATTATATATATATATATATATATATATATATATATATATATATATATTAATATATATATATATATATATATATATATATATATATGTAACATTATTTTGTTTGTTTTGTTAACCTATATTCCCTGTCTAGAACATGTTTTTGAAAATGTAAAGTTAGACTATGTCATTGCTAGATGTTTATTGCACACTCCACTAGAATATTAATTTTGTTGTAGTCACATTATTGCGTTGTTATGTTAACATTTTGTTGAGTTTGCATTTTGCTTATGTTTAAGAGATTCTTTTTTTTATGCACGAAAATATCAAGACACAATCTCCTTAGTCATTTCTAATTCTACTCACCTTCCTATTTTTAACTTCCACTACACTTTCAGCTTTCCTAAGACGTTAATTGAAGACAACAACAACAACAACAACAACAACACACACACACACACACACACACACACACACACACACACACACACACCACACACACACACACACACATACACACGCGCGCGCGCGCGACTTTTAAAAGATTGCATTCGTAAAACCTCAAGTCAAGTCAAGTCAAGTCAAAAACACTTTAATCATCCCATGAAGGGCAACTACAATACTGACGGGCAGATTGATACACATAAAAAATATCAAAGACACAAAAGCTATATTTCATATTGGTTTTCAAATGACTTCAAATAAACTGTCACGAACACACACACACACACACACACACACACACAACACACACACACACACACACACACACACACACACACACCAACACACGCGCGCATGCGCACACACACACACACACAAACACACGCACGCACGCACACACATCAATTGTGAACACAATTTAAAACCCATTGACTAGAAGACATAAAAACTTATTTTTACGCACGCATATACGCAGCACGTACACACGCACGTACGTGTGTGTGCGCGAACACGCCCACGCACACCATACACCAATATATAAATTCAATGTTTTAAGACCGTTGACTAGAAGACAGACTTATTTTACACACCCACGCACCCACCCACACACACCCACACACACATAAAATTATGTGTGTGTGGGTGTGTGTGGGTGGGTGTGTTTAGTAAAAGATAGCATTATCGTATTATAAACAATCTGTAGTCAATGCGTAATTTTATGTATTGACTACACTCATAAAAATGACAATCAGGCAAGTAATTCAGAGAAATGTAAAAACTAGGTAGTCAACATCATTAAGAATTCAGAAATCGAATGCTTACTGGCACAAAAGAATTTCTTTTTCTGTTAGTTTTGCTGATGGTAGATGGGAGGTAATTAGTTTATGTTTTATGAACTATGTATAATGTTATCTCCCATCCCTGATGGGCACAGTGATAACGCTGAGGAAACAAAAGATTGTTTATAATACGATAGTGCTATCTTTTACTAAACACACTTAATACTCGTATGGCATCATTTTCGTGGAGCTATTTCTTGGTCATCAACATCTACAGAGTGTTCATAGGGCATTTATTTACTGAACTGATTTATTTATCAATAATTTATTTACTGCTTTTGATTATTTGGTGCTTGCTCACTTATTTGTCTTGCACATATTAAAAGTAAAGACCCCCCTCCAAAAATATGTATTTGCTTTTGTTTATTGTTATTTATTTAGCCACCACAAGTCGAGAAAGGGAATCCAAAGTGTGTTGTGTGTGTGTGTGTGTGTGTGCTATTACTGCGTTTTGAGAGGTAAGCGAGAAATGTTTTGTGGGGTGGGGGGGGGGGGGGGGGGGGGGGGGTAATTGTAGTTCCCTAATTTGTTTAGAGCTGTTCCCCTTGGCTTGCAACACTTTTGATTAATATAAAAATGGCCTCATTCAATCGATTTAAACTATTATTTTTCTTTCTTACCTCTCTCAAATGAGAGTATAAATTACTAGGATAAAACACAATAACAGAATATATTTTTGATACCTTTGACAAGACCAGTCTTGATCATTTGAAAGTTACCTGGTACATTTTACTTCTTAGGTAGAAATGTACACCAGACTGTATTTTATTCATATAAGAATTGTGTATTTATTTTTTGTTAATCAAGCTATTGCAGGATTAATCTTAGAACAGTGGGGGAACCCAAGCTGATGAGGGTTAACGGAGACGTGGTTATTTCTAGTTGGAAACCAAACCCCAAACTGACCACTCATCGTCAAAGGCAAATTATAATAGCTAGATGAAGAAATGAAAAAGAAATAAACTTTAGCCTAGAAATGATGTGAAGTAGACTTATGAGAGACCAGGCTAGCTAAGGCTTACACATAAAAAGAACAGCCTTAGGCCTTTTAAGAGTACCATCTGGGAAAATGTGATGTTGCTTAGTAGGCCTAGTGCCACATTGTCACCTTAGGACTACCAGACATAGGGGAAACAAAACTATATTATACATTTATTTCCTAATAAAAGTGAGTTTTTTAAAGCAGGAATTTGACATGGGTAACTGTTTTTGTGTGTGGTGTGTATTGCATGGGGGACATCAGTTTATTTCATCTCATCTGAAAGTACTGGTAGGCCCACCCAGATCACTAGGCCTTCCCAAAAAGGTCTAGCAGAATGGGGAATGTTTGAGTTCAAACAGCATCACACAGGTGACTTGTAACATGGGCATGGTGCATCTAAGTGAGAGCACAGGCATCCACACCTACACATAATGTGTGTCACTAAACTGGTCTACTGGATATTTTTTTTTTAAAGTCTTAAAGCAGTGTCCCCCCCCCCCCCCCCCCTCCCCTCTCTCTCTCTCAAAATTTCCTGGTCTAGCAGCAATTGTATTTAATTTAAACATAAAATTACACTTACCTTCAGGTTTGTTTGTTAGTGCTTTTCTTTCTCTAAATGGACCTTATTCACTTGCAGATTATAATAAAGTCTTGTTTCCCCTTTTTGTATGTGCTAGCTATTGTCTCATCATTTTTTTCTTTTTCCTTGGCATCATTTTTAAGTTTGTAATTTATTTTGTAGGATGTACATTTTGTTGTTGATCCTTTTGTTGATGTGTATATTTCATGCTAAGTTCTTACCTTAGGGTCAAAAGTATGTAGTTCTAGGCTTAATCATGTGTTCTGTTGCAGGCCTATGTGTTTGATTCACTGGGGCTAGGGGGTAGTCTGTTGCAATTTCGGACAGTTTTGACAGTGCTCTTACTCTAGTCTACCACCATCAGGCCTACTTGCCAACATACAGCCAGCTTACCAGCCTAGTTTTCAGAGCTCTTGATAGATTAACCAATCACTGAGCGTTTTGACTGTACCCTGTGTGGTGCAAACTTATGAATATTCAAATTATCCAAATATATTATCCTATGTATTCCTATGACACCTTCGACCTGCTCTGATGCAATTTCGTTCATGGTGAAAATGCTATCTCGTCCAAAGGGAAAGAGGGACAATGTCGAACATGAAGATTAGTGAATTTTATATATTCCAATTAATTTGGTGTTTGTTTTGTTATTTTTGGACTAAAAGAGACAACAGAAGGTGATAAAGAGAAAAGGTGACCAAAAATTGTATGAAGTGAGAAAAGAACAAGAAAAGCATTTTGCACTGTGCATTTACACACTAGGGCCTATGTCCTAGCACCTGGAACACTTTATGCAACTCTCATTCATAGCATCGATAGGGCTAGGCCCTATCACTTTTGCCTAATCAACAGCAATAGGCCTAAGCCTAATTCAACAGCTAGGCCTAATTTAATAATTTCTGTCTTACCTACACATCAGGTGTAGGCCTCTCAGTGGACGATTTGTTGAGCTTACCTAAGACTTTCTCTTTGATTGAATTTTTAGCTTCCGTAGAAGCCGTTAAAAATTGCGCATGCCGACCTAAAAGGTCGTCAGCGCGGGGTATTGGGATTAGTTTTCAACTAGCAATAACCACGCCTCGGTTAAACCTCATCGGCTATGGTACCGCCACTGCGCAAAGCTGACGAAACTCAGATTATTGACATTATATATACCTTTGTATAACTAAAAATTCTATGGTGTTTTTATAAAAAAGTACTATTTCTTTCAAAAAGTGTAATTATTTCAGTGATTCTTTTACTAAATCCATATTAAAGTTTTAGAATAATTTTTACAATATCACGCACAGAGTTTTTCAAATTTACTAACGTTATTTAGTTAAAAAAGAAAAAGTGAATGGATGAAGTGTCTCGGGTGTAAACCACTTCCTGTTAGGCATAGACTATGTGTCCATGTTTGTAAACACAGGTGCAGATTTAGCAGGTGTGCACAGGTGTGTTGCTAATACAAAGCAGAATATCAATTCATAAGCAGTAACAAGATAACAGATACAAATGTGGGAATCACCAGGGAGAAAGAATGTTCCAGTTATGAAAAACAAAACAAAACAAAACAATACAACAAACAAACAAAAACGTATCAAGGGAGAGCATAGTAAAGGTAAGAGTTGACATATGAAGTCGTCTCCCTTGAACGATTTTTCACGAGTGTTGCCGATTGATCACTAAATAATAGGCTTTCCGCAGACATTAATAATGTCTACTTTTCTCTTTTGAGTCATTGTTTTCGTATTGCTATGAATATTGACCGATAATACCGTTTATGACTAGAACAGAAACAGTAACCCAGGCAATGTGATTTGTCACTGTGCCTCTGTGTGTGTGTGTGTATGTGTGTTGCTGCTCAGCGATAACTGAAGCCATAAGAGAATAACGCAAAAGAGGACAATAACGAAAATGCACTGGGGTCACATATCTTTTTTTTTCCCCGAGGATAATGGAATAAGCACTCGTGTGCTTTTTTTATTATTTTATAAAAAAAAAACATCCAATCCCAGTGTGTATGCAGTTTTGTAAATTTTGTCATCCGTTCCAACAGCACCCAGTGGCCTACTCTTCCGAAAAGCGGAACATGTATAAACGCGTGCTTAAGATGTTCTACGTGTTTGTACAGGGGACCTCGAATTATAGTGTCATTCGAAGGACTTTGGGGAAGTGTAGTCAGCACTGATGTTCACTCCAGGGGAAAATATTCCTTTGAATAGGATTCGAACCTGGGTCAGCAGATTACGAGCGCAATGCTGTAACTGACCAGGCTATCCTGTCCCCCCCCCCCCCCCCCCCCCCCCCCCCGCCGTGTGTGTGTGTGTTGTTGTTGGTGGTGGTGGTGGTGGTGTTTTTGTTGTTGTTGCTGCTGCTGCTGCACATCAATAGCCAAGGTCGTAAGTGAATGACAAAAAAGAGGACAATAACGAAAATAAACAGGGGTCACATTTTAAAATCCAGAAATCAGAATGAAAAAAAACCCAACAAACAAACAAACAAACAACACACACACACACAACTTGTTTGTGACATTGAGATCATATGATAGTCACAGTAAAACCTGACTCATTCTTTGGCCAGGCAGCACCCTCATCTACTCACACAAGTTCTTCAGATGAGACTATATACCAAGATCCCATGTGTGAAAGCATGCAGAACATCTTTTGCACATGTACAAATCTGTTCTACCTTTCAGAAGACTAGGCCACTTGTACCAATGTGAATGGATGACAAAATTGGCAAAACTGCATGCACATGGGAACTAGATGTAAAACAAAGCATACGAGTGCTTGTTCAATTATTCTAAAAATAAAAGATAAAGTAAAGAATAAAGAAAAGAGAGAAAGTCCAGAAGGATTCATATGATAGTAAGGCTTCTCAATGTGAGATCAGAAACCATATTACTTTAGACCTTACATTACTCATGGGTTACAATACTATTTTGATGAGGTCTGTTCTGACCCAACAATAAATTATAAGGAAGATGTATACATCTACTAAGCCATCTACTCCGTAATTTTGTTTTGTTCCACAGCTAGAGCTACAAGGTTCACCATTGGTGAGATACTGCATATGCCACATTTTTGCCCATTTATAAGGTAACCACATACTGGCTTTGGGGATGGTGTCAAACACGACACTAGTGCCTGTGTATGCATTTTTTTGAAATTTTGTCATCTGTTCCTATCGGCATGCAATGATCTACTCTTCCAAAAGGCAGAACAGGTTTTTAATGTCTGCGCAAGGTGTTCTGCATGTGTTTGCTCATGGGGGCCCAGTTCATAGTCTCATCTGAATGGAGTTTCAGAGGAGAGGAGTATGTACTAGTGTTGTCTTCAAGGCAACAACCCCCCCTGGACAGGTTTCTCTATGGCGGCTTGAACCTGGGCTGTCTGTTCAATATTGCCAGAAGTTGCCAATATATTTGTTTGCGTGTTGTGATTCTACCAAAGGCAGCGTTAGATTTTACAGTTACCATGCCATAGATTTAAAAAAAAAAATCTTCTTGAATGAATCGTGACTAAAAATTTGATCCAGGACAAAAGCTTTTTCAGTTACTATTGAAAGCAAGCCCAAGCCAAGGCCTATGGCAACATGTCATTATGCTGTGAAATGATATGCCCAGATTATCTTCAGCCATGACAAGCTGTTAGCATAACAACTTGTGTTCTCCTTTATGAAGGAAAAACAATCTTCTGAAGCTGGAGCAGCTTGTTTATATCATGACAAGGTATGACAATAACATAACTATAATTATATACAACACATGAAAATTACTTACCCAGTGTGTACTTAGCTTCATAGTGATTCTCTTACGTGATAAGTGAGACAGAGTGCATATTCAAGGTGGACGCTCAATTGGCAGAACTCTCAACAAGACTTGATATACAGTTCTCTCCTACCCAGCAATAATCAGATAAATATTGTTTGGTTAGGTGGTCTGGATTTTTTCCCCCTATGATTGTTAGTGTTGCTGTTCTTATCTTCTGCAAGTAACACATCTACAGCAAATACCACTTACAACCACAGCAAATACTACCACTTACACCCACAGCAAATACTACCACAGCAAATACCACTTACACCCACAGCAAATACCACTTACACCCACAGCAAATACCACTTACAACCACAGCAAATACCACTTACACCCACAGCAAATACCACTTACACCCACAGCAAATACCACTTACAACCACAGCAAATTTCTCTGTGTGAAATTTAGGGTGCTCTCCTTTGGAAAAGTGTGTTGGTAGGGCAGCACCACCTATTCTTCAGTCAGGTATATTTGTTTTTCAGGAAGAGTGGCTTTATTTTCAGCCGAATTTTGCCTGCAGGGACGACTCTCTTGTTGCCCGGGGTTCTTTCAGAATTTTGTAGTGCACATGGAACCTTGGTTTATCACCTCATCCAAATGACTAGCACCCAGACCACCACAAAATTATGGTCTAGTAGTGAATGGGAAAGTCTTTTTCAGAAAGGAACAATCCTGACATTTTGCTTTATAGATGGGTCTGCTACTATTAGGCTACGAAGCTGCTGCCAGTGTTTCAGCATTTTGTGCATATCTTGAAAACTTCTAATAATCCATCTCATGTTCTGGCTTTTTATTGAAACCGTTTTGGAGCTTAATATATTCTATGCTTGAAGGCTATATCTGAAGTTTTATGTTGTATGTTATTGTATTGTGCCGTGTTGTGTAGTAATGATTGTTGTATTGTATTAACAGTTTTGGGTTGATTTCTAATGATTGTTATAGTGTGTAGTATTGTATTGTACAGTTTTGGGCCAGTTTCTTCTGCATGAAATTTGGGCTGCAGTGCTCTGACTCAGCTCCTATGAGAGTGTATTACCAGTGTTGTGCAAAGCAACTGACTTTTTTCTTCTGCTCCCCCCACCCCTTTTTTCTAAAAAAATGTTTGGTCAGTCTTTTTTTGCTTGGTGTTGGTTTTTAAAATCTTTTACAGAAATTTTGCCAGCAATAATACTTTTTAGTGATATTTTGTTTATTGCTATGCATAAAGATATTCATTACTGACCGAAGTGCACAAAACAGAACATGAAGTCAGTTAATGGTTATTTTGTCAGCTGTTGGAACTTTTTTTTTTTCATCCACAGCATGAAGTTATTGCTATTGTTTAGGGTTTTTTATGCTATTATAACTTAAAGAAATCTGATGTGGATTGAGACTGACTTGTGACAAGCCCTAGTCACTTTGTTTCTTTGTGTGTTAGGGTTTGGTTTCTTTAAAAAAAAATTTTTTTCTCAAAATGTTGTGTGTTTTGCTATGTTAAACAAAAAAATGGCAGGCATGATCTTGCCAGTGCAAACAGCAATCTGTCATGGTATCAACGCTATTGTGGTCATAGCAAGAGAAGATTAAGTGATAGGTGTTTTCATCACAAAACAATAGGAGAAAAGAATTTTTGCATGCCAAGGTGGCCTCAAGGCAACCTGGTACTGCTAGAGGCAATCGAAGTGGAGGTAAAAAGTAGTGAAAATGCTCCTGTAACTACTATGGTTTTGTCTAGTAGTACAGGAAACAGCATTTACATAGCAAAGTGAAACAGCAAAATGTACACATACACACTGCTGAGCAAGACAAGAATAATTACTGAAGCTCTAGATTCCTACGCTGATGATTGTGAACATCACATCCCGAATAACTGAACTTGATGGATAGGTTTGGGAATATCCCCCGACCCTTCATACTTATGTGATTGTATCTGCCTTGCTTTTCTCTTGTTTGCACATTGTCATTACAGCACAAATCCACAGAAACTTAATGTAAACATGATAAAGAGTAGCATTGTAGTTCTTCTCAGTTTGACTTGCATATTTATAGTCCTCTAGATACACAGCCTCACAGAAATGCTTTTCCAAGTCATTGAGTACTAGATGCTGGCGTTTCTTTGCCTTGCTATTTAATGAGTTAATTTTAAAAATTTCCCGCTCATAGCCTCAGCTTTCTATGTTGTTCTGCCTGGATAAGATAGCGCTGGAGAGCAACAAGAGGCAAGGCATTCAAATCAAATGCCTTTTAATGGTTTATCTTTAAGAACAGAAGTTTGTTTTCCTTTTCTGCAACAAAACTGTTGCAGACATTCATTGTCATCATGTCAATGAAAGCCTGACAAGTTCAGTGAAGGTGGAGTTGTCTTTACGTCCCTCTCCCCTTCAAAATTTATCTGAGACAAAACAAACCACACAAATTACAAAGCCGACAATACCACCACAGATCAATCAGGACACAAAGGAAAAGCTTTCAAACAGACAAAAACATACAGAATTCAAACAAACTCGTTTTGGTTCATATTTTAATTTCCCACATACACCACAGCCATACATACAATAAACAAGGATGCTCTTTTGTTTAAACATTTGTGTTATAGTTCTACAAAAGTTAGATTAATAGGAATCATAAAAAATTGATAATAAATGGTGCCTCAATTTTTCTTCTGCCATTACTGAATCAAGAATTGGTGAAAACAATCCATAGAAGTAGCCATTTTGCATTCTCATTACAATTAAGTCCTCAACATGAAATACTTCAAACAGACAAGAGTTGTTACTATCGAAAGAGAGAGAGAGAGAGAGAGAGAGAGAGAGAGAGAGAGAGAGAGAGAGAGAGAGAGAGAGAGAGAGACTTTGTCTTAGTGACAGAGACAGAGAGAGAAATATGTAATTTGTATTCAGAGTATCTTAGATTATCATGTGCCATATAAGTAGTTTTAATCTCTCATCAGTCTACCCCAAAAAAAAAGGAAAAAAAAAGAGAAATGAACCAACACAAATTTTGTTAATATTCTGACATAACAACTTAACAAGCTTCATCTAGGGAAAAAAATGCCAAGTAAAACTTAAACCCAAAAAAAAAAATCCAAAAAGAACAAAGCAAAACAAAAAGCACACATTACCGTTACAAAATATAGTGCAAGTCAATAAAACCAAAGTCTATCAGCTGCTCACAAACAACCAACCACAAAAAGGATCATACAAAATGAGTAAATGTAACGCAACACTCTTTCATCCTGTATCTGTTCTGTGCAAACAAAAAACCCAGAACCATTCATAATAATACCCACTCACAAAACATACAAACAAAACGCAAAAATCATACAAAGATTAACAAACCAAACAAAAGCAATCCCCCATAAATCATACACAGCAATAAGGATTAACAAATTAAACCAAAAAAAACATAAACCATACATTACACGGTAACAAACACATACTCCACACTCCTCTGACATTTTCTCTGTCACAATGGCAGTCAGCAAGACTACACAGGCCCAACACCTTTCAGCAAAAATCACCCCTCAACACATGGTAACAAACCATAGAATATTGCAAATCGCATTTTTTCACTTTTCAAATAAACCTGACATAGGGGGCGAGAAAAAACCCCAAACAAACTGCTTTATGATTTAGGTGAACAAATAAAAAAAAAAAAAAAAAAAAAGCATTTCCAAGTGACAGCCAAACTTGTGCTCACACAGCATATTCAATGATTCACCGAACCAATAATGAGAACTTTTCAGATTGATCATCAACATTTATGCTAACGAGCACTTCAGGGTCCAAAAGTATGCTCCAGAGATAAGTCACAACTTGTGTTTTTATTATGAAACGGACAAGGCATATTACTCAACGGGGAATAATCTAGAATACTTGAGAACATCGATCAGAAAGCTTTTTGTCTTCAGTAAAAGGTAATGTAACAAACTAGCAGAAAAATACAAAATAGAGAACAAAACAAAGGAAACCCAAAGTTTGTATGAATACAGGTCGCTATTTTCTTTTTGTATATTTTATTCAACAACTTTTTATTTTTCCTGTCTTCCATTGTTTAAACACAAAGCAAAACTCTTCTACTGAGAATTCGGTGACAGACTTTCTCATTACTTGTGATTCTGATTTAAACAAGCTTTAAAATTTGAGTATGCATGTGTGTTTTTAGGTATTCAGTAAAACACGCTTCCAGAGAACAATACTTTGAAACAAACAAATGAAAATACACACAATGTAACAAATGGATTGATGCGTTTCCTTTATACTCTACAACATATGCACACTAACACAAGTAACAGCCGATATCTTCAGCCGAGTCACATACTATTGACTAATCACAATAAACAGCTGTGTCCTCAGGCATGGGAGATGGTGAAAGAAAGGGGGTGGGGGGCTGGGGGTAAGAGAAGGCGGGAGAAAGTGCAGTGAACAAAGAAGACAGAACAAAAGCAGAAAAACAAGAACCAATCATTTTGATAAAAAAATTAAAAAAAACAATGAAGAAAAAGAGAAAGACTGCTACTTGGTTTTAATCAAAAAAGCACACTGTATTTCAGCTTCTGGCCATGGAGCGCAGTCTCCCGTTGTGTGCTTGCTCATGCTCCATTGTCCACAGAGATGCCTTCAGTGCTCATAACAGTCTGGTTCCACACAGATGGTCTATGCACCGTACACACTCTCATCACTGTAGGCAATGTACAAGAAAAAGTCCTCTTCATGATGCTCCTGAAAACCAACCATTATCCTTCATCATTATTGGGGTATCACCAACATCATCATCATCATCATCATCATCATCATCATCACCTTTACTGGCTTTAGAGTTTAGTTGCTACTTCTACTACCACAGCTAAGTACTATCACTATAGTATTAAGTCTCTAGTCTTAGTCTGCTGTTGTTATTCTAAAAGCAACCAACTGCTTGGGGTCTTGTAGGGGGCTTAGACACAGGGAAGTCAGATTACATGTTCAATATATTAGAAGGGCACAATACCAGACATTTTCTCCACTTAACCTCTAGGATACGTTCTAAAGACAAATTAACTCTTACTCTTAGTCTTGTAAAGTGATAACCACACCAACATGCAGTAACTTCATACTCATGAACCACACAAAAGCACAGTATCATCATGCCCTACCTTTTTAAAAAAACAACTTTGACATGTGATACAAACATGTAAAAAAAAAAAATGCAACATATGTAACAATCATTTGCCAACATTGTTCTCAGAGACTTACACAGGGTTCATACAGACTTGGTGGAAAAAAAAATTAGGGCCTTTTTAGGGCTTTTTAAGGGCCATTATTTCCAAATTTTGGGCCTAGCCGCGGGGTATCAAAGTATATTTTATCAACCTGTGTATACATTTACTTTGATGAACTAATCTCAAACTCACGTAGGAAAGTCTCCTTGTCTAAAACTGCATGTTGGATTTTGAAACAAATTCAAGTTAAGTTCTAGAATAGAATGTCTTTCAACCATAGATACCACAATGAATTAAAATCCTCACAGTAAAACTTCAAGTCATGGTGTGATGAAAGTCTCCATGTCTTGAAATACCAAGTGAAAACTGATATAACTGTCAAATTTTAAGATGTTTTTCACAAACAAGTACCAAAGTGAACTCAAGAGACTATCCCTCAAACTTCATCTGACGTGAACTAAGTCTCCTTGCCTTATCAAAGATGCAGATGGTTACCAGGTACAAAAACTAGTAATAACAATTCTCTCACACAGTCACAGTGCCTCTTCCAAATTCTGCTCCTTTATTTCAATCTCATACTTGCGTAGATGCAGGCAATCACACACACACATACACACTCGTCCACGCACAAGAGAAAGATGACTTTAAAATTTTTTATGGAGGATAATGGAATAAGCAATCATGTTTTTTTACATCCAGTCCCCGTGTGTATGCGGTTTTGTAAATTTTGTCATCTGTTCCCACCGGCACACAATGGCCTACTCTTTCGAAAAGCCGAACAGGAGAGAGAGAGAGAGAGAGAGAGAGAGAGAGAGAGAGAGAGAGAGAGAGGGGTTGCTGGACACAAGTTCTCTTCACTATGAATACACGTGCAAGTCCTGTAACACTGGCTTGAAAAGGATACCTACCCTCTCTCACTATAGCCTAGTATTTTTTTAAAAAACAAACAAGAATCTTCAAATCAAGTCTGCCAATAAGCTGCGAATTTCAAAGTCAACTGAACCGACCAGTTGAGCGGTGAAAAATATGCAACATTCAACATTTCTGACTTGCCTTATGATCTGGATTCGTTTCTGTATGCGTTCTGCAGGAAATCTGTAGGGTCATCTCCTCAAATACAGAATAGATCTGGTTACAGGTTTTATTGTTTTCCCATTATCAAACAACCGTTTCATTGACTGCCATTTTGTAAACTGCGCATGCACAGAGGAGAAAGAATAGCTATCCACAGGGCAGCTGTGCTAACAGTGAAAAATCTTGTAGAGAACTGTAGCACAGTAAACGGAAAACTTTTTTTTTTTGACTCGTGATCGCAGTTCCATAGTTTAACATCATTTTCCTAACAAATTACGGACATACCGTACATGGCAGGTAGTCCTGCACATGTAAAAAATAATTGGTGAAAACCCAAAGCAATCATGCTCTTCCAATGGAAGCAAATTACCTCCCTTGGCAAAAAAAAGGCATTCTATCAGCGATATCACGATCTTCGGACACCCTTCTTGCTTTCATTTCGCAGAAGTTTTATTTTGTATATTTGTTTAATCTACATTTCAACAGAAACTTTCACTCATGATTCCCATTTTTCGGGCTTTTTAGGGTCTCCAGGGCTGTATGTCTCATTTTTAGGGCTTTTTAGGGGCCTTAAATGGGCTTTTCAAAAATCAGGGCCTTTTAGGGCTTTTTAAGATCTGTATGAACCCTGTTTACATTTTTAACATTTCAGCTCATTTTGGCCTATTCTGTCCATGAACAGGAAGTTGATAGTGTTAGTTCTCTACGAGACTTAAGTCAAGAGCTAAGGTCCAAAACATAAACACTGAAACAGCATAAAATCTAATGTGTAATATCAAAAAAAGATGATAATTTCAAGCTCTGGCGTAGTTGCTGAGAGGGACTGAGAGACAATCTGAAATAGGTTTTCTCCTCTGAACCAATTTCAACAGTTATTCAATTTTTTTGTGCATTTGGAGCTGTCAATGTGTCATTTTGTTTTCCACAAAGGGAGCTATAGTATAGATCTATCACAAAAATGAATCTCACATTTTATCTATTGCTTAGTAAAGTTCACATACAAATTAACAAAAACATTTTTTTTTGACAAGAAATTTTCAAAGGAAAAACTGTGCTAACTTTAAAAAAAAAAAAAAAAGGGGGGGGGGTTATGATCTACTGAAATAATTTAAAACAATTTGATAGAATATAGGACAATGCTAGAAGACCTCCAAGAAAAGGAGGACATAGCCACTTGTGAAACTATTCACTATATCAGTCTGATAATTTTACTACATATATCCAGCACCCCCTCACAACACCCCCCCCCCCCTCCCTCCCCCAAAACACACTCAACACACACACAGTTCTTGGATTTGGGAATGAAAGTACTTGTACTGGGAAGTTAGTACTGTAGATGAATCAAATGCATAGATCATGACCACCAAAACAGAGAGTTAACTTAAATCAACTTTAACATTTTACACAGATCACTCTCATACAATCTCTCAAGTAATAATAATAAATGGAACTTATATAGCGCTATATCTTGCAAAGACAAATCAAAGCGCATGCATTCAACCTAATCTTACACAGTCATGCAATCAATGATGAATAATCAATAGTTTAAACAAACAGATATTTACAAACATGGTGTGCTGCAGACAAAATCTATGAAATAAAATTGCAATAGTCAAGTTAGGCAAGACTGGCAAACCTGATAAAGAGCCCCCATAGTCGCAGACGTAGGGGGGATGACATTGTTCACGAAGAAAAAGAGAGCATCCTCAGGACGAAGGTGGATCCGCTTTCTGATGAGAAAGTAGAACTGACCCACAGTCAGATCAGAGGGAACCAGGTACTTCTTTTTGTCCAGGTCACCCACACGTGCCTTGGGAGCTTTTTCCACAATCACCTGCACATAACATGACATCAGTTATCAAACCACTATCAGACAAACATTACATTATTTTAGATAAAGTTCTATAATAAAGTATGACGGAGTTAAAGTACTTAAACTACATTACAATATTCTTTTAAAAAAATGACTTTGAGATGAAAACGAAGTGAAAATTCACAACTGTTGCAACATTTGGTGGTTTGCAAAGTAAACAACACTGAACCCCCCCCCCCACACACACAAAAAAGCCTAAAACAAAAGACAAAGCCTACTCTCCCCCCCAAAAAGAGGAATCTGAACAAATAAAAGCTGGTTGTTAAGAAAATACAAGTGTATAGTTACAAGGATCATACTGATCAGCATTATCTGTAATATATCTATCTATCTTTATCTATCTATCTAATATAAATACTTTTCTTACCTCTTTACTAGCAGATGACCCATTAATTAATGGACTATGTGATGCACAGGTCTATGTGTGTGAGGGTACTATTCATGAGTGAGAGAGAGAGATATAGAGAGAGAGAGACAGAGAGGCTTTCACAAGTTACATGCATAATAAAAATTTAAAGAAAAATAGGTAAAGGTGTTCTATATTGGCTATAGTCTATGTCACCATGTGGTCATAGGGGAGCAAGGCATCTGAGACCTCAGCTTTTCCAGGGGCCAGCACATTGAGGGCGGTGCTCATCTTCTCTCCCTCTCTCACTGCTTTATCTTCCCTGCCCCTAAGGAGGCAAGTACCCATTTATAGCTGGGTGAACTGGGGCACTATACTGAAGCCAAGGCGTGCAAATGGTCACCCATCCAATTGGTAACCATGCTTGATGCTGATTAACATTGGCTGGGGGAAAGTGAGTGCTCTGACCACTGAGCTTTCCTTCCCCATATGTGATCATTAAATTTGACACTGTGACAGTTTTTATTTTGTAGTCTATCAGCTCAAATTAATTATTCATTTATTGTCACAACTTTATACTCGAAAAGCTTCTTCACCAAATATTCAGACAGCAGCTATTGTTGTCTCAATCAGTCAATGTCTTTCATATTCTGAATCATGAGCAATTATATATATATATATATATAAAATTATGTGTTATGGCTTAAACTGCTGCTAAGTATGGCAAGTCAAGCCCAGCACATCTAACTTCAGCATGAACCAAAGAGCTGACATGGTCAACTTAGTACCATTTAATGATTTATATATTATTTAGATCTTGAGTCTTTCCAATGATAACAAAATGAAAACTAAACAAACGTTACAAAGTGAACATGAACACATGCAATTTAAAAAACAACCATTTACCTTTACTGCCAGTGCCATGCTCATTTTACACTCACTGATAGCTGTTTACAGTGTTTAGTGTTTATCAATGTAACCAAGGTTAGATAATTATAAATTAGGCCTTATGGTTCCAGGCCTGGAAATGCAGTAGGACTACAGGCTACTCACAAACAAAGCTTTGACACTGATTCAACTTTTCAAGGATTGAATGCTGCAGCCCATGACTGCATGTGTACTCTATCATATATGCAGGCATAATAATAATAATAATAAATAGATTTTATATAGCACTGTATCTTGCACGGACAAATCTAAGTGCTTAATAGTAGTAATAGTGATAATTCTGGCTCATAAATGATCTGGCTCATAAATAATCTATCATCTATGCAGACATAATAGTTAATACAAGTAATTATGTTGAAAAAGATTTTGTGATCTGCAAAATTAAACAGCCTTTAAAAAATGCATGTCATGGTCATGTCACTGATGTCAGCAATTCCTGCTATGCAGTAGGCTACTTTTACTTAGTTTTAGGAACATAGATTGACTGGAGTGAGACAACAAAGGCAATGAAAAAGACTTTTTTTGTGAAGCATTCTCCTCTATAAAACAAATAACTATTCTTCATTTCCCTGGCACGTTATCTTTCCGTTAACTCTAGTTCTTTCCATCGGGAACGATAAACATCTAGGGCCTATTTCATCATGTGGCAAGGTTGATTTGTCTCTCTGGAAAGTATGGGGATAGGCTTAGAAACTTCCAGAGCTGTTGAATCATGAATGTGCTTTCAATTTTAAATCATGTGAAACAAACAAAATGTGGGCAAAGTAGAATTAGTTACAAATCGAATTCTAATCTCCAATTTAGCATTATGATTCATGGTAAGTTCGACTATTGTTGCTACAGTTGATTTCCAACGTCTCTTTCCTACTCAATGGTAACTAGCATTCTCTGACCGATTTCTTTTGTTTACAACACATGCCATACTTACTGGCACACGATCTGGATACTTTTTTCTTATCTTCTCTCCTTCTGCACGCCGTTTCTCAAAGGGATGCTCTTCCTTGTATTGCCACTTCATGATGTATGCGTTCAAAACAGCAGTTATTGCCTACGATGAAAAGGAATTCGATGACAATCTTCACTTGGTCGTTCTTTCTGCTGTCTGAAAATGGCGTTACTGAAGACTCAGCACTATTGTAAACAACAGTATCCTTGCGCGTTCAACAGAAACCGTAACTCCAGTACACAATCCTCATCGACAGAAATCTCAGCGACTCAACACTATTGTCAGTATGATGATATCTTACTTTTATCTGTGATCGATGACAAAAATACAGCTTGTGATATTAGGACGCTGCGGATTAATATCTACAATCATGAAAGTGATGACGTCACTGACGCATTGTCACAGGACCTGCCATTACGCTTGCTCTATTTTTAGACTCCCTCCTCTCCCAAGCCCTCGCTTTTGTGTGTGTGTGTGTGTGTGTGTGGGTGGGTGGGGGGGGGGGGGGGGGGGGGTGTCTGTTTACACTATCCCCCCACCCCCCTCGGTTTATTTTTTCCCTTTTCATCTCAGAGCTCTACTTATTACTTTAGACGGGTCACTGACAATCTGATTTCGAGCGCTTTCTCGTTAGTTTTTTTTGGTTTGTTTTGTATTTTGTTTCATGAATCTGCCAGAGCCAGAGTGGCTCTATCGTATAGGCCCTATAACACTCAGTGAAAACAATAGGAACAAAGAAAAAGCAACTCACCAAAACCTTTGTATGGTTAAGGAGACAGCAGCATGGAGGAAAAGAAAACGAGAGAGGGAGGAGAAGGGGTAGGGGGATGTAGGTAACCTGGCTATACAGCATTCTGTTAGGCCTATGATGCTAGCACATGAGAGTGCTAAGGGGAATAACATCAGCTGACACCCCCCCCCCCCCCCCCCCACACACACTTAAAATGATCCATGAAGAACTGTTTCACAATGTGTCTACTTTTGGGCCTGGCATTAGGTGCAGGTGTAGACTTATTCGTGTGTGTGTGTGTGTGTGTGTGTGTGTGAGAGAGAGAGAGAGAGAGAGAGAGAGAGAGAGAGAGAGAGAGAAGAGAGAGAGAGAGATTCATTCTTGTCTATTACTTCATATAATTTAAAAATATATATATATTTTTATTTTTCAAGGGTAATGACAATGACAAATTCTTTTATTTCGAGGATCATGAATAAGCACTCATGTGCTTTTTTTTTTTTTACATCTTGTCCCCGCCCATAGGGATACAGGTAACAGAGGCTTAGCAGCACAGTCAGCGAGCTGTTGTTATATTCATGATAGCTGCTACAGAATGTATATAATGCAATCAATTACAAAATGCCCACTGCTTGACGGGTTTTGAACAACAAAACATAAAAAACCCATAATCGAATTGAATTATTGATTGAAGAATATGAATGCGAATGAGAATGCACAGAAGATAAAATAAATACGATAAATGCAAAGAAGAAGACGAAGAATGCAAAGAAGAATGATGTGAAGAATGATGTGAAGAATGCAAAGAATGTGAGGAAAAAGAAGAATGCAAAGAAAAAAATGCAAAGAATGCAAAGAATGCAAAGAAGAAGAAGAAGAAGAAGAAGAAGAAGAAGAAGAAGAAGAAGAAAAAGAAGAAGAAGAAGAAGTAGGAGGAGGAGGAGGGGAATGCAAAGAAGAAGAATACAAAGAAGAACAATGTGAAGAATGCAAAGAATGCGAGGAAGAAGAATGCAAAGAAGAAGAATGCAAAGAAGAATGCAAAGAAGAAGAATGCAAAGAAGTGAGAGGAGGAGGAGGGATAGAAGAATGCAAAGAAGAAGAAGAAGAAGAAGAATAAGAAGAAGAAGAAGAAGAAGAAGAAGAAGAAGAAGAATAAGAAAGAAGAAGAAGAAAGAGAAGAAGAATGCAAAGAAGAAGAAGAATGCAAAAAAGAAGAAGAATCCATAATGAAAACATAGCAGGTAAGTGAACAACATCAGTATGATACAGAGAGAATACTAAGCACATGGGGGGCGTGCACGTGCACCCGCACGCGCGCGCGCGCTCACACACACACACACACACACAGACACTGTACCCTCTGGAAATAAAAGTTTGATTTTGTCGCACACACATGACAGCTGCCTCTTCTTTTCTACACTACTTTACTTAATCCGCACCCCCCCCCCCCCCCCCCCCCCCCCCCCATTCTCTCTATCCTTCTCTCCCTACTTTCTTCTCACCTTTCACTCCCCTCTCGATCTCTTCCGTCCTTCATTCTCTTCTGTCTCTCTCTACCAGCCCACCGCCCCCCCCCTTCCCTCCCCCTCCCTCCCCTTCTGTATCTCTGTCTTTGTGTCTATTCAACTGCCCCTGTCTTTGTCTGTATGTCTCTGCCCCACAGTCTTTCTCTTTGTCTGTCTGTCTGTCTGTCTCTCCTCCATAACTCCTCACTTCGGGATTTGTGTTCCTGCGTCATCCAACCATTAAAAAAAAAAAAATTCTTATTAAAATTTTTTTGGGGGTCCTAACATGGTTTTGAAGCAGGTGTGTGTATGTGTGTGTGTGTGTGTGTGGTGTGTGTGTGTGTGTGTGGGTGTGTGTGTGTGTTTTGGCACGCAGCTCGAGTGTATCCTTCGGATGAGACTATAAACCGAGGCCCCGTGTGCGAACGCACGCAGAACATCTTGCGTACACGTTAAATCCTGTTCCGCTTTTCGTAAGAGTAGGCCATTGTGTGCCGGTGGGAACAGATGACAGAATTTACAAAACCGCATACACACGGGGACTGGATGTAAAAAAGCACATTAGTGCCTATTCCATTATCCTCCCTATAAAAGATAAAACAAAACAAAAAAGAAACATGCGTGTGTTTGAACTGTTTGTATTTGTGTAAGCACAAATGGGCGCGCGCGCGCGCGTGTGTGTGTGTGTGTGTGTGTGGTGTGTGTGTGTGTGTGTGTGTGTGTGTGTGTGTGTGTGTGTGTGTGTGAGAGACATGACAACGACAATGACAATGACAAATTCTTTTATTTCGAGGATAATGAATAAGCACACATGTGCTTTTTTACATCCAGTCCCTGCCCGTTAGGGATACATCTTAATAATAATAACCCAATACTTATACAGTCTCACAATAAAAACAAGGGGAAATAACCCTTTTCAAAACAGCTCCCCCCCCCCCCCCCCCCAAGCAAGCAAATAAAAGAAGACCCTAAAAATACCCCCCACCCCCACCCCCCAAAGAAACCCTAACCAAAACAAACAAACAACAAACAAAAGAGAAAGAAAAACCAAACCAACAGAAGAAGATAAAAAAGAGAAAAACAGACAAAGAACAACAACAAGAACAACAACAGAGCCAAGAAAAATAACACAACCAAACTTAATAAGTCATAAAGATAAACATCTACACATTGTCAAATGGTACACATACTTGTTACACATAACTATAAGATATTGAAATAGGGCACTCATTAAAACTTAAGTACAGAGGCAAGTCCAACAAAGTATTGAAAATATAAAATATCAGGATACACTATAACAATAAGCAAGATGATAAAAGGTGAGAGAGAGACAGAGACAGAGAGACAGAGTGTGTGTGTGTGTGTGTGTGTGTGTGTGTGTATTTCAGAGATAGTATCCAATATATAATTCCCAAAACAGTATGCGATTCCATCAACACTCATTTTAGATTATATTCGTTTCAAATTATATGTCATGATAATGAAATAAATTTAATACCCATACATCCACACAATAAAAACAAGAAAGAGAGAGAGAGAGAGAGAGAGAGAGAGAGAGAGAGAGAGAGAGAGAGAGAGAGGGAGAGAGAGAGAGAGAGAGCATACTTTTATTGTTTTCGGAACGTAGACTTTGAAACAATCGAAAAAAGCAATTTTACAGCTCTGATACTGCACCTATCTGTGTCACACCCCCTCCTCCACCCCTACACAAGTTATAACTTGAAAAAAGCCATATTGATGGATAGAAGAGTGCCTGATGGAAATGAATTTCTCTGTTTGGAGATAATAGAATATTAATTTTGAATTGGAATTGAAATTGGAACTGGAGGAAGATGGGGAATGGGGGTGGGTGGAGTAGAGGGAGAAGAGGGTGGGTGGGGGAGTGAATACGTAGATAGGGCCTAGGCCTATAGGTAACCTTTTTCAAGTTACCTACGAATTGATTTATCTCCCCCTCTCCATTTAAAAAAAACAACAACAAGAATACTTAGGTTACGTACAAATTCACCCCCTCCACACTACACTACACTACACTACAATACACTACAGTACACTACACTACACTGCACCAATCTTAAGCCAAATAGTCTTCAATACATTATAATATTGATCATAATATGATATAATATTATTCTCACAACTGCCAACCACTCACCAACTCCTTCCCCAGACTTAAAAAAAAAAATCTTTAAGTGTTGTTTTTTTTTTTTAAAGGTTCATTATCATTCTTCTTCTTCGACACAGATAGGTGCAGTATCAGAGCTGTAAAATTGCTTTTTTCGAGACGATCAGTAGGAATGGAAAGATGTTCCCCTGGGGTTAGTTCCCTTAGACCACTGATTATAAAAAAGGTAGGCCTAAAGGTAAAGGAGTCCCATAACCTATAAGGTCGTAGGGGAGCGAGGCGTCAGAGACCTCACTTCTCTAGGGCCAGCATATTGAGGGCGGCGCCCATCTCCTCTCCCTCGCTGCTTTACCTTCCCTGACCCTAAAGAGGGCAGGTTACCCTATTTACAGTGGGTGAACTGGGGTACTGTACTGAAGCCAAGGCGCGCAACGGTCACCCATCCAACTGGTAACACTGCTCGTAACGCTGCTTAATTGGCTGGGGGAAACCGTGTGCTCCGCATGAGCTATCCCGTCCCCAGAGCACTGATTATGCCTGCGCCAAACAGGGGAAAACATTACATTATTTAAAATTTTAAAAGATGACAAATAAACACGATTTCTAACAGTAGTACAAAAAAAAATTGAACAAAAAAGGAAGAAGAAGAATGATAATGATCCCTTTTTTTTTTTAAAGGATCATTATCATTCTTCTTCTTCCTTTTTTGTTCAAATTTTTTTTCTACTACTGTTTGAAATTGTGTTTATTTGTCATCTTTTAAAATTTTAAATAATGTAATGTTTTCCCCTGTTTGGCAGCAGGCATAATCAGTGGTCTGGGGACGGGATAGCTCAGTGGTCGGAGCACTCGCTTTCCCCCAGCCAAGTTAAGCAGCGTAGAGCGTGGTTACCAGTTGGATGGGTGACCGTTTGCGCGCCTTGGCTTCAGTACAGTTCCCCCAGTTTACCCAGCTGTAAATGGGTACCTGCCCTCTTTAGGGTCAGGGAAGGTAAAGCAGTGAGGGAGAGGAGATGGGCACCACCCTCAATATGCTGGCCCTAGAGAAGTGAGGTCTCTGACGCCTCGCTCCCCTACGACCTTATAGGTTATGGGACTCCTTTACCTTTTTACCTTACCTTTACCTTTTTTAATAATCAGTGGTCTAAGGGAACTAACCCCAGGGGAACATCTTTCCATTCCTACTGATCGTCTCCCTTGAAACACTTTTCACCTAACACTGTCTTGTCAGGCCTGAGAAATGGGTGATTGCAGAAATGTGCGTTGGTACGTTTGTGCAGGTACTTAAGCGCGTGCCAGTGCGTATGGCGTGTATGTGTGTGTGTGTGTGTGTGTGTGTTTAAAATTTTATTTTATTTATTTGTATATCGAGGATAATTAAATAAACACTTATTGCTTTTTTACATCCAGTCCCTGTGTGTACGTGGTTTTGTAAATTCTGTCATCTGTTCCCACCGGCACACAATGGCCTACTCTTACGAAAAACGGAACAGATTTAACGTGTGCGCAAGATGTTCTGCGTGCGTTCGCACACGGGGCCTCGGTTTATAGTCTCATCCGTGTATATGTGTGTGTGTGTGTGTTGTGGTGTGTGTGTGTGTGTGTGTGTGTGCGCGCGCGCGCGCGTGTGTGTGCGCGCACGCTCTCTCTCTCTCTCTCTCTCTCTCTCTCTCTCTCTCTCTCTCTCCTCTCCGCTCGCGCGCGCGTGCGTGTGTGTGTTTGTGATTTTACCAAGGGTAGTATTCCATTATAAGTTGTCATTCAATTTAAAAAGAAGGCCTTGCAGCACTGATATTTGGCTGTTCTTCAATGTCCACTTGCCTATGAAGAATTTGTGTCTAATATGCATCAGCAGAGTAATCTCAGTTAAAAGATTTCACCGCAACAAGATAGGTTTATTTTTAATGGCAAAATGGTGTAGAAAAAGGACCATTGGCACTGTGATAGGGAAAGAAAGAAAGACACGACAAACATGAAGTTCAAGAACAGGGTGGTGAGGCCCAAATTTTAAGCAAAGAAATGTGCTGTGTTTGAAAATGATTAGGCCTATACACTCCACTCCACTCCACTCCACTCCACTATGCTACGGGATGTAGTATGTAGTACATGCCTAGTGGTCAGAACATTGCGCTCGCAATCTGACGACCCGGGTTCGATTCCCGTTCAAGGGGGTATTTTCCCCTGGAGTTAACATCAGTGCAGACTCCACTCTCCCCAAAGTCCTTCGGATGAGACTATAAACCGAGGACCCGTGTGCAAACGCACGCAGAACATCTTGCGCACACGTTTAATCCTGTTCCTCTTTTCGTAAGAGTAGGCCATTGTGTGCCAGTGGGAACAGATGACATAATTTACAAAACCGCAAACACACGGGGAATAGATGTGAAAAAGCACATATGTGCGTATTCCATTATCCTGGATTTAAAAGAATAAAAAAATAAAAAATAAAAATTAATATGTTGCATTGCAACGCACCACACGACACCTTACCGCTCTGTACTGCACAGCACCCTGTGCACCGCACCATACCACACCACCTCACACCACACCCTACTCCACTGAATTGTAGGGGCCGACTGCACTGAACTGCACTATACTACACTACACTTCACTGTACTGCACTGCACTATACTACACTACACTACACTGTACTGCACAGCACTCTACTACACTACACTACACTACACTACACTACACTACACTACACTACACTGTACTGCACTGCACTATACTACACTACACTACACTGCACTACACTGCACTGAACTGCACTGCACTGCACTACACTACACTACACTACACTGCACTGCACTGTACTGCACTGCACTGCACTATACTACACTACACTGCACTACATTGCACTGCACT
>CM054151.1:33601093-33603593 GCA_028751875.1 Rapana venosa | reverse complement strand
CCACACAGCGTCCACACACTAACATTGCCTTCATTACAGGGCCAAGACACTGGTCACCCACACCACACACAGTGTTGGTCATTTCCTTCCTCTAGTGATTGACCACAGGGATGGTCCACAGGATACCGCCCATGGGGTTAAAAGAAAAAAAGGACTCTGTGTGTGTGTGTGTGTGTGTGTGTGTGTGTGTGAAGAGGACAGCGTGTGTAAGTGTTAGTGTTGTGTGTGTGTGTGTGTGTGTGTGTGTGTGTGTGTGTGTGTAAAGAGGACAGTGTGTGTTAGTGTTAGTGTTGTGTGTATGTGCATGCGCACGCGTGCTCTTGATGTGTGTGTGTGTGTGCATTCTTGATAATGCTATTTGCAGTATGTGTGCAGTTTATTCAGAAATGCCTAGTCTAAGATAGTATGTTATGTACTATTAAGATCTTAGTATAATTAGTTGAGTGCAATCCTACCAAATTGTCTTAATCAAACAAAGGTAGCTTTGTAGCATCTTGGTTGTCATTTTTATTGCCATAGGTATCAACGCAGACAAGTGACTGCCTGCTGCAGTCTGTGTCTTGTTTGTGCCTTCATCTTTGTAGATTAGAACAGACACAAACGCGCAAAGGGAAAAACAGACTCACGCACAATATTCCTTTACTGGTGATACTGAACATGTGAAAAGAAGATTCTCCAACAGTCAATGTTGCTTTGTGTTAGCGTTTTGGAAGATGGGGTACCGTGCCGTACATTCTGCATGAAATGCCAGCTGCTTTTTGGAGGAGAGAAAGTCCATTTAACCAGTGTAGCATGTAGATAAAGTAACGTTCTGTAATGTAACGCAAAATAATACAGTTTTTGATATAACATCAGGCAGAAAGTGTTTTACTTTTGTGCAAATGCAAGAACAGGTCATGCATTGGTTAAAAAAAGATCGCATGACTAAGTCAAGCTTACATCCCCAGTCAAGTCCCTGCTAAAGTTCCATTCAATTTTCAGAAACTGAAAATTGGCATAACAAAACTATTGACATTCAATACTTCATATACTGAACAACAGAGATAAGGCATACTTGAACTTAGTCCTAAGTTCACAAAAATGATACTTGGCAACATTTAAAAAATATTTTTGATTAAAAAACCGTATAATGCTCAGATGGAAGGAAATTCAAGAACGCAAAGAAGTAAGCATAGGCCCAAAAGAGAACTCTTTATTTCTGTTATGATCAATAGTTTTCCATTGATTTGTACCTGACCCAGATCTTACGTGGGGGCATGGAGGCCCGACAGAAGGACATCAAGAACCAGACTATGTGAAATAAAAAGACTATACACGAATGAAACGGTGATGGCTTAGCTTCAGCTCTACAGTCAATGTGCTGGCCCAATTGGAAATAGGACGCAGATGAAGAAGGAGAAGAAGAAGGTGACAATGAACAATGAACAAAATGAACAAGTTTTATTTATAGAGGGTTATAGAATAAGCATAACAATAGCTTTTTTACATCCAGCCCTCTGCGAACAAAACAAACCACCAAAAAAATCGAAAGTAATTAACGTGCAATACATAGCAAAGACAGAGAAAAGAGAAAGAATGCAGAGAAGAAAAACGAATGCTAAGAAGAAGAATGCAAAGAAGAACAATGCAGAGAAGAATGTGATAAAAAATGTAAAGAATGATGTAAAGGGGAAGAAAATTAATGCAAAGAAGAAGAATGCGAAGGAGGAAAAGGTAAAGAAGTATAAGGAAGAAGGCAAAGAAGAAGAAGATGAAGAATGTAAAGAAGAAGAAGAATGCAAAGAAGAAGAAGAATGCAAAGAAGAAGGAAAAAGAAGAATGCAAAGAAGAAGAAGAATGCAAAGAAGAAGTAGGAGTAGCAGAAGAAGAAGAAGAAGAGAAGAAGAAGAAGAAGAAGAAGAAGAAGAAGAAGAAGAAGAAGAAGAAGAAGAAGAAGAAGAAGAAGAAGAATTGAGACGAAAAAGAATTCCAATAAGAAGAAGAGGATTGCAAAGAAGAAGAAGCAGAATGCAAAGAAGAAGAAGAATGCCAAGAAGAAGAAGAAAAAGAAGAAGAAGAAGAAGAAGAAGAAGAAAAATGCAAAGAAGAAGAAAAATGCCAAGAATAATAATAATGGAAAGATGAAGAATAATGCAAAGATGAAGAAGAACGCAAAGAAGAAGAAGAATGTGAAGAAGAAGAAGAATGCAAGAATGCGAAGAAAGATGCGAAGAAGAAGGCGAAGAAGAAGAAGAAGAAGAAGAAGAAGAAGAAGAAGAAGAAGAAGAAGAAGAAGAAGAATGCAAAGAAGAAGAAGAATGCCAAGAAGAAGAAGAAGAAGAAGAAGAAGAAGAAGAAGAAGAAGAAGAAAGAAGAACAACAACAACAACAACAACAACAACAAGAACAAGAAGACGAAAAATGCAAAGAAGAAGAAAAATGCAAAAGAATAATAATAATGGAAAGATGAAGAAGAATGCAAAGATGAAGAAGAATGCAAAGAAGAAGAAGAATGCGAAGA
>CM054151.1:33593593-33596093 GCA_028751875.1 Rapana venosa | reverse complement strand
TCATTATAGATACATAACAATGAATAAACAGTTGAGTCAGCGGGGATGAATCCACACACACACAAACATACACACACAGACCGCCCCCCCCCCCCCACACACCAACCCACTCCAATCAACCTCCACCTAGACACACCCACACACACACCACACACACACACACACACACACACACACACCACACACACACACACACACACACACACCACACACACACACACAACACACCACCAGCACACACACCACACACACTCCAGACACACCTACCACCCCCACCTTCCACCAGACACACACACACACACACACACACACCACACACCACACACACACACACACACACACACACACAACACACACACACACACACACACACACACACACACCACACACACACACACACACACACACACACACACACACACACCACATCTTAATCCACAGAGCCACATAGGAGGAATTCAACGAGCTAAAGTGTACGTTACCTCCGGGACCTCATTAGAGAGCGAGAGGAACAAAAATAGAAGTGGTTTTACAGTGATGTGATTATCTCTCTTCTGGGTTAATTACTGGCCCGCTGGGATCTCTGGTCTGTCCATCTGTTTCCCCTGGAGTACTGTACTTACTGGCTTTTTATCCCTACTGAGAGAGAGACAAAGAGAGAGAGAGAGAGAGAGAGAGAGAGAGAGAGAGAGAGAGAGAGAGAGAGAGAGAGAGAGAGAGAACTCAGGAACTCAGGATTTTAATTGTAAGGCTATTGGCCTGTATACGGGGTGGGGGGAGGGGTGGTATTCATTTTAACAAAAGAAACTTATAAGAAACATTACAAATTTTTTATGGCTGCAACAGTAATTTAAAAGACCTATATGTTTTAAATCTGTCACTTTCTGTCACTTTTGTTTATCAGTCTTGATGGAAAAAAGATCAATCATGCAATGTTGGCAATATCAAGAGTGATTTCCCAAAGAAACATGAACTACTTCAACTTTTTGTACACCGGTTATACCTAACAAAGTCCTCGGGCTTTCAGAGCATGAAATATATACATACCCAAATATCTTAACTGATACACTTTCACTATTCAGAATAGTTTGAAGAGATTGTTTATTCGCATTTGTGAAGTACTTTGTCAGATATTTCTCTCGCAAGTCTGTACATTTTGTGCATACAAATAGAAAATTGATTCCAGTTTCGATTTTGTCACAAAAGGGCACTTTTTTGATTTATCATTACATCTGTTATTTACATTTAAATTACCAATTCCAAGTCGAAATCTAGCCAGAACATACCTGATTTTACCTATCGTGATAGCAGTAAGATATTTTTCAGGCTGCAACAATAATTATAAAGACCCTTGTGTTTCGAATCTGTTACTTTTTCTGTCAGTTTTGTATGCCAGTCTTGATGAAAACAATCAATCATGCGCTGTTTTAAATCTTTTAGGAAAGCTTGTTCATTTCCCACACCACCCTTTACTCACACTTCAGAGAAACCAAAAAGATCAAGACATCTTTTAACACATAATTACCAGTTATTGAAATCTAACTGTCCGAGGAGTTCCGGTATCTTGTTTACAGTCATCACATAAGCCTGTTTTGGAAACCTGCACAGAAATATAGTTTGAAGCTTAAACCAGCATGTAACAGCCTTTATGGTACTATCACTATACAATGGATAACGTTCCGTTTCTCCATAAATCATAGTTTTGGGTTTTTGGAATAAACATTTAATGAGAGAGAGAGAGAGAGAGAGAGAGAGGAGAGAGAGAGAGAGAGAGAGGAGAGAGAGAGAGATGAGAGAGAGAGAGAGAGAGAGAGAGAGAGAGGAGGGGGGGGGGGAGCGCTGAAACAGCAGGCAGTAAGTAAACAATGAAGAAATTTGTATTTCTTTCGTGCATTCATACAAAGATCTCCCACCCTCTTCAAAAACGAGAAAGTAATCTCAATTTTGCATGCACTGATTATATATATATATATATATATATATATATATATATATATACAAACAGAGAGAGAGAGTATTTGCCTGATAGTATATCCTAGAAAGAATAAGAGAGAAATTAAATAAATTGAATTTATTTCGAGGAAGGGTGATACAATAAGCGTGTGAAAAGTACTTTTTAAAACTTTTTCTCTCCAGCCTCATTCAGCCAAGAAAGACTAAAGCTTTATAAAAAAAAAAAAATACCATTTTCTGTGTATATCAAAGGCTAATTTAGTTTGACATAAAGTGAACAGAGAAACAAACTAACAATGAAACAAGAGAAAAACTAAAGAAGTAAGAAAAAAAAAAGGGAAACACACACATACCTATCGTTGTATAATCAAATTTGGCATATATGTCTTGACAAAGTAGAAGCAGCAGAAGCAACAAATAGAGCAGAGAGAAGGAGGAGAAGAGAGAAGTGGGAGAGAGACAGAGAGACGAGACCAGAGACAGGAGGCAGAAGAAGGAGAGAGACAGAGACAGAGCAGGCAGGCAGAGACAGACAGGACAGAGCAGA
>CM054151.1:33583593-33586093 GCA_028751875.1 Rapana venosa | reverse complement strand
ATGGTCTCATCAGACAGGGACCCCCCTCCTGCACTGTGTGTCTTGGTGATGGGGGATAGATATTGAGCGTCGTCTTCTCTTTGTATTTCTCTCGCTTTAACTTCTTTCCCTCTTTTATCCGTAGCTGTCTGTCTGCCTGTCTGTCTTGTTTCTTTGTACTGCCTGTCAGAAATAGGGAAAGAAAAGAAAAGAGTTTATTACATGAAGATACGATTTGCAATGATGTACAGAATTGAACATAAATGCATTACGTGTCCACTCATTAATAGTTAGCAAGTTTAACATAGATGAGACACGTAACCTAGCTAACTTCAAAACATAGTATGTTTTTTTCCAAGAATCTAACTATGCTAACAAGTGTTCTTTTATCTTTATATATCGACGAAAATATACATTTTAATTATAATAAGCTTTATCATGCCTTTTGGCAATGATTGAGATCTACTTTAACCGAAATATGGGAATTCAAAAGCATAATAAAATTCATCGGATAAATCATTTGTTGTGCATTTAGTACAATTTGTTACATTGGACGTTTGCTATCCTTTCCCTTTGAATTTTAAGCTTATGATTAAGTGTTTTGAACTACACAAAAGTCAGTGCTGCCTTTTCAGGGGACATATTTAAATAAGTTCAAAAGCAAAAATGGTTTTAGATATTCTGTAATGGGTACAGATTTTTTTTTAGTCAATCGCAGAAAACCGTTTGTAAATGAATTGGTCCTTCAGACATTGCCTGATTATTTTTAGCTTAAAAGCGGTATCATAGTATTGTAACTCAAACTGATTATATTAGACCCCATAATTATACGGTTAGACATGTGCTGGTGCAAATCATTGAGATAGATAACAAAGAACACAGGTGAAAGATGTTAACCTTGTCGCACTCCTGAGTAATACGGAAAATATTGTGAGCAGTGATTTTTTGATATATACACATGTTTTGCTTTCCGTTAAATGCATTTCATAATTGTTAGCATAGGACATTTGACTCCAGAATTTCAAAGCTTTTGCTTTAGAAAAACTATCAACAAGTCAAATGCTATCTTATAATCAATGAACAGGCAATGCAAGCGCCTTTTCCTTTGTTAAGAAAAGGTACATCACGAAATGCAGTGTAAATGTACAAGCTGCAGTGAAGTGGCATGCTTTAAATCCAGCTCGCTGAAATCCAGTTTGGCAGTTTTAGGTCCAATTATTTCATAACTTATTTTCTGTTACATTTGTAACAGTTTACCAACAGCAGCTTAAGAATTTATACCACCATAATTCCCCGTTACGTTTATGTTTTTGCAGGCTGGTTTTATTATCTAAGCAAACACTCATCTAGGGTGTGACCCGTAAAAAAATAGTTAAACAGTTTGTAAAATGGAAACAATTTTTACATTTTGCCCGTCTATCTGTCTGCCTGTCTGTCGGTCCGCTTGTCCCCCCTCTCTCTTACACTCTCACTGTGTGTGTGTGTGTGTGTGTGTGTGTGCGTGTGTTCGTGTGTGTGTGTGTGTGTGTGTGTGTGTGTGTGTGTGCGTGTGTTCGTGTGTGTGTGTGTGTGTGTGTGTGTGTGTGTGTGCGTGTGTGTCCCTCTCTCTCTCTCTTTCTCTCTGTCTGACTATCTGTCTGTCTCTCTCTGTTTGAGAAAACGAGAAGTAACTGCAAACAATTTTCACGAGTTATTTGACCTAAGCCTCGAGACTCGTGGACCCCCGACGATCCGAGAGTGACAGACTGAGAGAGAGAAGCACACACAGAGGGATTGGAGGGACGTCAGGAAAAGCACAGAGAGGGAGAGAGAGAGAGAGAGGGGAGGAAGGAGAGAGAGAGAGGAGAGAGAGAGAGAGAGAGAGAGAGAGAGAGAGAGAGAGAGAGAGAGAGAGAGAGAGAGAGAGAGAGAGAGAGAGAGAGAGAGAGAGAGAAGAGAGAGAGAGAAGAGGAGAAGAGAGAGGAGAGAGAGAGAGAAGAGAGAGGAGAGAGAGAGAACGAATGAACGAATGAACGAATGAACGAATTTTATTTGACAAAAGCTACAAGCCCATCAGTCAAAGGGGGTAATTGTAAGTAACATATTAACATAGGAATGAATATGAAAAGGACATGACTAATAATCCAAAGTCCAGATAAATGCCAACCAATATTTTCAGTTATTACGTATAGGATCCGTTTCATTCATAGTCTGCTTACGTTTATCTAGAGCCTGCGTTATATATATTGCTAAAGATTTAAGCTCGGACATATTATTTGAAGATAACACCTTTTGTACAAGATTGGTGGACCTGTTGGTTGGGTTTGTCAAAAAAGCAATTTTTTGGCGAATGTCATGATAAGTTCTACAAGCAAACAAAAATGAAATTCGTCTTCTTCTTCTTCTCCACATGCTGGACAAGAGTTGTTGTCTGTCTCTGCTGTAATATACCATGAGAGAGAGAGAGAGAGAGAGAGGAGAGAGAGAGAGAGAGAGAGAGAGAGGAGAGAGAGAGAGAGAGAGAGAGAGAGAGAGAGAGAGA
>CM054151.1:33556093-33576093 GCA_028751875.1 Rapana venosa | reverse complement strand
GGAAGAAATAAAGACTGAAAGAAATAAATAAAAAGAGAAAAAAAGAAGTCTGTAGAAGACAAACTACCAGCCTGGATGTAAGTAGTTTGTTTTGTTCGTTCGTTATTGTTAAATAAAATTATATAACAAAAAGCCCAACATGATCAAGTTTTAGAAAAAAATGTTATCTAACATTAAACAGGTACTTACCGACTTAGTTCTGGCTATTTTGTTTTTGGTTGAAAACCATATTGAGTAAGTTTTGAAGAAACCTATGTATGTATGTAGGTATGTGTGTATGTATGTATGTATGCAGGAATGCTGTATACACGCTATTTCTTTGTTATGTACAATATTGAAGTGCATTCATGAACATGCGACTATTACTAGTTAACGTTTATTGATATTGATAATCCTTGTCGTGCATATATGTATTTGTAGCAACAAAAGGAATTAAAAAAAACTTATTAAAAAGTAAGTTTTGAAGATACCCAGGTTGTGTGTATCTTCCATGTACGGTAAAGTTAAAAATTTTCAAGTTATTGAAGAATGAATATTCAGTGGATGTATGTTGAAGAGTGTAACGAGAATCTGTACACCATTTTGATGCATATCTTCATATAACCTAGTAGTAATTTGGAAGTAATACATTCTTGTAACTCATGTAACACATCTATTTCTTTGTGTTATGTACGTTTCTTTGTTTTCTTTTTTTTATATATTGTTTTGTTTTGTTCTATTTGTCTGGTTGTTAATTTTGCTTAGATTTCTTTTTTTTTTTTCTTCTCAGATTAAAGAAATTTTGATGAAACGAGACAAGCTTGGTTTGAAAAAGTAATGTATTGTAAATCTTGAGAGTTTTGTAAGTGTCTTTTGATTAAAAAAAAAGTTCTGTAGTTTTCCTTTTTTCTTCTTTCTTTTTTCCTTCTGTCTGTCTATCTGCCTGCCTTTATATCGGTCTGTCCGTCTTTCTGTCCGTCCGTTTGTCTATCTGTGTGTCTTCCTCCCTTTTCTTCTGTCTGTTTGTCTGTTTTTTTTTAATTAAAGAAAAAGTGTGTCTATTTATTTATTTATTCATTTATTTATTTACTTATTTACTTATGTATTTATTTATTTATTCATTTGTTTCATCCCATCTGTCTTTCTTTTCTTACTGTGTTCTTTATTATTTATTTATTTATTTGCTTCTGTCTGTCTGTCTATCTGTCTGTCTGTATGGCTTTTTTCTTCTTCTTTCTTTCTGTCTTCCTTACTTCTATGTTTCTATATTATTTTTTTTACTTTGGTTCTTTTCTTTCGTTGCTTCTCTGGTCTTTCCATACTTTCTTTCTGTTTGTTAGGATGTCTGTCTCCCCATCTTTATGTCTTTCTTTCTTTCTTTCTTTCTTACTGTTTGCTCGTTTGTTGGTTTTTTGTCCTTTCTCTCTGTTTGTTTGTTTTTATATTGCTTTTATTTCTTTTTGATTCTTACGTTCTTGTTTTGTTGTTGTTTTTGTTTTTACTTCTTCCTTTTTGTTTCTTTCTTGTTTTCTTTTCTTTTTGTTTTCTTTTCTTATTTTTTCTGTCATTCATTCATTCATTCTTTAATTAATTAATTATTTCATTCATTCATTCTAATGATCGATCTATCTATCTATCTATCTATCTATCTATCTATCTATCTATCTATCTATCTATCTATCTATCTATCTATCTACCTATCTATCTATCTATCTATCTATCTATCTATCCATCCATCCATCCATCCATCCATCCATCCATCCATCTATCTATCTATCTATCTATCTATCTATCTATCTCTCTCTCTCTCTCTCTCTCTCTCTCTCTCTTTCTTTCTTTCTTTCTTTCTTTTTTCTGTCTATCGGTCTGTCTTTCTTTCGTTTGTTCTTTATTTTCTTCTTCTTCTCTTGCTCATAGAAGCTTACGTCATCCCTTTACCCCCCAACCCCACCCTCCCACCCCTTCCCTCATGACGTATTGGTCTCGTACTTTTCCTTTCTCCTCTTGTTTGTAATGATCCCCCCACCCCTCCACCCCTCCGAACCACTTTCAATCAGGAGGGACAATATTTATGCGTAGGAGAGAGAGAGAGAGAGAGAGAGAGAGAGAGAGAGAGAGGAGAGAGAGAGAGAGAGAGAGAGAGAGAGAGAGAGAGGTAGGAAGAGAGAGGGAGGTAGGGAGAGAGAGGGAGGGAGAGGGAGGTAGGGAGAGAGAGGGAGGGAAGAGAGAGAAAGACAAAGCAAGAGACAGAGACAGAGAGAGACAGACAGAGAGAGAGAAACAGAGAAACAGACGGAGAGACAGACGGAGAGAGAGAAAGAGAGAGGCACAGAGAGACAGACAGATAGAGAAACAGACGGCTAGACAGACGGGGGAGAGAGAGAGAGAGAGAGAGAGAGAGAGAGAGAGAGAGAGAGAGAGAGAGAGAGAGAGAGAGAGAGAGAGAGAGAGAGAGAGAGAGAGAGAGCGAGAGAGAGAGAGAGAGAGAGAGAAAGACAGACAGACAGACAGACAGACAGACAGAGTAGACAGAGTAGACAAAGGGACAGACAGAGAGACAGAGAGAGAGACAGACGGCCAGACAGACGGGGAGAGAGAGAGAGAGAGAGAGAGAGAGGTGGGGGGAGGGAGAGTGAGAGGAGAGAGAGAGAGAGAGAGAGAGAGAGAGAGAGGAGAGAGAGAGAGAGAGAGAGAGGAGAGAGAGAGAGAGGAGAGAGAGAGAGAGAGAGAGAGAGAGAGAGAGAGAGAGAGAGAGAGAGAGAGAGAGAGAGAGAGAGGCTTGTAAATACGGAGTTCTGTGACATTCCATGGCTCCTTTGACGATTTTCTTTTTGTCTATTTTGCGTTTAGTTGTCTGTTTATTTATTGGTTTATTTATTTATTCTTCTCTTTTTTGTAAGCATGGAGACACAAATGGAACGAAGGTTTGGTTCGAGTAGTGTGCTGTAAATCTGGGTTTGTTTTGTACTTTTCTTGATTTCGTTGTCCTGAAGGCTTGTTCTGTGCTTTTTTTTTTTCTTTTTTATGTTTCAGTGGGTGGTTGTTTTTTGTTGTTGTTGTTTGCTTCCTTTTCTCTTTCTTTCTTTCTTTTTTTCTTTTTCTTTGTTTGTTTGTTTGTTTGTTTCTTTGCTTCTTTCTTTCTTTCTTTGATGATTTCTTTCTTTCTTTCTTTCTTTCTTTCTTCCTTTCTTCCTTCTTCCTTCCTTCCTTCTTTTGTTTGTTTGATTCTTTCTTTCTTTGATTCTTTCTTTCTTTCTTCCTTCCTTTCTTTCTTTGTTAGGTTGATTCTGTCTTTCTTTCTTTCTTTCTTTCTTTCTTCCTTTGTTTGTTTGATTCTTTCTTTCTTTGATTCTTTCTTTCTTCCTCCCTTCCTTTGATTCTTTCTTTCTCTTTTCCAGTGCTGTTACCCTCTTGTTTTTTTATTATATTAATTGTCACTTGTTTCTATGGTTGAGTTCTTCATTTATTTTAGATTTCTTACATTTGAATTTTTTAAAAGATTATTTTTTTAAGGTTTAATTTTTTCCGGATTTTTTTTGTCCAAGGTAACTAGGTTCTTTTTTTCGTTCCAGTAAGAATTTTGCGTATGCCACCGTGTACCAACTGTTAAGATAGCCGCATTCCGACTGTGGGGAGGATGTATAAACACGACATTTGTTTGTGGGCTTTTTCAAAAAATAAAATGTCATCCGTTCCTACTGGCACAAAATGGCCTACTCTTCAAAAAGGCGAATGGGTTTTTAACGCGTGCGCAAGATACTCTGCGTACGTTCATAGACGGGACCTCGGTTTATAATCTCTTCCGAAAGACTTTCGGGGGAGTGGAGTCAGTATTGATGTTAACTTCGGGGGAAATCCCCTCGAACGGTCGCTTCAGGAGGCTGGAACTAAAGCTGTTAGATCACGAGTTCAACGCTCTAACCACTAGGCTATCCCGTTCCCTATTTTTCTCCTATGATTATGAGAAGTAAACTCTCTCCTCTTTTTATTCCAAGGAATTTTTGCATTTTGCTCTTTTTCTTTGCATTTTCTTCTGACAAAAATCAACCTTTCCCGTTAATACATAGCATCGACTTCCAAGTTCCAAGTTAAATTCGAAACATCTTACATCGCCCAAACTAACTACACATTGTAGTGCAGTTAGTTCACATAGTATACCACGGATATGTGAAATAGTTATATAAATGCGCCTAGTTTACATAGTGAGATATCCGAGTTTGAAAAAAGAAAAGTTGAAAAAATAAATTATAAACATTACCTCCAGAACTTTACACTTTTTATAAGTAAGTTAAGAAAGTACACTTGTTAAAACTCGGACATTCAAAAAGAAATAATTATGGATGCTTGATGTCGTTTCACCACATATACAATACACTTTTAAAAAAATGTCCTGAATGCATTTTATTTAACCACATAGCCGAAATGTAAGAACAAAGATGGTTCGTGTCTTGTACATGGTATGTTTATTTCTGACAGACATTAATAATCTAATCCTTTCAGAGTTGTTTTGCGTAAATTTTATGGACTGATTACGTTTGAATGTAAGGGAGAGAGGGAGAGAGGGAGAGAGGGAGAGAGGGAGAGAGGGAGAGAGGGAGAGAGAGAGAGAGAGAGGAGAGAGAGAGAGAGAGAGAGAGAGAGAGAGAGAGACAGACAGACAGACAGACAGACAGACAGACAGACAGACAGGCAGACAGAGACAGAAAGACGAAAACACAGACAGACACAGAAAGAGAGACAGAGACGGAGAGAAGAGAGAGAGAGAGAGAGAGAGAGAGAGAGAGAGAGAGAGAGAGAGAGAGGAGAGAGAGAGAGAGAGAGAGAGAGAGAGAGAGAGAGAGAGAGAGAGAGAGAGGGAGAGAGAGTTCTTTGTGGTGTGCAATTGAGATCTTGCGCACATACTCTAACACACAGTCAGTCAGTCATGAATGGAACTCTGAACACAGGGGTTGGTCAAGTTTTATTTGCTTTATTTTTGTTTTCTTGTTCTGGGGCCTATTTGAATCACATTTCATCAAGTTTTGACATGTTTTTAAATCATTCTACTTTTCATTTCGTTTGTTTCAGCCGCGAGCCGGCTATCCAGCCCCAACTCCAGCCTCTCTTTTCTGAAGGGGGAGGTAGGCTTTTCCCAATGCTCTGACCAGCAGTGACAATGACCATCCTCTGACTTCTGTTCCCTTTTGATTTTTTATACCATTTGAAACGTCTGACCATAATAGTGCGTTCATTCCAATATATTTTTCAACACGGAAACGACAAAAAAGCTTTTCAATTCCAGCCGTGTTATCTTTACAGCCAGAAAGTACATACCCTGAATGAGCAGGTGCTAAACATCAGCGTGTTAGTTTTAAAGAAGAGGGAGTTGTGCAAACATTGCATTTTTCTCAGGAAAGAAAGTCAGTTGGGGAGTCATGTGCCAGTGGTGTGTGCTCACCACTTTAAAAAACACATTTTAAAGTAATTCAATTTTGTACAGGGCCTTCATGAAACAGAAAAAAATGGAAGCAATGCTGATTACAAAAAAATCTGTGTAAATCCTCTAAGCCATAAATTGTCTCCAACCATTCCAGGAGGCAAGCATTGATCTATCTATCTATCTATCTGTCCCGTAGTCTGACAACCGTGGGGGCACCCTCAAAGACTCAACAACCAGTTCCCTCTATTCATCTCTCTGTTCTGCCTTTCTCAGGGTTTTGTTGAGTTCTAGGCCTGTCCATTCGCTGATGTTATCCTCCCAGCTCTTCCTTGGTCTGCCTCTTCTTCTTCCTCCTTGGACAGTGCCTTGTAAAACTGTCTTTGCAAGTCCTTTGGATCTTGTGACATGCCCATACCATTTAAGTTTACGATTTTTCACGATCGTTAGAAGGTTCTCATAGGGTCCAATGGTTTGCTGGATTCTGTTATGCACGCTTTCGTTGCTTATGTGGTCTTTGTAGGAGATGCCAAAGAGTCTCTGAAAGCATCTCATCTCCACTGCCTGTACTCTTCTCTCCAAATTTGCAGTCAGGGTCCATGATTCACAGGCATACAGAAATATGGATATGACAAGGGAGCGCATTAGTCTGATCCTGGAGATAAGTGAGATATTTTTATCTCTCCAGATGGTCTTTAGTTTTGACAGTGCTGTTATTGTCTGTGCAGTCCTGCATACTACTTCTGGCTTGGATCCCTGGTCTGATACAATGGCTCCCAGGTACTTGAAGCTTTGAACTGTTTCCAGCTTCTGGTCATTAACCCTGATATCAGTGCTAATGCCGTTGGTGTTATTAGTCATCAGTTTGGTCTTCTCTGCACTGATTTCCATGCCGTATGTTTTGGAGGCCTTATTCAGGTGTTTCTGTTAGGCTGGCAAGCTCTTTTTCTGATCCTGCTATTCCATCAATGTCATCTGCGAAGCGGAGGTTTGTGATCGTTCTGCCACCAATGCTGACTGATCCTTCATGATGTTCCAGTGCATCAGCCATGATTCTCTCAAGGAAGATGTTGAAAAGAGTGTGTGAGAGTAGACAGCCCTGCCTTACTCCAACTGTTGTTCGAAACCATTCTCCAATGTTGTTGTTGTAGTACACTGCACTGGTGGCCTCGCTGTACAGCTGTTTGATGACTCTGATCAGGTTTGCATTGATGCTGTACAAATTCATGGTTGCCCACAAAGCTGCATGCCACACCCTGTCAAATGCCTTCTTAAAATCGATAAATACGTGGTAAAGGTCTTGTTGATGTTGAAGGTACCGCTCACATAGTATTCTGAGGTTGAATATCTGTTCTGTTGTGCTGCGCCCTGCTCTGAAACCTGCTTGTTCCTCAGCAATGATGGTCTCTGCTTGTGGCTTCAGTCTATTCAATATTATCTGCAGCATGACCTTGCTTTGGTGGCATATGAGGCTGATTGTGCGGTAATTATGGCATTGTTGTAGATTTCCTTTCTTGGGGAGGGTGATGATGAGTGACTGTGTCCATGGTGTTGGCCATTTTCCTGTCTGCCAGATCTTGATGCAGATTCTTAGTAGGGCGCTGATCGTGGCTTCCCCTCCAGCTTGAACCAACTCAGCTGGAATGTTGTCAGCCCCTGCTGACTTTCCCTTTTTCAGCGATCTGACTGCTGTTTCCACTTCTTCTCGGAGGATAGGGTGACTGTCTGTGTCTTTGCTTGCGGGTACATTAAGGACTTTTGGATCTCCTGCGGTTCTATAGTTATACAGGTCGGAGCAGTATTCTGTCCATCTGTTCAGAATATCCTGGTCGTCAGTGAGACACTTCCCATTTTTGTCTTGGATTGTTAAACCTTTTCCCTGTTTTGTGCTAGTCAGGTCTTTCACCAGCTGATATGCTTTCTTGCTATTGTTTTTCTTGATGTTCTCTTCAATGTCTTGGCACTGTTCACCGATCCATTTCTCTTTTGCCTCCGTCATGGACTTCCTTATTCTTTTGTTGACTGCCCTATATTGTTCTGCTCTTTCTTTTGTTTCATATTTCTTTTTCTTCAACTCTCTACGCTTGTCGCATAGTTGTAGGATGTTAGGTGTGACCCATGGTTTTTTGACTGGTCGGTGTTTGCCAAGAAGCTCGCTTGCTGTTTCAGTCACTGCTGTATTGAAACTATTCGTCAGTGTATCTATGTCTGAGTCTATCACAGTGAGTGCTGCAAACTTTCCACCTATCCTTGCATGAAAAATTTCTAATACCTCTGGGTCCTTCAGCTTCTCGAGGTCAAATTTGATCCTGATGTTGTTCCGCTTGTGGATTTTCTTTAGACGTAGTCGGAAAGTCATCATCACATGATCATGATCACTCCCTATGTCTGCTCCTGGAAAACTTCGTGTCTGTGCGATGTTAACGCTAGACTGAAACCGTCTTTTCACCATGATGTAATCTATTTGGTTGTGGTGTTCTCCATTTGGGCTATGCCATGTCCATTTTCTGGATTTCTTGTGTGGGCCAAGTGTATTCACTAGCTGGAGGTGGTTGTTACTGGCAAAAACTCCAGGAGTCTCAAGCCTCTTTCATTTGATTGGTTATTACAATGTGGCCCACAAGCGCCCTCCCAATCTTTCCATGCATCTTCTCCTATCTTGGCGTTACAGTCACCTTGCACAACGAGGATGTCTTTCTTGGGAGTTTGATTCAGAACCTCTTGTAGTTGGTCATAAAATTCTTCTATGGCTTCATCTGTGCAGTCTGATGTAGGGGCGTATGCCTGTACTACAGTTATGTTAAAGGGGGTTGCTCTCAGGCGGATTGTAATAAGTCTGCTGGACACAGGCTGACAGCTCATGACGGTGTTCACGGTGTCTTTGTGAACGAGAAACCCCACGCCGTGTTCATGTTTATCCTGTTTTCACTGTAGTATAATTTGTGGTCTTCCTGGGTTGTTGTTTCTCCCATGTTTTTCCACCTTACTTTGCAGATCAAAGAAATAAATGATAATGCTTGTAATCTTAAAGCAAGAACAAAAACTTACATGCTGGCAAATGGGGTTTCCAATTTACCTTTCCATTGGAGTAAAACCAATTGGAAAGCACTTGAAATACAGTATTAAAAAAACCCAACTAATGTACATATAACTTAGCTTCAAATGCAGTCTATTCCAAATAATGCACATAAAACTAATCTTGACCCTGGAATGATGTGGAATAGGGGTAGGGGGTAGCGAACAAAGTGAAGGACATTAACTGAATGACTTTAATCTACCAAATACCATTCAAAACCATTGTGTAAGAATTTAACATAAAGAGGACAAGTTAAAGATATAATCTAAACCTTTTCCTTCAGGTTATCATGATCAAGAAATGATACAGGCAACAAGCCACACACATAATTATTTGAAGGTGAAAAAAGTGGGCATTGCTTAGAACGGTTGTATACAACTAAAGTACACAACTGTCAAGATCAAGATGAAACTTTCAAGCCTCAAAAAATATCTTGCACTATCAAATGCCAAAAATGTTTCAAATACTGAACATATAACTTTAAAAGCATCGTGTTATTCATTTAAGAAAGGGTTCGTTATGTTTTACAGAAAATTACGAGAAAGCTTTGTTGGGTCAAGCTTAGCAGTAGAATTACGTTTTCTGTTTATGCAGAAACAGAATAAAAAGTCAAGCAAGCCACTGGTGATAGAGAAACACCACAACAAAGGCGTGTCCCTTACAACTGGAAACAGATAAGCCCAGGACAGGCACATTCTTCATGAGCAAAACCATAAAGTCACCATAAACTGAGTTTATGTCAGGCTGTGATGGAATAATGAACTATAGGCACAGTGGGTAATACAACAGTTGACTATACCCAAACTATTCAATTTACAATGAAAAACAAAGCATCAACAGTAATAGTGCTTCACTTTGTGCTCAGTACTTCAAATAGAGTACACACAAAAAAGCAAAACTGAAAGAATGTGGTAATTCAGTCCAAGAAAACTACACAAAATTATCTATCACAAAATGTCAAAGGTGTGATTAACAAGAAAAGAAAAATTGAAAAAAAGGCAAGTGATTTAAATGCAAGACAAGCTGTCCAGCATTCCTTGCTGAAATGTACATTTTTTGCCAGCTTCACCATAATGATTTAAAGCAAACCCACAAAAAGCTTAGCGAAGTGTTTTGTACAACTGATTGTAGACAGTTTACAGACACCTATTAATAAAAATGACGGGCTAAGACAAAGTTTCTCGTTTTACACCACATGTTTCATGGATTACAAGAGTAAAAGCAAGAAGTAAAAGTAAAAGCTGAACAAAACAAAACAACCACTTGTACCACATTGTATTATTGCAGTGATCTGCTAAAAAACGGAAATTTCACATTTGCTACAGTGGAATTTTAGAATACATAAACGTAAAAAAATACATCATTTCTCAACATTTGCTACACTTGAATTTTAGAATACATAAATTTGAAATGATGTTCCATACTTGCACTCAGCACAAATGGACGTAACAGATACAGTACACAAAATCGATGTCAAATCTTTCACTTCAGCTTGCCAATACAACCAGATTTTTTCTGTGGGGGCCTCCAATCTTTAGTTTCCTACTTTTTCTACTTTATATTCGTCATTCCTTTTTTCTTCTGTTTTCGTTATTCTTCAGTTACACTGTGGAGCGTCCCACCTCTTTTTTCCACACTTTTTCCTTTCAGAATTATTGTGGGACCTCCACCTATTTTTTATAAGCGTTTTTCTTTGCAGATTTAACAAAACAAAAAAGGGCTTTGATACAACACGTTTATGCTGCCAATAGAAATCAAAAACTGCTAGGAGAGATGCATATAGTGTAGTCTATTAATCAGCAGGGAGTACTATGATCTGGGTAACGGGCATGTCTCTGACTTACTGCAAAGCAAAAGAAAAGTAAGGAAATAAGCTGGGCACACAATACAAAATGCGTGCAATCTTGTGCACGTTAAAATCTGACAAACTAATTTTTTCTATAGCAGATTTTGTTAAATAATCAGGCAAAATTCCTATTTCTAATTTAATGAAACAAGGAAAAAGTGTAAGTATGTTCCCATACCCTATGCCGTCGTTAATGAGCCAGGTGTTCAGAGACCTCAGCTTCTCTAGGGGTCAGTATTTTGAGCACTGCACCTATCTTCTCTAAATCGCTGCTTTATCTCCCATGTCCATAAAGAAGGCAGGTTATCAATTTACAGCTTGGGGGACCGTACTGAAGCCATGGCGCGCGAACGATCATCCATCCAAGAGGTAACTACGCTCAACGCTGCTTAACCTTAGCTCAGGGAGAGCAAGTGCTCTGACCACTGAACTATTCCGTCTTTTCTAACGTAAGATTGGTAAATGTAATATACACAGACTTTTTATCAAAATACTGCATTTTTTGGTAATATTCCAATACTTTACATCCACTCTTAAAATTCACTAGTTAAAAAAAAGTTTAAAGGTGCAAATCAAGCAACTGAAAGATTTCTTTAAACCAAGCACACTTGGCACCGATGATTAACTGGTGATCACCCCCCATCACACAAACACACACACACACACACACACACACACACACACACACACACACACACACACACACACACACACACACACACACACACACACACACACACACACACACACACCTGCACTCACTTTTACCCCTCGTTAATTATGCCCCTTTTCTGCAATGTATTATACTTATCTCCCACTATCTTTTTATTTATTTATTGAATGATACATTATAAAACCAATGTTCCCTACTATTTTTACTTTTTGTTTCCCAAATGCACTCCCACCCCTTCAAACGATTTATCAGTCGTGCCATCTAAAATCAGCACATTGTGTATTCAAATAACTTTTCCCCCCTAAAATGCTCCTTGTTCAAACCCTCACCCTCCTGAGAACCTCAATAGAAAGGTTGACTGCCTGTCCCCCTGCCCCCATCCTGCATCCTGGGTCATTACATGTCTTTCCTTATCCCGAAGTACCAGATACTTCTAGAATTATCTTCCCCCTCCCCCTCTCCTGTCGTCCTTTTCATCACGAAGGAAGGTGGCAGGATGGTTAAGACGTTTGCCTGCCAACAAGTAAACCGTGAGGTTCTGGTCTCGAATCCCAGCCTCGCCATTTCTACCCAGTTTGACAAAAAAATCGAACTTCGGATGAGACTATAAACCGAAGCCCCGTGTGCGAACGCATACAGAACATCTTGCGCACGCGTTAAATCCTGTTCCGCTTTTCGAAAGAGTAGGCCATTGTGTGCCGGTGGGAACAGATGACAAAATTTACAAAACCGCATACACACGGGGACTGGATGTAAAAAGCACACGAGTGCTTATTCCATTATCATCGATATAAAAGAATAAATAAAAAAAGATCAAAATAAAAAAAGTTCTTGCACTCCTCCTCCCACCAACGGGAAAGAAATCTTTTCGTCAGTGTGTCAGCATACACCATTCTATCTTCATGCTGTTTGTGTCCACATGTGGGGCCAGGGTTAGAGTTGAGGTTAGGGTTAGGGTTAGTGTTAAAACGCAAACAGCATGCAAGGGTTGTTTGTCAGCTGGTCGGTCTGAATGTTAGAGCACATGTGGACACAATAGCACGCAGACAAATGGTGTGTAGCTATAGACACAATGCTACATAGCTCACAATGGTGTGGAGCTTTAATTAGGAATCGCCAGTCCTATCAACAGCTAAGGCTGTGCATTGGAGTTCAGTGTCCGCCAATTTCGCTATCGTTTTTCTATCCTCCGAAAGTCCTTCGAATAAGACCATAAACCGAGGTTCCATGTGTGATCGCACATTGAAACATGTGTATAGACGTTAAAAGTGTAGCCCCTTGTGTGCCAGTGGGAACGGATGACAAAAAATCGCATGAACACAGGAACTAGATGTAAAAAAAAACACACAAGTGCTTATTCCATTATTCTCGAAATGAACCGATAGATAAAGTGATTTCAATCAGAAGACATTTCTTGAACAAGTTGCATCACCAGTTTTGCTACTATTAGCAAGTCAGATTTTTTTAACAAGCTGCATCCATTAAAAGAAAACGTTCCCAAAATAACCCAGGTAAGAAAAAAATAGCCCGCCCATTTTTTTTTCTATCCTCACTGTTCTAAATCTGCATCTCTACTCCTCTTAAACACCCATCACCCCTTTCCCTTCCTTGCCTCTCTTCCAGCCTGCTGTCTCCTACCCACAACTACCCTCTTTAAACACACACACACACACACACACACACACACACACACACACACACACACACACACACACACACACACACACACACACACACACACACACACACACACACACACATTTTATTTAAATGTGTGTGTGGACGTGAGCGCGCACGCGCTCAGGCATGCATGAGTATGTGTGTGCATGTATATGTATATGTGGTAATTTGTACTTTCAATGTATCTCCTTATCGATTTTTTCCTCTTTTTTTACTGGTTTAAGTTAACGGTAAAAGATGCAATAACGTAATGTCTTAGTATAATCATTACGAAATTTGTTCTTAGATAGATGGCTTGATGAAAAAAAGCAAATGCATTGCTTATTCAATGTACCATCTGGAAATAAAATTTTGACTTGACTTGACTTGACTTGACTTGACACATCACCCGCACAAGCGTGCACGCGCGCAAATTTCAAGTCCTTTAGGTGAGACTATAAACCCAGGTCCCGTGTACAAACCATGCAAAGCATCTTGCTCACACGAAAAAAATCTGTACCACTTTTCGGAAGACTAGACCACTGCGTACCGATGGTAATGGATGCCAAAATTTACAAAACTGCATACACACGGGGACTTGATCTAAAAAGCATAATATGATTTACCAGGATTTATTTAGCACAAACTTCTACTCCAGGCAAAGTCATCGGCTATCTAATCGCCAATTTCTATTTATGAGGTCTCTGACATTTAGCTGCCCAATGGCTGCATAGGTTATGGAACATATTTACCTATTTTCCAACAACTTAATTGCTTTGCGGAATCTTAAAAACATCAAACAAACTAAAACATTACAAATATCTTCAAGGTGCAGATTATTAAAAATATTTTCTTAATCACTTGATTCATTTCACTGAAGAAAAAGACAAGAGTTCTTTGGTAACCAATAATCAACTCCTATTCATTAAAACAAAATTCGAGTCCAATGCAGTCTTGCTTCTAGAATTGTGGGAGGGAGAGGATTGGGGGACAGAGGGGTGGAGGGGAGGGGGGCTGACTCGGGATGTAAAGCTTTCCAGGATGGAGCTGAGAGCGTCTTCAGCAGGAAGGCTAAGCTATTCCAGTCTGACAACTATGGTCAAGATTTGGGAAGAAAGATTTCAGTCTGTGGAGAATCCTGTAGTTTGGGAGGTGGTAGGTTGCAGAGTGTAAATGTCAGGTTCTTTTGGTGCGGACTGGTTCGGGGGGGGGGGGGGGGGGGGGGGGGGATGGGGTGGGGGGGGGGGGGGGGGTTGTTTGCAGGTGATGAATACCAGTTTCCGCGATGATCCTTGCAGAAGTTCACTAGTCGAGCTTTTCTCCTGCGCTCTGTGAGGGAATTAGGGGGGGGGGGGGGGGGGGGCACTGAAGCGGTTCCAACGTATCCTGCACGCTGGAAGTTTTTCTGCTATGCTAATGGGTTGCCAATCTAACAGCTCGGCGTTTGATCTTTTCCAGCATCTTGATGTCTTTGCCCGTGTAGGGGTCCCACTCAGGGCTGGCATATTCGAGTGTTGGTCGGACTAGCACTGTGCATGTTTCCTGTTTGATACACTGTGAACCCATCTTCAGGTTTTGTCGTGGTAGCCCAAGAGTCTTGTTGGCATGGCTGGACATGTTTGACACAGGGGGCTCCAGCTGAGTTCAGAGGTGATGGTGACTCCAAGGTACTTGGCCTTGCTGACCTTTTCGAGACTGTGGTCACGGAGTGTGTAGACTGATGGTAGGGGCTTTCTCTTTCGGCTCACTTGCATAGTCACGCGCTTCTCTTGGTGGAAGCTCATAAGCCATGTCTGCTTCCATTCTGCGAGGCAGTTGAGATCCTTCTGGAGCGCTTGCTGATCGCTGGTGGAGGAGACTTTTGTGGCACAGTGTGTCATCCGCAAGGAGATGACGGTGGATGTGAGTCCAGTCAGCATGTCGATGTAGAGTAGGAACAGATTGGGTCCAAGGACAGAACCTTGGGGGACTCCAGACTCCCAGGAACAGGACTGGAAGTAGCTCCGTCCACCACCACTGACTGCTTCCTATCTGAGAGGAACCCAGTTATCCACGTGTAGCCGATTCCTGTGATGCCAAGGAAATGGATCTGGTGGAGCAGGAAGGAGTGGCCTTGGACAAGTCCATGATCAGTGCGTCTGTCTGTTTTCCATCCTCCATGCTTACAGTCAGCTTGTCTACAAGTCCGATGATCTGCCTTTCACAGTAGCGCCGATGTCTGAGTCTGTGCTGTGCGTCGGTGATTATGTCGTTCTCCTCAGGGAAGTTCAAGACAAGCTCGTGATGATGTGCTCCAGAACTTTGCATGGTTCATTTGTCAGAGATAGGACGGTAGTTTTCAGGACGGTAGCGTTCACCTTTCTTGAAGACTGGGGTAACGTTGGCAGTTCTCCAGCCCTTTGGTACTATGCGCTTGTTGCGGGAGCCTTGGAAGAGAAGTGTGAAGGCAGGGGATCAGTTCTTCAGCGAGCTCTGGAAGTGGTCTCGGGCTGATGCCATCTGGGCCAGGAGCTTTGCTCGTTTAAGTCCTTGAAGAGCTTGACGACTCCTGCTTCTGAGATAGCTACGGCGCTTACTGTTGGACAGTCTGGTGGTGGATCTGTCACCAGGCTTGTTTTTTTTGGTTTGGCACCAGAACCCCTGAAAACAGCATCAAGAAAAAACGTTAGCGATTCCGACAGTTTATAATATCAAACATATAATTTCAGTATCATTGTAAAAAAATATCAATGTTGTTATCTGAAAAACAACAACCTGCATTTAAAACATGTTAACAGTAGTTAAAGACTTTTAAAAACCAAAACTGAAAATTTCGAAAACTGTTTAGTGGGGCGGGACAACCTGGCCTGGTGGTTAAAGCATTGCGCTTGTGATCTGGCGGTCTAGGATCGAGCCATTACCAAGGCATCCCTTCAAGGGGAGTTACCCCTGGATTTAACACCAGTGTCGACGACATTCACCGAAGGATCCCCCCGATGAGACTATAAATGGAGGTCTTGTGTTGGAAAGGACGGAAACGATCTTAAGAACTCAGTAAAATCCAATCCGCCTTTTGAAAGAGTAGGCCATTGCGCTTCGGTAGGAACGGATGACAAAATACCCCCCCCCCAAAAAACAACAAACCCGCATGCAGACTGGTTTCGTTTTTAGACATCATTCCTGAAGTCAGAAGGCAAAATCTCACCATGGGCGAATCTGGAAACCACCCCCCCAAAAAAAACCAACAACAACAAACCAACACTAACCCAACAATAACCAACAACACAACAACAAAACAAACAAACCAAACAACAACAAGACAAGAACAAAAAAAGAAAAAAAAGAAAAAGAAAAAACTGTACGTCATTTATGACATATCCAGAAATACATGCCCAGATGAAAATAGCATACAGGAGGAAAGCGCACTCTTAAAAAATGTTTTCAATGATGTCCAGGTGAGGCTATAATAATTTATTTTCTATTTGTGGATCGGTGGTCTAGAGGTAATGCACCTGTCTAGAAAGCAGAAAGTATGGATTTGAAGCGTGCGGTGGTTCGATTCTCGTTTGGGCCCGAAACTTTTCCCCTATCCATTAAACCATGAGTGGTATTCTGGGAGCAAGTCTTTCGGATGAGATGACAAACTTTTAGGGGGCGGGATAGCCTGGTGGTTAAAACGTTGCGCTGTGATCTACCGTTCTGGGATCGAGCCGCCACCGAGGCATCCAGTGCAGACTCCACCCGCCAGAAAGTACTTCGGATGAGACTACAGAGGTCCGACGTCTGAACGCACGTAGAACATCCTGCGAACACGTTAACACCCGTTCTGCCTTTCGGAAGAGAAAGCCTTTGCATGTCGGAAAGAACAGACGACAAAATCTATATAAGAAAAGGATTGCATGCACACTAGTATGTTTAGACATCTGTGGAGTCGGAATGCAGCTACCTTAATGGTTGGCAAAAACGGTGGCATACAGCAAAATCTCACCATTGGCGACCTCGAAACTCTAGCCGAGGAGCGAATAAAAAAGAATGCGTACTTACGTTTGTGAGTTGTTGATGCGGAATACAGCCACGACGCAGGATCTTGATACATCGTCTTTGTCCAACGCCCAGACAGAAACTCCAGAGGCCCTGACAAATGCTGTAGTGCGCTGAAGGTCCTCCAGGGGTCTGAAGAGCTTGTCCCTCATCGGCAGGTCAGTAGGCCAGATATCGGCCCTCAGGTTGTGGTGTGTTGGACAGGTCTGGAGGAAGTGTTCCACTGTCATGGGAGAAGTACCACAGGAACACGATTTAGAATCACCCATGTGGAACTTGGTGAACATGTGATGTCTGAATCTTCAGTGTTCAGTCCTCAGTTTAGCAATATTCACTTGGTCTTCTTTGGGCCAAGAGGTAGAAGCCATTCTCACTGTTGAAATCTAGGGTGCTGATGAAGCCACCTTTTTCTGTTCTTAACTTTTGTCTTTAATTCTTCATATGTGTCAATTCCTGCTCCTCTTGAGGGATCTGCCTTCCTACCTTCGCCAGTAGGTCAGCTTCCTCGTTGCCATGGATGCTGTAATGTGATAGAACTCACTGGATGACTGTATGTACAGTGGACTACTGCAAGGCAGCAAGAGTGGAGGCAAGGGCAGAGTTCCTTGTTCTGTGAGGTTTGAATGGTCAGGAGCACAGACAGTGTACCGGAGAAGATAACTCTGGGGTGAATTGCCTCCTTGTTGGTGCAGAGTATTGTCTGCCGTTGACAGTGGATCTGCTTCAGCTCTGGTTTGTTGAGAACAGGCACGATGTTACAGGTGTTGCGGCCACGATGCAAGAGACAAGCCCTGGACTGTGATACCATCCCCATGACGACTGTCGACACCTATGCCAGACTTCTAAGGAATCAGAGCAAGAAGGGAGAGACCCAGAAGGTCTGGAAAGTGCTTGAAGACAATGTTTGGGGACAAGAAGTGTCCCTTCCCTTCATGAGCACTGTGTGCAAGGGTTGGCAGGCTGTGCCAGTTTAGGACACGCAAATCCTTGTTCGGCGATACGACTGGTGGGCTCCCTTCGTGACCACTGCGGAAAGGTTGATCGGATACTGACAGCAGTACTCAACCCTCTGGTCAGTGAGCCTTGCAGAGAACTTAAGGAACAAATTTTGATTCGAGCACTGAAAATACGAATGACTGGGTAACTTTTATGGACATTGAGCACAAACGCGTTGACAGGCTATAGTGTGTACTGACACGCGCATCTGTAGAGTGTGCAAGGCAGGGGTTGCGTGTTCGGATACTTGCAACCCTACTCCATTATACGGTCGGTTCTATGTCGGGTAGCGGATGTCCACAAGGACCACAGTCCCTACTGCTCTCATCACGTATGCTCCCTTACGTTTTTCAGAGATGGTAAGTCCTAGAGACGCCACTTTGATACTAAAGCCCCCAAACCCCTACCTACTTCGCTGTTCAATCCAGTGGATGATAGACGGGCATCCATGTCTTAGATCCCTGGGCAAGGAAATCAGACTGACCTGGGTTTGCCCTTCAGGGATTTGTTGCAGCACTTTCTCCTATCTCCCATTCTACACCCCTCATCCCCATAGATCCGACATCTGTCTACTTTGTCATGGGGATCTTGGACATGTCCAGGGTCATGAGCTCCAACATCGTGGTCATGGCGTCTCCACTATCTCTTTTCTCTAGTTCACTTCACACCGTCAGATGTCTCTGGGATAAATAATGGCATGTTCTTTTCAGCTCCTCTATAGGGCCGTGCCGCTTGGTTTGCAGGGTTATCTCCATCAGCCACACGATCTTCCTCATGTCGCTGTATAGCGTGCATCTTTGAAGGATGTGCTCGCCAGTCTGGTTTTCTTTACCACAGGCACACAGGGGAGAAGGAACTAGTTTCAGCTTGGTGGATATGTGGTGATTTAGCCTGCTGTGCCCAGTGTGGTGCTTTGAATGATGACCTGTTCCCTTTGAGATGGTGCTAGTCTTACTTTATTCTGGGTTGGTCCATCGATTTGGTGATTGTTTCCTTTTCCATGTAGGTGAGGTTGCTTTTGAACTGTTCTTTCTTTCAAGGCACCCTGATTTGCAAGTTCAGTCTATTCGTTGTCAGGTATACCATAGTGGGCAGGGATCCATTGCAGCGTTACACATTTGTTTTGTAGAGAAGGGTGACGATCACCGGCGGAGATCTGGTGACAAAGACCATGAACACAACAATAATTACACAGTCTGCTTTAACTTTTCTCGCAAAAAATGGAATCAGACTCAGACTACAAACGGGGCCAGGATAACCTAGGGGTTAAAGTGCTGCCTTCCTGATCTGATAGTCGGGTTAGAGCCACCACCAAGGCACCCGTTTTGAGGAGATTTTCCCCCTGGAGTTCAACAGTCCTTGGTCCTGAGTGCAAACGCTCGCAGAACATCTTGTGCACACATTAAAACCTGTTCTACCTTTCGGAAGAGTAGGCAATTTGTGCTGGTGGGAATGGATGCCAATTTTTAAAAACAATCATGCACCTTGGTGTGTTTAGAGAGCATCCCTGAAGTCAAAATGCGGCTACCTAGATGGTGGGGAAGAATGGTGGCATACGCAAAATCTCAACATCGGTTGACCTCAGAGCTCTAGCCGAGGAACGAAAAAAAAAAGACCGCAGGATTTGCTGCGACTGAGTTACAGCGGCTTTTAGCTCCAGAGAAAAATTCATCGTAGATGGTGCAACCCAGGCCCGACCTGTGCTGTCAAACTACTCAAGATGACCAGTAAGTCGCTCTGACCACTGAGCTCTGTCCCCCTAAAAGATTGATCATATTATGGAACAACTCCGCAAAGTATGCAATTGTTCCAGGTAAACTGTGCAGAAAGTTAGCGACAGCTGACCTCCTGCATTGTAACCTGTGTGCCAACACGGTTCACAATAAAAGACCTTCAAATCAAACGAAAACATTACTGTCTACAACGGTGATAAACTTCGTGATAATCAGTTTACAGATATCATTACACGCATGGTGGGGGGTGGGGGGGGGGGTTGGGGGGTACGGTGTGTGTGTGTGTGTGTGCGTGTGCGTGTGTGTGGTGTGCGTGTGCGTGTGTGTGCGCGTGCGTGCGTGTGCGCGTGCGTGTGTGTGTGGGGGGGGGGGGGAGGGTTTTAGCCTAGTGGTTAAAGCGTTTGGCTCACGATGTAACGGCCTGGGTTTCTAGACACTACTGAAGCACTCATTCAAGGGGATTTCTCCCCTGAGTTATCAGTACCGATGAGATTATAAAACCAAGATTCCTTGCGCGAACGCGTGCAGAGAATCTTGCGAATAGTTTATAAACCGTCCTACATGTCGGAAGAGTAGGCCATTCATCTCGTTAAGAACGGATT
>CM054151.1:33523593-33551093 GCA_028751875.1 Rapana venosa | reverse complement strand
AAATACACCCGCCATACACACAGAGGTACAGACAGACAATCACAAATAGCCAGCAAGGCAGCTGACCAGACATACAATCACATACATACATACAGACGCGATAGCCTAGTGGTTAGAACATTGCGCTTGCAATCTGACGACCAGTGTTTGATTCCCTTTCAAGGGGATATTTTCCCCTGGAGTTAACATCAATGCAGACTCCACTCTCCCCAAAAGTCCTTCAATTGAGAGTATAAAATTGCGCACACGTTAAATCCTGTTCAGCTTTTCGTAAGAGTAGCCCAGTGTGTTTCGGTGGGAACAGATGACAGAATTGACAAAACCGCACACACACGGGGACTGGATGTAAAAATGCACATAAGTGCTTAGTCCATTATCCTCGATATAAAAGAATAAAATATAATAAATAAATAAATAAAACAGATGGACAGACAGACAAAGGGATAGACATACACACACATTGCACGCACGCATACACTCATGCACACACACATACATACACACATATTTATACACTTACAAACACTTACATAAAAAAACCTCCCTCTCTCTCTCTTTCTCCGTCTCTCTTTCTCCAACATTCTGTATTTATCCTCCCCTCTCTCCCTTTCCTTCCTTCTGACTGTCTGTCTGTCTGTCTGTTTATCTGTTGGTCTGTCAGTCTCTTTCTCCATCTCTCTTTCTCCAACATTCTATATTTTTCCTCCCCTCTCTCCCTTCCTTCCTTCTGTCTGTCTGTCTGTCTGTCTGTTTGTCTGTTGGTCTGTTTGTCTCTTTCTCCATCTCTCTCTTTTTCCACCTCCCTCTCTATATCTTTATCTCTTCTCTCTCTCTCTGTCCTTCTCTCTTTCTACATCCCTACGCATATCGTTTTCTCCATCTCCCCATCTCTCTTTCCCCCATCTCTCTCACTATCTTTATCTTTCCCTCTATCTCTTCCCCACCTCTCTGTCTCTTTCCCCTCTTCTTCTCCTCCCCCCTCTCCCCTCTTTCTCTCTCCTACTTTCTCTCTCTCATCCTCTCTCTCTCTACTTCTATCTCTATATCTCTCTCCCTTTTCTCACTCTTTCTGTGTCTCTCTCCAACACTCTTCTCCCCACTCTTCTCTCTTTGTCTTTCTGATGCTACATTGTCTCATCCTTAATCGACTGCACCATCATTACTTTTATCAGTAATAAGCATCCCTCTCTTCTCACGAAAGAGATGGAAGGGTATAGTTTGCGCATGAAGATGAATGCCTCCTTCTCTGTGTCTGGCAGTGGTGTGCAGACTTCATTCTCTTGGAAGTAGTGGGTGCAGTCTGATTAACTGTAAGGCAAAGTGAGTGTGTCGTCTGGCTTAACCTTTTTCTTTAGGGGGCGTGGGGGGAGGGGGGGAGAGGTGGTGTGTGTGTGGGGGGGGGGGGGGGAGGGTAAAGGGCAGATTCCTCTTGACAGCAAGTTGTCAGCAGTAAGTATGGTTTGTTTTGTTTGCATATTAAGGCTTCGGCCTCTCTGTCTGACTGTCTGTCTCTCATGACATTGTGTGTGTGTGCGCGCGCACACACACCACACACACACACACACACACACACACACACACACACACACACACACACACACACACACACACACACACACACACACACACACACACAACACACAAACACACACGCACGCACGCACTAACACTAACTGCTGAAATACTGCACTGCTAACACAATCTGTCGCGCCAGAAAAAATGGTGGTGCCAGACAAAGAAGCTCACGTGGGCTCTCAGTTTATCCTGATGTACCTAATGCCAGGAGAATGAATCTGTGCAGCCGTGTCAGAATTACAGGAGGGAGGCATTTATCTTCATGTGTGCCTTGTGCTAAGGCATCTATCAACTTTTAGAGACCTCTTTAAAGGCTGTATGAAATAACAAGGGCAGGGAAAGTGGAATCTATTCTATAAAGAGTGGAAGGTAGAGGATACTAACTTGTGTGTTAAAATATCTGTATCTGTTTTGTCTATCAACCGTTCCTCTGGCTTTTTTTCTCTGTCTATGTCTGTCCTTCCTCCGCCTCCTCCTCCTTCGCCTTCTTCTCCTCCTCCTCCACTTCTCGTCCTCTTCTCTTCCTCCTTCTCCTCCTCCTCCTCTCCTCCTCCTCTCCTCCTCCTCATCCTCCTCTCCTCCTTATTCTCCTCCTCCTTCTCTCCTCTTCCTCCTCTCCTCCTCCTTCTCCTTTACCTCTCTTTGATATTAAGTTTCCTTTCATTCCTTTCCTGCCCTCTATCTCCCTTTGATAATAATTAAGAATTTATTTTCATTTCTCTTCTATTTTTATCACATACCCCCTCCTCCCTCCACTCCTTTCGTTAAGCCTAACAGTTCACCACTCCCCTCTCTCTCTTTCTCTCTCTCTCTCGCTTCCTTCCTTAGGTTAAAAAAACAAACAAACAAACAAAATGTGGCGACGAAAATTTCTCATTGGTCATCGGCCAAAGCCAGGCAATCAGTGTGACCCAGTGGTCAGGCAGACAGAGAGATTAAGTGGATGTGGAAGAAAAGACAAAGGTGAAAGAAAAGAAAAGGAAGAAGAACACGATGCTGGTCAGGTCTGGAACAGGTCAGGAAGAAAGTAGGGGGTATGAGGGCAGGGGGGGGGGGGGGGGTAGGGGATCAGGTAGGAGTCAGAGGGGAGTGTGGTGGATGAAAAGGGTGGTCGAAAGGCATCGTTAGAGTCCAGCCTTGATATAAGGAGGATTGGGTGGTCATCAGTGAGATGTTTCATGACTACTGTTTGGTTCAAATTTTTACACCACAACACCACATAATGATTTTCCCTGAAGTCGGAATGCAGCTACCTTAATGATGGATAACAACGATCGACAGTTCAAAATGTCACCATTGGTGAACCTCAGAGCTCTAGCCGAGGAACGAAAAAGAAAACCCACCAACCCAACACCACCAACCCATCACCACCAACCCAACACCACCAACCCAACACCACCAACCCACAGATAGTTTGGCCTACTTCTGTGGGCGAACTGTGTGCTGGTTGTTTCTTTTTCATGTGTAGGCACAGACCAGTGTGTGTAGCTACACTGAGAAATACACCCGCCATACACACAGAGGTACAGACAGACAATCACAAATAGCCAGCAAGGCAGCTGACCAGACATACAATCACATACATACATACAGACGCGATAGCCTAGTGGTTAGAAACATTGCGCTTGCAATCTGACGACCAGTGTTTGATTCCCTTTCAAGGGGATATTTTCCCTGGAGTTAACATCAATGCAGACTCCACTCTCCCCAAAAGTCCTTCAATTGAGAGTATAAATTGCGCACACGTTAAATCTGTTCAGCTTTTCGTAAGAGTAGCCCAGTGTGTTTCGGTGGGAACAGATGACAGAATTGACAAAACCGCACACACACGGGGACTGGATGTAAAAATGCACATAAGTGCTTAGTCCATTATCCTCGATATAAAAGAATAAAATATAATGAATAAATAAATAAAACAGATGGACAGACAGACAAAGGGATAGACATACACACACATTGCACGCACGCATACACTCATGCACACACACATACATACACACATATTTATACACTTACAAACACTTACATAAAAAAACCTCCCTCTCTCTCTCTTTCTCCGTCTCTCTTTCTCCAACATTCTGTATTTATCCTCCCCTCTCTCCCTTTCTTCCTTCTGTCGTCTGTCTGTCTGTTTTTTCTGTTGGTCTGTTTAGTCTCTTTCTCCATCTCTCTTTCTCCAACAAATTTTATATTTTTCCTCCCCCCTTCCCCTTCCTTCCTTCTGTCTGTCTGTCGTCTGTTTTTTGTCTGTTGGTCTGTTTGGGCTCTTTCTCCATCTCTCTCTTTTTCCACCTCCCTCTCTATATTTTTTATCTCTTCTCTCTCTCTCTGTCCTTTTCTTTCTACATCCCTACGCATATCGTTTTCTCCATCTCCCCATCTCTCTTTCCCCATCTCTCTCACTATCTTTATCTTTCCCTCTATCTCTTCCCCACCTCTCTGTCTCTTTCCCCTCTTCTTCTCCTCCCCCTTCCCTCTTTCTCTCTCCACTTTCTCTCTCTCATCCTCTCTCTCTCTACTTCTATCTCTATATCTCTCTCCCTTTTCTCACTCTTTCTGTGTCTCTCTCCAACACTCTTCTCCCCACTCTTCTCTCTTTGTCTTTCTGATGCTACATTGTCTCATCCTTAATCGACTGCAAACCCTCATTACTTTTACAGTAATAAGCATCCCTCTCTTCTCACGAAAGAGATGGAAGGGTATAGTTTGCGCATGAAGATGAATGCCCCCTTCTCTGTGTCTGGCAGTGGTGTGCAGACTTCATTCTCTTGGAAGTGTGGGTGCAGTCTGATTAACTGTAAGGCAAAGTGAGTGTGTCGTCTGGCTTAACCTTTTTCTTTAGGGGGGTGGGGGGGAGGGGGGGGAGAGGGGGTGTGTGTGTGGGGGGGGGGGGGGGGGGGGGGTAAAGGGCAGATTCCCTGACAGCAAGTTGTCAGCAGTAAGTATGGGTTTGTTTTGTTTTCATATTAAGGCTTCGGCCTCTCTGTCTGGGCTGTCTGTCTCTCATGACATTGTGTGTGGTGTGCGCGCGCCCACACACACCACACACAACACACCCCACACACACCACCACCACAACACCACACACAACACACAACACACACAACCACACCACCGCACGCACTAACACTAACTGCTGAAATACTGCACTGCTAACACAATCTGTCGCGCCAGAAAAATGGTGGTGCCAGACAAAGAAGCTCACGTGGGCTCTCAGTTATCTGATGTACCTAATGCCAGGGGGAATGAATCTGTGCAGCCGTGTCAGAATTACAGGAGGGAGGCATTTATCTTCATGCGTGCCTTGTGCTAAGGCATCTATCAACTTTTAGAGACCTCTTTAAAGGCTGTATGAAATGCAAGGGCAGGGAAAGTGGAATCTATTCTATAAAGAGTGGAAGGTAGAGGATACTAACTTGTGTGTTAATCTGTCTGTTTCTGTTTTGTCTGACATCCGTTCCTCTGGCTATTGTTTTTCTGTCTGTCCTTCCTCCACCTCCTTCTCCTCCTCCTCTCCTCATCCTCTCCTTCTCCTCCTCTCCTCTTCCTCTTTTCCTCCCCCTCCTTCCCCCATTCTCCTCCTCCTCTCCTCCCCTCCTCCTTTTCTTTTTTCCTCTTTCTCCTCTCCCTCCTCCCCTCCTTCTCCTTTTCCCCTTTCTTTGATATTAAGTTTTTCCTTTCATTCCTTTCTTCTGTTCCTTCCCTCTATCTCCCTTTGTAATATTAAGAATTTTTTCATTTCTTTCTATTTTTATCCAAAACCCCCCCCCCCCCTCCAACCTTTCCAAAAACTAACAGTTTCCCCTCCCCCTCTCTCTTTTTTCAGAGTTAAAAAAAAAAAAAACGTGGCGACGAACATTTCTCATTGGTCATCGGCAAAGCCAGGCAATCAGTGTAAACCCAGTGGTCAGGCAGACAGAGAGATTAAGTAGATGTGGAAAAAAATACAAAAGTGAAAAAGAAAAGAGAAGAAGAAAAACACGGTGCTGGTCAGGTCTGGAACAGGTCAGGAAGGAAGTGGGGGATGGGGGGGGGGGGGGGGACAGGGGGTGTGTGTTAGGGGATCAGGTAGGAATCAGGGTGGGGGGGGGGGAGAGTGGTGGATGAAAAGGGTGGACGGAAGGCATCGTTAGAGTCCAGCGTTGATATAAGGAGGATTGGGTGGTCATCAGTGAGATGTTTCATGTCTACTGTTTGGTTTAATTTTTTTTATACCACAACACCATATAATTACTTTCCCTGAAGTCGGAATGCAGCTAGGTACCTTAATGATGGATAACAACGATCGACAGTTCAAAATGTCACCATTGGTGAACCTCAGAGCTCTACCTGAGGAACGAGAAAAGAAAATCCACCAACCCAATACCAACAACCCACAGATCGTTTGGCCTACTTTTGTGGGCGAACTGTGTGCTGGCTATTTCTTTTTTATGTGCAGACATAGACCAGTGTATGTAGAAACACTGAGAAATACACTCGCCATACACACAGAGGTACAGACAGACAATCACAAACAGCCAGCAAGGTAGCTGACCAGACAGACCATCGCATACAGACAGACAGAAAGACAGATGGACAGACAGACAGAGGGATAGACATACACACACATTGCACGCACACAAGCACTCATGCACATCACACATACATACACACATATTTATACATTAACAACCACTTACAGAAAAAACGAAAATATCCCTCCCTCTCTCTCTCTCGCTCTCCCTCTTCTCTATTTCAGCTGCATTTCTCCAACACTTTATATTTTCCTCCCCTCTCTCCCCTTCCTTGTCTGTCTGTCTGTTTGTCTGTTGGTCTGTTTGTCTCTTTCTCTATCTCTCTCTTTTCCCACCTCCTCTCTCTCTATTTTTTTTGGTTTTCTCTCTCCTCTCTTTCTCCATCTCTGCGTGCCTCTCTTCTCTATCTCCCATCGCTCTGTTTCCCCATCTCTCACTATCTTTATCTTTCCCTCTATCTCTTCCCCACCTCTCTGTCTCTTTCCCCCTCTTCTTCTCCTCCCCCCTCTCCCCTCTTTCTCTCTCCTACTTTCTCTCTCTCATCCCTCTCTCTCTACTTCTATCTCTATATCTCTCTCCCCATTTGTCACTTTCTCTCTGTGTCACTCTCCATCTTCCCCCGCCCCGTTCTCTCTTATCTTTCTGATGCTGCATTGTCTCATCCTTAATCGACTGCACCATCTTTACTTTTATCAGTAATAAGCATCCCACTCTTCTCACGAAAGAGATGGAAGGGTATGGTTTGCACATGAAGATGAATGCCTCCTTCTCTGTGGCTGGCAGTGCTGTGCAGACTTCATTCTCTTGGAAGTAGTGGGTGCAGTCTGATTAACTGTAAGGCAAAGTGAGTGTGTCGTCTGGCTTTACCACTTTTTATTGGGAGGGGGGATGGAGGGGTGGTGTGTGTGTGTGTGTGGGGGGGGGGGGGGGGGGATGGGGTGTAAAAGGCAGATTTCTTGGAGCAGTTGTCAGCAGTAAGTTGTTTTTTTGTTGTATAGGAAGTTTGCTTCTATCTGTCTGTCTGTTCTCTGATTTTTTTGTCGCGCGCACCAACTACTACCACACCATCACCTACACACCACACTACACAAAGCACCCACACACACACACACACACACACACACACACACACACAACACACACACACACACACACACACACACACACACACACACACACACACACCACGCACACACACCTACTTCGGATGAGACTATAAACCGAGGTTCCGTGTGCGAACGCACGCAGAACATCTTGCGCACAGGTTAAATCCTGTTCAGCTTTTCGTAAGAGTAGGCTATTGTGTGCCGGTGGGAACAGATGACAACATTTTCAAAAACAGCATACACATGAGGACTGGATGTAAAAAAAGCATATAAGTGCTTATTCCATTATCCTCGGTATAAAAGAATAAAATAAAAAAAATAAAAAATAAATAAACACACACACACACAAACTGCTGATATACTGCAATGCTAACACAATCTGTCACGCCAGAAAAATGGTGGTGCCAGACAAAGATGCTTACGTTGGCTCTCAGTTTATATCCTGATGTACCTAATTCCAGGAGAATGAATCTGTGCAGCGGTGTCAGAATTACAGGAGGGGGCCATTTATCTTAAATGTGTGCCTTGTACTGAAGCAGAAGCATCCCTTCACTTTAAGAGACATTGGTATCGCTTAAATGAAATGTGAGGTACGCGAAAGTGGAATATAAGATCGGTTTCCCGTTCCTCATCAACAGCCCCAAGATTCACCAATGGTGAGATTTTGCGTACGCGACCTTTTGCCAACCATTCAAGTAGCCATTCAAGTAGCCATTCAAGTAGCCTCTTTCAGACTTTCAGGATGAAGTCTACACACCTGGCTCAGGTCAAAAGCTGTGTCAGTTAGTGATGTCAACTGATTGCCGAGGCCTGCACTAAAATGTTTGTTATGTTGTAGCATGTTGTGTTGAGACTGCATACGGGTGGCGTGTTTAGACAACGTCCCTGAAGTCGGAATGCGGCTACCTTGATACCGGGCAGAGACGGTCACACACGCAACATGTCTCTCCATTGGTGAGTTTGGGAGTTCTATGTAAGAAAAACTTTTCTTGACTGTCTGTCTGTCTGTCTGTCTGTCTGTCTCTGTCAGTCTCTGTCAGTCTGTCTCTGTCTGTCTGTCTCTGTCTCTGTCTGTGAGTCTCTGTCTCTGTCAGCCTCTGTCTCTCTGTCTCTCTCTGTCTCTGTCTCTCTGTCTCTGCCTCTGTCTCTATCTCTCTCTTTCGGAAATGTTAGGAAAAGCTGAATGGTAATAAACTTCTTATGGTGTGAACAACCTGTCCCAACTTTTTAAAATTTCTTGTTCTTGACTGCATTCATTTTCTTTGCAGTTTGTTTTACTTTCTAATATTTGTTCTGTTTATTTTTGACCAACTTTTCTTTCTTATTCAGATTTTATTCTTTGTTCATTTTCTATCGTATTTTCTTATGTTTTAGTTTTGTTTTATTTTTACTTATGATTTTTTTGTTTTTTTTGTTTCGTGTTTATTTGTGTTGGTTTTTTCTGTTTGTGCTAGGGTTCTTTTTATGTTGGTTTGTTTGTGCGTCTTTAACTTGTTTCCACACTTTTTCTTGACCTTTCCTTCATTTCTTTCTGTTTTTATTTTTTTCGTTCATTCCCTTCCTGCTTCTTTCTTTACTTCATTAGCTTAATCGTTCCTATGTATATGTCGGTGGTTTTCGTTCTTTCTTTTTGGTATACACTTTTTGTTGTTGTCTTTTTCGTCTCTCTGTTTCTGTTCTTTTTCTGAAGTGGTTTTTCTTTTTATAAAACTTTTTCCTTCTTCCTGCTCTCACATTCTCTCCTTTTCTTATTTCTTCCTTTCATGTATATTTTTTATTCCCTTCTACTTTTCTTTCTTTGTTTATTTCTTTCTTTTCTCCCCCCCACCCCAGTTTTTTTCTTTCTTTTGTTGTGTTATGTGTGCCTTTCAGGTCTTTTTGGGGGTTACCTTTTAGACTAGCTTAACTATAACAGCAATAGCTCAGTTTGGACATTGTGTATTAAATAATTTTTAATTTGCTTGCTTGTAAGTCTTTGGGTTAAAGAAACTTATTTTTATTCTTCCTATTCTTTCTCTCTTTGTCCTTTTCTTGACAATTTGTTTGTGGATTTTTCTGCCATTCATTGGTTTCATTGAATGTTTTATGTACATGTCTGTCTCCATTTTAAAAAGGTTTTTTTTCTCCTATTTTTCTTTTTTCATTCCTCCCTCCCTCGGGTGATTAGATGATTGATTGGTCTTTTTTCTTCCTTTATTAGGAAGCTTTCAAAGATGTGACATTTCTTAAGCATGATTATTTTTTCTCTGGTGCTAGATTAATTTCAGTGGACGTGTCAGCGTTTCTCTCAAAAGGCATTTTGTCTTTTAATCCAGATGCTTAATGATGACAAACATCACGAGGTGTAGGTTCCATTCTCCCAAGGTTAATTTTTGTGTAGGCCTACCAGCGACTACATTTCTCTCTGCAACCGATAATTATCAGAGAATGCTGAGTTCTAGGCATACACTAATATGATGCATAGTCATAGTTTTATAGACATATAATAATATGATGCATACAGTCATAGTTCTAGACATAAAATGGTATGATGCATACAGTCATAGTTCTAGACATAAAATGATATGATGCACACAAAGTTCTAGACAAAATAATATGATGCATACATATTCAGTCAGAGTTCTAGACATAACATGATATTATGTATACTGTCACAGTTATATACATAGATAGAATATCAAGCACACAACCATGATTCACTCAGGTATCGAGATAATTAATTTTGTAGTTAGTAAAATCATGGGCAGCATACATTTTTTTAGCAGATGCGGTTTAGCATGTATAGATATTTTTACACGTTGTGACTCATTATTGATAAACTCAGATTAAACTATGTGTCATATGGGAAAGTGAGATTAAAGCAGACGACAACCAAAGAGGCAGATATAGACCTAACACCCTTTTCTTGTTTCCGTTCCTCGGCTTAACATCAGAGGTTAACGTACAGTGAGGTTTTGCCTGTGCCACCTTTTTTGTTCTCCATTAAGGTCCCCACATTTTGACTTCAGGAGTAGTGCCGAAACACGACATTAACATGAAAGCGCTGTTAACATTTTTGTTCATCCGTTCTTACCGGCACGCATTGACCTACTCTTCCAAAAAGGTAGAACGGGTTTTAACGTGTGCGAAAAATGTTCTCTGTGCGTGTACACACGGGGCTTAAAGTTTATAGTTTCATCCAAAAGACTGTTGTGGGAGTACAGTCTGTACTGGCGTTGATTCCAGGAGATAAATCCAAATGAACTGGTGCCTTGGTAGAGGCTGGAACTCAGGCCATCAGATCACGAGTGCAACGCTCTAACCACTCGGCTAAGTAGGAAACCATTGCTGAGCCCAAAGGGGGAAAATACCAACTTTATTTCTTATAGCAGTCCAATAATAATTTTTACCTTGACAGTTCAAACACACGATAAGGAGCACTCCATCATAGAACTATAATTGTAAAGAACTCTTTCTTTCTTTCTTTTCTTTTCTTTCTTTCTTTTTTCTTTCTTCTTTCTTTCTTTCTTTCTTTCTTTCTTTCTTTCTTTCTTTCTATCTTTCTTTTTTCTTTCTTTCTTCCTTCCTTCTTTCCTCATTCCTTCCTCCTCCTTCTTCCTTCCTTCCTCCTTCTTCCTTCCTTCCATCCTTCCTGCCTTCCTTTTTTCTTTTTTTTTCTTTCTTTCTCTTTTTCTTTCTTTCTTTCTTTCTTTCTTTCTTTCTTTTTTCTTCTTTCCTTCATCTGAGCTCATTTCAATAAAATCCTCACGATCTCGTCATATGCTTGGGGATTCTTGCTATTATGAGTATGACTCTATAGAATCCTTGCAGAAATTGTTTTTCTGTTTTTGTTCTTCTTCTTTTCAACTTGTCCGTTTTAGTTTTGTAACAGTTTTTTTCCTTCATTGTTGATCCCGTTTGTATTCTTTTTATGTTACTTTCTTTGTGTACATCCTTGTTTTTGTAGCATGATCTCTCTTTCTCTCTTTCTTTCATTGCTTCATTGTTTCATTCATTCATTTATTCATTCATTCTTTCTTTCTTTCTTTCTTTCTTTCTCTCTCTTCCTCTCTCTCTCTCTCTCTCTCGACCCCCCCCCTCTCTCTCTCTTCTTAGCTCTTTTCCCCTTACTCAATTTTAACACTGCTTATTATTCGGATCGAGTCCGTATTGCAAAACTGTTTTTTTTTGTCAAACTAAACTGATTATTTTTTGTTTAATTTAAATTTTAATCTAGCTTTTTGTGTTTTTCCTTTTTCCGAACATTTTCTTTTCCTACTTTATTTTTTCTTCACATTCAGCGTCGTTTGCTTTTCTGTTAATTCAAATTACTTCGTCTATGATGGCTCAGGCCAAAAGCTGTGTCAGTTTGTGATGTCAACTAGTTGCTGAGGCCTATACTAAGATGTTGTTATGTCGTAAAATGTTGTGTTGAGATTGCTTTCAGCCACGACAAGCTCTTAACATAACAACCTGCACTCTCCTTTTAAAGAAGAAAAAAAAATCCTCTGAAGTTGCCTATATGGTGAAGTACTTTAAAACAGTCATGCACGCAAGCTTCTCATTCAGTGTGCGATTTCAATTTCATGGTGATTCTTAGTGTGAATGAGTGAGTCAGAGTGCACATTCTGGGTGGCGCCTAGAGAGTTAAGCTGGGGAACGCACAACAACAACGACAACTTCGTCTACGTACCTTGTTCCTTGGCTGGTTTGCAACTAAACATTAGGTGTTCAGCACATGTTCAGATGTTTTTTAAAGTATGTCAAACTAAATACAATGCTGTATTCTTTCGTTGATGGTTAGTTTGCTGATATATATTTTTTTCTGAAGCGACAGAAGTAATTCTGTGGAGAGTGACTGGTAAAAAGGAAGAGAAAATAGTGTAATAAGAATGACAATGGTAGAAATAACTTTGTTTCTTTGTTTCTTTCTTCCTTTCTTTCGTCCTTTCTTCCTTTCTTTCTTTTTCTTCCGTCTTTCCTTCCTTCCTTCTTTCCTTCCTTCCTTTCTTCCTTCCTTCCCTCCTGTATACTTTCCTTACTTTCTTCCTTCATTTTGTCTGTCTGTCTTTTTGTTTCTTTATTTCTTCCTTTCCTGCTTTCCTTTTTTTATTTCTTTATTTTACGTTATCTTCTTTCTTTCTTTCTTTTGTTTCTGTCTGTCTGACTTTCTTTCTTTCTTTCTTTCTTTTCTTTTTTCTTTCTCTTCTGTCTGTCTATCTGCCTGTCAATCTGTCTGTCTGTCTGTCTTACGTACTTACTTACTTTCTTTCTTTCTTTTCTGTCTGCCACTCTGTATGTCTTGCTAACTTTCTTTCTTTCTTTTTTTCTTTTCTATCTGTCTGTCTGTCAGTCTGTCTGTGTCTGTCAGTCTTACTTACTTTCTTTCTTTCTTTCTTTCTTTCTCTTCTGTCTGTCAATCTGTCTGCCAATCTGTCTGTCTGTCTTACTTTCTTTGTTTCTTTCATTCTTTCTTTCTTTCCTTCCCACAAGGTATTTCAAATAACTCACCAGCAATAAAATGCTTACAGTCTGGTAATACCTTTGTAAATCTTTCTTGCATTGTCCTGAATTGATTTCTGGGCAGGTTTCTGTTCTTGTTTACGTGTCTGTCTCTTCCTGGTCCTCTGTCGCAACTGTTCTCATGTCCCCATTTTTAACCACCTTTGTTTCTTGTTTAGTGCATGTTACTTTTCTTGATGTACATCATTTGGGTTGTCCTGTCTTTTCTTATGGAATGATTGATCGATTCATTCAAGCATTTATTCTTTCTTTGTGTCTATCTGAATTGTGTTCGTCATTCTTCTTTTTTCCCCTTGCCTATCTATCTATCTATCTATCTATCTATCTATCTATCTATCTATCTATCTATCTATCTATCTATCTATCTATCTATCTATCTATCTATCTATCTATCTATCTATCTATCTATCTATCTATCTATCTATCTATCTATCTATCTATCTATCTATCTATCTCTATCTATCTATCTATCTATCTATCTATCTATCTATCTATCTCTTTCTTTTTTCTCTTTCTTTCTTTCCTTCTTAGAAAAAAAGGAAGATGACTCACTTGCAATAGAATCTTTATGGCCTAGCCATACTTTGACAAATCTCTCTATTATCAGTCTGAACTGATTTCTAAGCATCTTTTGTCTGTCTTTTTCTGTTCTTTGTTCATAACTGGTTTCTCTTTCTCGTTCTTCACTGGATTTGTTTCTCGTTTGTGCCTGTTAGCTTTTGTATGCACATCTTGTTTGTTCCCTATGTTTCCCTTCTTCCCTTTGGTATTTTCCCCCTCCTTTTTTCTACTTTCCTTCCTTCTTTCGTTCATATATTCATCAATTTCTTCTTTTCCTTATTTCCTGCTTTTATGTTTCATGTTTGTATCCTTTGTTTCTTTCTTTTGTTACTTTTCGTTCATCACCTAAAGCTATGATAATCTCTAATGGTGAGATTTTGCGTATCTGACCGTTTGTGCCCATCATGAAAGGAGCCGCATTCCGACTTCGGGGAAGTATGCTGGGTATGTTCGTGTTTCTGCAGTAACCCACCGAATGCTGACATGAATTACGGGATCTTTTACGTGCGTATTTGATCTTCTGCATGTGTATATACACGACAGGTATTAAGAAACTAGCAGGTCTACAATTGAAGTTGACCTGGGAGATCGTAAAAATCTCTACCCTTAATTCACCAGACGCCACCAAGATTTGAATCCACGACTTCAACTCTATGTACATCGTATTTGTTTAGCTATGTTTCCTTTTTTCTTCTGTCTTTTTGTTTTTATTACCTTTTTGGTCTTCTTTTTCTTTCTTGTATTTATTTTTCCTTTCTTACTTCATTACTTGCTCACTTACTTAATTAGTAACATTCAGTCAGTCAGTCAGTCAGTCTGTCTGTCTGTCTGTTTGTCTTTTTTCTATCTTTCTTTCTTTCTTTTGTTTTGTTTTGCTTTCTTTCTTTCTTTCTTTCTTTTCTTTCTTTCTTTCATTCATTCTTACTTTCTTTCATTCATTCATTCTTTCTTTCTTTCTATTAAAGCTCAATTCATATGGATGAGAGCAGTGTATATATATCTTATCCTGTGTATAGCTAATTCCAGAAAAGGAATTTGTTTGTTTGTTTGTTCCTGTTTGTCCGTCTATCATTCCTTTTTCTGTGTTTGTTGATTGTGTTTTTTCTTCTAATAAGATATAAGGAATGATTCATCTACAGGAAACATTCTCAGCGTCTGGATACACTTTTTGTAAATCTGTCTTTTATTCCATGAAGTGATTTCATGGCAATTTGTTTTCTTTTTGCATCTGTTTTGTCTGGTCTTTTACTGTAACTGTTCTCTTTTTTCTCGTTTTTAATCTGGCTTGTTTTCTGGTTATTTCCCCCCGTTAGTTTCTCAATGTACATCGTTTTTGTTTAGCTATGTTTTCTTTCTTTCTTCTGTATTTTTGTTTTATTGCCTTTTTCTGGTCTTTTTTCCTTTCTTACATTGTTTGTCTTCTTTCTTCATTACTTGCTTTCTTACTTTCTTAGTTGCATTTAGTCTGTCTGTCTGTCTGTATGTCTGTATATCTGTCATTATTTCTTTCTTTTCTTTCTTTCTTTTTTCTTTTCTTTCTTTCTTAAGCTCCTTTGATATGGATGAGAGCAGTATATATATCTATATCTATATCTATATCTAAACTCAATTCATATGGATGAGAGCAGCGTATATATATATATATATATATATATATATATATATATATATATATATCTCTATATATCTCTATATATCTATATATATCTTATCCTGTGTATTGCCAATCCCAGAAAAGGAATTTGTTTGTTTCTTTCTTTCTGTTTGTCCCTTTCATTCCTGTATTTCTGTGTTTGTTGCTTGTTTGTGTTCGTTTTCTTCTAAGATATTAGGAATGATTCATCTAGAAGATGTATTCTTAGTGTCTGGATAAACTTGTGTAAATCTGTCTTTTGTTTCATGAGGTGATTTCTTGGCAATTTGTTTTCTGTTTACATCTGTTTTGACTGGTCTGTTTCTGTAACTGTTATCTTTTTTTTTTCGTTTTTAATCTGGTTTGTTTCGTGGATTGATTTCTCTATGCACATCGTTTTTGTTTTGCTATGTTTCCTTTCTTTTTCTGTCTTTTTGTTTTATTATGTTTTCTGTGTTTTTCTTTCTTATTTTTATTTGTCCTTTCTTTCTTCATTACTTGCTCCCTTACTTACATAGTTATATTCTGTCTGTCTGTCTGTCTGTCCGTCTTTCTTTCTTTCTTTCTTTCTTTTTTCTTTCTTCCTTTTTTTTTTCTTTCTTTTTCTTTCTTTTTTTCTTCGTTTCTTTCTTTCTTTCTTTCTTTTTGTCTATCTATCTATCTATATATCTATCTATCTATCTATCTATCTATCTATCTATCTATCTATCTATCTATCTATCTATCTATCTATCTATCTATCTATCTATCTATCTATCTATCTATCTATCTATTTCTCTTTCTCTCGTTTTTTTAATCTATTTATCTATCTATCTATCTATCTATCTATCTATCTATCTATCTATCTATCTATCTATCTATCTATCTATCTATCTATCTATCTGTCTGTCTATCTATCTATCTATACATCTATCCATCTATCCATCCATCCATCCATCCATCCATCCATCCATCCATCTATCTATCTATCTATCTATCTATCTATCTATCTATCTATCTATCTATCTACCTACCTACCTACCTACCTATTTATCTATCTATCTATCTATCTATCTATCTATCTATCTATCTTTCTGTCTGTCTTTCTGTCTGTCTGTCTTTCTTTCTTTCTTTCTTTCTTCTTGCTTTCTTTCTTCTTTCTTTCTTTCTTTCATCCTTTCTTTCTTTCTTTCTTTCTTTCTTTCTTTCTTTCTTTCTTTCTTTTCTTTCCCTTCTTTCTTTCTTTCTGTTACAATGAGTAGAGTACTCTGTGAATATGTTATTCTGCGCATTGTCAATCCTAGGAAAAAGACATCTGTTCGGTTTTTTTTCCTGTATTTTTTCTTTATCGCTTTCTTCCTAAATAATAAAAACGGATTACATGCAGTCCTATACCTTTAGTCAGGATATAATGTCGCAAGTAAAATTTTTTTAAAAGTCTGGCTTAGTTTGTGAGCATATTTAGCTTTTGTTTCTGTAGTTGTTTTTTTCTCCTTTCGTCACTGTACTTTCTGCCCTCAAATTAAAAATGAATGTTTATTTTTGTCTTTGTTTGTGTTGCGTTCTCTACGTACGTCTCCATTCTGGCTGATTGGCTGTCTGGCTGACTGTCTGGCTGGTTGGCTGACTGAATGACTGACTGGGTGACTGACTGGCTGGCTGGCTGGCTGGCTCTCTGTCTGACTGGTTGGTTGGCTGTCTATCTGTATAACTGGCTGTCTGTCTGTCTGTATAACTGGCTGGCTGGCTGGCTGTCTGACTGGTTGGCTGGCTGGTTGACTGACTGACTGACTGGCTGGCTGGCTGGCTGGTAACCATTTGTTTTGGTCATCAGCGTATAATTATTGAAATGGTTTCAGGTGTTAGGGTCTCCTATGTATCACTATCTATCGCTTTGATTTGTCTCTGCAAGATATAGCGCTATATAAATTCCATTTCTTCTTATTATTACTATCTCTCTCGCCCTAACTCTCTCTCTCTCTCTTCTCTCTCTCTCTCTCTCTCTCTCTCTCTCTCTCTCTTTCTCTCTTCCTCTCGCTCTCTCTGTTTTTGTTTATATCTTTCTGTTTTGTAATCTTTCGGAGGCCGTTTGGACTTTTTGTTGGTCCTTTTACTTTTCTACCGTTTTTCCCCAATCTGTCTTATTTGTTTCTTGTCTGTCTGTCTGTCTGTCTGGTTTTCTGTCTATCTGTCTGTTTTTTTCCCCTGCACATTCATCTGTTTGTCTATCTGCATGTCTGTTTGTCTGTTTTTCTGCCGATTGCTTGTCATTTTTTTGTCTGTCTATTCTTCTTTGTTTGTTTGTTTCCTTCCTTCCGTCCTTCCTGCTTTGTTTGTTTGTTTCGTTGTTTCTTTCTTTCTTTCTTTCTTCCCTTTCGACCTCTCTATTTGTCTGTCTGTTTGTCTGTTCGTCCGTTTCTCTGTCTCAAGGGTATTAAAGAAATGACTCATGTGAAGTAAACTATTTATTGTCAGACCATGCCGTCACAGTTTTCTGCTGTTTGGTTTTGAACTTGAATTTTTTCTCTTCATGCTTTTGATGTTGTTTTTCTTTCTTTACCGGTTCTTTTTTCTTCAGTCTTGACCTAGTTGATGTCCCCTATTTTCTTCTTGCTTTTTCCATCCTCTCTCTCTCTCTCTCCCTCTCTCTCTCTCTCTCTCTTCTCCACCCCCCCTCTCTCTTCTCCATCATCTCTCTTTCTCTTCTACACCCTCTTCTCAACCCCTCTATCTCTCTTCTCCACCCTCTCTCTCTCTCACTCTTCTCCACTCCCCATCTCTCTCTCTTCTCCACCCCCTCTCTCTCTCTTCTCCATCCCCCCCTCTCTCTCTCCACCCTCCTCTCTGTCTCTCTCCTCCACTCTCTCACTCTGTCTCTCTCTCTCTTCTCCACCCTCTCTCTCCACTCGATCTCCTCTCCTCCACTCTCTCTCTTCTCCAACCCTCTCTCTCTCTCTCTCTCCTCTCTCTCTCTCTCTCTCTCTTCTTCATCCTCTCTATCTCTCTCTCCTCCACTCCCTCTCTCTCCTCCACTCTCTCTCTCTTCTCCACCCTCTCTCTCTCTCTCCTCCACTCTCTCTCTCTTCTCCACCCTCTCTCTCTCTCTCTCCTCCACTCTCTCTCTCTCTCTCCTCCACTCTCTCTCTCTCTTCTCCACCCTCTCTCTCTCTCTCTCTCTTTTCCACCCCCCTCTCTCTCCTCCACTCCCTCTCTCTCTCTTCTCCACCCCCTGTCTTCTCCACCCCCCCCCTCTCTCTTCTCCACCCCTCCTCTCTCTCTCTCTCCTCTACTCTCTCCCTCTGTCTCGCTCTCTCTGTCTTCTTCACCCTCTCTCTCACCACTCCCGCTCTATCTCCTCCACTCTCTCTATTCTCCACCCTATATCTCTCTCTCTTCTTCATCCTCTCTCTCTCTATCTCTCTCTCCTCCATTCTCTCTCTCCACAACTCTCTCTGTCTCTCTTCTCCACCCTCTCTCTCTCTCCTCCACTCTCTCTGTCTTCTTCACCCTCTCTCTCTCTCTCTCTCTCTCTCTCTTTCTTTTCCACCCTCTCTCTCTCTTCTCCACCCTCTCTCTCTCTTTCTCCACTCTCTCTCTCTCTCTCTCTCTCTCTCTCTCTCTCTCTTCTTCTCAACCCTCTCTATCTCTCTCTCATCGACTCTCTCTCTCTTCTCAACCCTCTCTCTCTATCTCTCTTCTCCACCCTCTCTCTCTCTCTCTCTCTCTCTTCCCCACCCCCTCTCTCTCTCACCTCCACTCTCTCTCTCTTCTCCACCCTCTCTCTCTCCTCCACTCTCTCTCTCCCTTCTCCACCCTCTCTCTCTCCTCCACTCTCGCTCTCTCTTCTCCACCCTCTCTCTCTCCTGCACTCTCTCTCTCTCTCACTCTCTCTCGTCTCCGTCCTCTCTCCCTCTCTCTCTTAAATCCACCCTCTCTCTATCTCCTGCACTCTCTATCTCTCTCTCTCTCCCTCTCTCTCTCTCTCCTCCACCCTCTCTCTCTCTTCTTCACCCACTGTCTGTCTTCTCGACCCTCTCTCTCTCTCTTCTCACCCCCCTCTCTCTCTTCTCCACTCTCTCTCTCTCTCTCTCTCTCTTCCCCACCCCCCTCTCTCTCTTCTCCACCGCTCCCTCTTCTCCTCCCCCCCCTCTCTCTTCTCTTCTCCACCCCCCTCTCTGTCTCTTCTACATCCTCTCTCCACCCCTCTCTCTCTTCTCCACACCCCCCTCTCTCTCTTCTATATCCTCTTCTCCACCCTCTCTCTCTCTTCTCCAATCTCTCTCTTCTCCACCCTTCTCTCTCTCTTCTCCACCCCTCTCTCTCTCTTCTCAATCGCCCCCTCTCCTCAACCCTCCTCTCTCTCTTCTCCACCCTCTCTCTCTTTCCACCCCTCCTCTCCCTCTCCTCAACTCTCCCCCTCTCTCTCTCTCTCTCTCTCTCTTCCCCCCCTCTCTCTCTCTCCTAGCACTCTCTCCTCTCTCTTCCACCTCTCTCCTCTCTCCACCCTCTCTCTCTCTCTCTTCTCCACCCTCTCTCTATCTCAACCCCTCTATCTCTCTCTCCTCCACTCTCTCTCTCTCTTCTCCGCCCTCTCTCTCTTTCTCTCTTCCCACCCTCTTCTCTCTCTCTCTCTTCTCTCTCCTCTTCTTCCCACCTTCTCTTCTTCTCTCTCCTCCACTCCCCTCTCTCTTTTTCTCTTTTTCCACCCTCTCTCTCTCTTCCACTCTTTTCCTCCCTTCTCCACCCCCCTCTCTCTCTTCATCCCCCCTTCTCTCCTCTTCTCCACCCTCTCTCTCTCTCTCCCTCCATCTCGCTCTCTCTTCTCCACCCTCTCTCTCTCTCTTCCCTTCACTCTCTCCTCTCTCTCGTCTCCGTCCCTCTCCCTCTCTCTCTTCTCCACCCTCTCCTACCCTCTGCACTCTCTCTTCTCTCTCTCTCTCTCTCTCTCTCTCCCCTCTCTCTTCTCCCCCCTCTCTCCTCTCTTCTTCACCCACTGTCTTCTTCTCGACCCTCTCTCCTCTTTTTCACCCCCCTCTCTCTCTTCTCCACTCTCTCTCTCTTCCCCCTTTCTCTCCTCTTCTCCACCCCCTCTTTTTCTCTCTTCTCCCCCGTCTCCCCTCTTCTCCGACCCCCCCCCCCTCTCTCTCTTCTGCACTCTTCTCTCTCTCTCCCTCTCTCCCCCGTCTCCGTCCTCTCTCCCTCTCTCTCTTCTCCACCCTCTCTCTATCTCCTGCACTTTTCCTCTCTCTCTCTCTCTCTCTCTCTTCTCTCTCTCTCTCTCTTTCTCTCTCTCTCTTCCCCACCCTCTCTCTCTCTCTTCTTCACCCACTGTCTGTCTTCTCAAACCCTCTCTGCCTCTTCTTCACCCCCCTCTCTCTCTTCTCCACTCTCTCTCTCTCTCCTCTCTCTCTCTCTTTCTCTCTCTCTTCTCCCCCCCCCTCTCTCTCCCCTCTTCCACCGTCTCCCTTTCTCGACCCCTCTCTCTCTCTCTCTTCTCCACCCCCCTCTCTGTCTCTTCTCCGCTCTGCTGCAGATATCTTGTCCTTACGAATACTAGATTCAACCAATCACCCATCGGCCGTCGCTCTTTCTCTATTTCTGGTCCATTGATGTGGAATGATCTCCCTCTCTCTCTCCGCCAAAAGCCTTCTTATGACACTTTTAAATCCAGTCTCAAGACATATTTATTTCAAACCTAAGATTTTCCTCTCCTGCCTCATCTCATAGTTTTTCCTTGCCTTCAACAGCCAAGATTCTATTGCCCTGCCAGGGTGTGTGACCTCTGTGTGTGTGTGTGTGTGTGTGTGCGCGCGCGCGCGCGCGCGGCGTGTGTGTGTGTGTGTGTGTGTGTGTGTGTGTGTGTGTGTGCACATTTGGACTTGATGGAACTATTGCTTGTCACTGGTTGTATGACTGTGTAAGAATGAGTTGAGTGCAAGCGCTTTGATTTGTCTCTGCAAGATATAGCGCTATATAAATTCCATTTATTATTATTTATTATTATTATTATTATTACATCCTCTTCTCCACCCTCTCTCTCTCTTCTCCACCCCTTCTCTCTCTCTTCTCCACCCCCTCTCTCTCTCTTCTCAATCGCCCTCTCTCCTCAACCCTCTCTCTCTCTTCTCCACCCCCATCTCTCTCTCTTCTCCACCCCTCCTCTCTCTCTCTCCTCCACTCTCCCTCTCTCTCTCTTTTCCCCACCCTCTCTCTCTCCAGTCTCTCTCTCTCTCTCTCTCTCTCTCTCTCTCTCTCTTCTCCACCCTCCCTCTCTTCTCCACCTCCTCTCTCTCTCTCTTCTCCACCCTATCTCTCTCTCTCTCTTCTTCATCCTCTCTCTCTCTCTCTCTCTCTCTCTCTCTCTCTCTCCTCCACTCTCTCTCTCCTCCACTCTCTCTCCTGCACTCTCTCTCTCTCTCTTTTTCACCTCTCTCTCTCTTGCACTCTCTCTCTCTCTCTCTCTCTCTTCTCCAATAATCCATTCGTTCAATACTGTACTATATGGAGAAACGGGAAGATATCCTTTAAACATCAGAACGTCTGTTAGGTGTATTAAGTACTGGCTAAAACTACGGAAACTTCCAGGGTCACGTTTATGTAGGAAGTCTTATGACATGATGGTTATACAAAAGGAGTAAGAAAAATTGGGCATATCAAGTTAAAAACTTTCTTATCAGAACATGGTTTTGGAATCGTGTGGTTGTCTCAGGAAGTAGGTAGCGAGCAAGGGTTTATTTCTGAATTGAAAGACAGACTCATTTGTTCATTTAAACAAAATTGGCACTCGGACATGGAAGGTAAAGATACATACTGCTGTTTTTTTTCGTTTAAGTGTGCTTTTCAAGCTGAAAAGTATCTTTGAATAGTCACTGACAAATGGCATCGACTAATTTATGCAAGATTTCGACTAAGAACGCTCGGCTTCAATGCAAACAAAAGATGGTTTCAATCTGAGACGTCCACACAGTTCCCATGCCCTATGTGTGGTCCTATTCTTATGTTTCCATACGTGAAAACTGTGGTGTTCTCAATCGCTTTCCGAAGGCAAGATATTTTTTCTATCTTATCGTCCGATGATGATCTTGTGATCAAATCGGTTGCAAAGTTTATTGCTGAAGCACTGAAATTAAGACAATTACAGCTAAGTTCCAATTAGCTTAACATTTGTGACTAAACTAAAGTAACATTTACATTATGTAAACTCCAGCATTTTGTGACACACCTAAAGAAACATTCATAATTACGCTGTAGTCTCCAGTAAGAATATTTTTTGAAAATTTCACATACAATGTCAATGGATGGTCTAATATAGCATTCTAGAATGTTCTTTTCATTATTTTAGTTATTGCTTATTGGTTCCTATTGTTCATCCTTGTTATTACTTTGTGTTCAGTTTGAAACTGAGTTTACGTCAGAGCTAAAGTCGTATCCGTTCATAGAGAGCTTATTTTGGGGATTTTTTGTTTTCATTACGTTAAATCCATCATGTGATTTTTCTTGTATTTTTTGTATTTACAAAAGAAAGACGTGTATAACCCCCCCTTGTCAATAGGCCACTTTGGGCAATGACAATAAATTGGTCAAAGCGTCAAAGCGTCTCTTTTCTCCACCCTCTCTCTCTCTCTTCTCCGCCCTCTCTCACTCTCTTCTCCACCCTCTCTCTCTCTCTCTCTTCTCCACCCTCTCTCTCTCTCTTCTCCACCCTCTCTCACTCTCTTCTCCACCCCTCTCTCTCTCTTCTCCACCCCTCTACTTCCCCCCTCCTCTACATCCACTCCCCCTCTCTCTCTCTTCTACATCCTCCCTCTCCACCCCTCTCCTCTCTTCTCCACCCCTCTCTCTCTCTCCTCCACCCTCTCTCACTCTCTTCCCACCCCCTCTCTCTCTCTTCTCCACCCTCTCTCTCTTCTCCACCCCTCTCCTCTCTCCCCCCTTCCCTTTCCCCCACCCTCTCCCCCCCCTCTCTCTCTCTCCACCCCCTCTCTCCCCTCTTCTCACATTCCTCTCTCCACCCCTCTCTCTCTTCCCTTCGCTCCACCCCTCTCTCTCTCTTCTCCACCCCTCTCTCTCTCTTCTCCACCCCCTCCTCCTCTCTTCTCCACCCCCCTCTCTCCCCTCTCTTCCCACTTCCTCTCTCCCTCCCCCTTTCCCCTCTCTCTCTCTCCACCCCTCTCTCTCTCTTCTCCAAACCTCCCTTATCCTCCTCTTCTCCACCCCTCTCTCTCTCTTCCTCCAACGCTCTTCTCTCGTCTCCACCCCTTCTCTCTCTTCTCACCCCTCTCCTCCTCCACCCTCTCTCTCTCTCTTCTCCACCCCCCCCCCTTCCTCTCTTCTCCACCCCTCCCTCTCTCTCTCTTTTCACCCTCTCTCCCTCTCTCTCTCTCTCTCTCTTCCCCTCCTCTCTCTCTCCACCTCTCTCTCTCTTCTTCTCCACCCTCCCCTCTCTTCTCCCACCTCCTTCTCTCTCTTTCTCACCCTCTCTCTCCTCTCTCTCTTCTCCATCCTCTCTCTCTTCTCCACCCTCTTCTCTCTCTCCCCTCTCTCCCCACCCTCCTTCCCTTCTCTCTTCTCCACCCCCTCTCTCTCTTCTCCACCCTCTCACTCTCTCTCTCACACTCTCCTCACTCTCTTCTCCACCCTCTCTCTCTCTCACTCTCTCTCTTCTCAACCCTCCTCCCTCTCTCTCTCTCTCAACCCTCTCTCCATCTCTCTTCTCCACCTTCTCTCACTCTCTTCTCCACCCTCTCTCTCTCTGCTCCACCTCTCTCTCTCTCTCTTCTCCACCCTCTCTCTCTCTCTTCTCCACCCTTCCTTTCTCCACACTCCCCCCCCCTCTGTCTTCCCCACCCCCTCTCTTCTTCTCCACCCTCTTCTCTCTCCTCCCCCTCTCTTCTTTCCACCCTCCTTCCTTCTCCATTCTCCCCCCCCCCTCCCCTCTCTTCCCCCCCCCCTTTCTTCACTCTTTCTCCCCCCTCTTCTCCCCCTCCTCTCTTCCCCACCTCCCCTCTCTCTTCTTCTCCCCCCTATCTTCTCTCTTTTCCATCCTCCCCCTCATTCTCCTCCACTCTTCTTCTCCTCCACCTCTTCTCCCCCCATCTTTTCCTCTCTCTTTACCTCTAACCTCTTTCCCCCCCTTCTCTCTTTTTCCACTCTCTCCTCTCTCTTTTCCACTCTGCTTTCTCCCCCCCACCCCCTTCTCACTTCTCCCCCCCCCTCTTCACTCTCTTCTCCCCCTCTCTTCTCTCTGTCTTCTCCATTCCCCCCCTTCTTCCCATCCTGTCTCTCCTCTCTTCTTACCCTCTTTCTACCTTCTCCCCCCTTTCCCCCTTTTCCCCACTTGTCTGAGGTAAGAGACATGACGTAGAGGGTGGATGTGGCAAATTTAACCCCCTTTGTGTTACAATTTTTCAGTTTAAGGAGCAAACGCAAAAAAGAAAAAACAAACAAAAAAAACATTACAAAATTTAAAAAAAACCCAAAAAAAACACGTAATTAAAATTAAAAACACTCCTAAGATTTTACAGGTGGGATCTTACAATAGTTGCTCTTAACAAAATTAACTAAGTAACAAAATAAATGTAAAAACATACACACACTAATCAGGATATTTATTACAATGAAATTGCAAGATACCTATAACGTTTAAAAAAATATTCAGTAAGGAGAAAAAATGAGAAAATGAGATCAATGGGTAAAAAAATTAAAAGGTTGAAAATAGACTTTCGGCTTGGAAAAAAGATCCTATTCCGTTTCGTAGCTTTACTTTATTGCTCAAAAGTCTCTATCAATATACAATGTTCAATAATCAGCTTGAAAATTGAGCAAAAACGATTTCACTGTGTAAACCTAGGTTAATATACTGCAGCATGGAACCAATATCATTCCTGAGAGAGAGGGAGAACAGAGGTTGTGACAAGAGACAGGTAGAAAGGCATCAAAAAGTCGGGCAGAAAATAGGCTTTAAAAGAAAAAATTTATACTAGTGTGCTGTGCAAAATATGTTAATAAGCACTATGGTGCGTGATGTGTGTGTGTGTGTGTGTGGTGTGCGCGCGCGCGTGTTTGTGGCGTGTGTCGTGTGAGAGAGAGAGTTAGGAGATGTTTTACATTTAACGTGTAAATGGTTTAAATGAATTGTGGTGTGTGATGTGCGTTACGTGTGTTGTGCGGTGCGTGCGTGCGTGCACGGGGCGTGGTGTTGTGTGTCGGGGGTGGGGTTTGGGGTGTGTGTGCGTGGTGAATGTGCGCAAGTATGTATATCTTGTGAGTTGTGTCATGTGCGCGAGTGGTATAATTTTTGGTTTGCCGTTTGCAAGCGTGCATGTGCGTGTGTGGGGGTGTGTGTGTGTGTGTGTGTGTGTGTGTGTGTGAGGGTGTGTATTTTGTGCGTATAAACTTTCATATATGCATGCGCCTTTGAGTGTGTGGTAGTGGTGTACACACACACACACATATATGTATGTTTAAATATATATTTAATATATTATGTGTTGTGTGTGTGTGACTACATACAATCTTAATACCTCCCCCCGCCCTAATTATTCTACTCCCGAAGCGCCTGCATTGAGTTAATCAGTGATAAAAAGCTTTACAAATCACCACAAACCACTGTGTCCCTTCGTTATACAGCCAGCTTGAGGAAGGTAACGGCCTTTGGGGGGTGGTGGGGGGGGGCGGCTAGGGAGGGGGAGGAGAGTAGGAGGGGGAGGGGTGGTGGGTACAGCAAAAAGCATCTTTTCATCAACTTCCTAAAATGTTCAAATAGTTCAGTTTTTTTTTTATTATAAGCTGTTGTCATTGTTATCGTTGTTGGTTTTTTTGGTATCTTTTTTTGGGGTTGGTTTATTTATTTCCCTCTATTTGCTGACTGATTTGTTTGTATTGTGTGATTGTTTGTAGTTCTTTAACAAGTATATTAGCGCGCTTTAAAAAAAATTCAAGTATCAATATTTTATTTCATTAAGCGGAAGTGTGTTGTGTAGTGTGTGTGGGGTGTATGTGGTGTGTGTGTGTGTTGTGTGCAGGTGTTCGCGCGCGTGCGTGTGTGCCAGCGTGCGCGAGTTCAATTTCGTCTCATGTTTACATCTACAAATCTGCAAATATAGATATTTATCGGTAGCTTAAATTATGTGATTTTATATTTTGCACAGAGCTAATTTGCATACACGTGTCTGTGTAATATAGTATCAACGTCAGTGTGTGACTGTGGGTGGATAGTTATTTCGTTTCTGCTTACTGAAATAAAATATTAAGTTAGTTATAAAGCGCTTTTATAAGTATAAGTATAGCATAGTATACTACACACACACACAGAACACACACACACACACACACACACACACACACTACACACACACATTCAGACAGACAGGAACAGGACAGATAGAGGAATTTTGTGCCGGATGCATTTAATTCACAACCACATAACATGCATTTTGGAAAATAAAATGCTAAGTATTTTGTTCATGTATGTTTATTTCTGACAGGCATTTGAAAACATCTTAACTTGTCAGAGTTGTTTGCGTAAGACTTATTAAGTACATTACAATGCAAGGAATGTGAGAGGGGAGAGAGGGGGGGGGAGTAGAGGGGGCAGAAAGAGAGAGATATTTCTATGTGGTGTGCATCCCAGATCTTGGGCACTACTCAGAGGAGAGAGGAAAAAGGAGAGAGAGAGAGAGAGGAAGAAGAGAGAGAGGAGGGAGAAGGAGAGAGAGAGAAGAGAGAGAGAGAGAGAGACAGAAGACCAGAGACAGAGCAGAGAGAGCTGAGGACAGAGACAGACTTCTATGTGATGTGTAGCCGAAATCGTGCACATAAGAGAGAGAGAGGGGGGAAGAAGAGAAGGGGAGGGAGAGGGGGAGGGAGGGAGGAAGAGGGAGGGGAGAGAGAGAGGGGAGGAGGAGAGAGAGGGGGGAGAGGAGAGAGAGAGGGAGGGGAGAGATAGAGACAGAATGTGTAGCCGAGATCTTGCGCACATACTCTACACTAAACAGTCATTCATGAGCAGAACTCTGAACAAAGGACTTGGTCAATTTGGTTTATTTTTTTTTTTTTCTTGTGGCAGATTTGTATAACATTTCATCAGAATTGTAGAACATTTCATCAGAATTGTAGAACATGTCAGATTTGTGGAACATTTCATCAGATTTGTATGACATTTTATCAAGGTTTGACAGCCCTGTGTACAAGTCATTCTGCCGTTTCCCTTTTCTATCAGCTGCGAGCCGGCTACCCAACCCTAACTCCAGCCTCTCTTTTTGGGGGCTGAAGGGGGAGGTAGGCTTTTCCCAATGCTCTGACCAGCAGTGACACAATGACAGACCCACTGACTTTTCGTTTGCTTTTGAATTTCTCATACCTTTTGAAAAAAAATATACTACCAGAATGATTGTGTTCATTCCAGGATGGGTTTTAAAACACAAAAGCGTTTCAGTTCCAGCCGTGTAATCTTTACAGCCAGAAAGCACAGACACCTTGAATGCGTAAGTGCAAAACAGCTCGTAAGTTTTGACACAGAAGTTGTGCAAGCCTTGTATTTTCTCAAAAAGAAAGTCAGTTTGGGTTAGCCAAGTGTCGTGTGTTGCTCACCCCTTAAAAAACAAAAACCTACGAAAATTTTCAGGGGGT
>CM054151.1:33509555-33523093 GCA_028751875.1 Rapana venosa | reverse complement strand
GTTAAAAGGGCAGTCAGAATGTTAGGATTTGATCCTCGCATGTCGTTCCGTATCTCCCTGATGGTTCACGGATTCCCAAGAATTTCAGGTTGAAGGTTTTTGTTTCTGTCTCTGTCTGTTCTGCCGCCTGTTCCAGTGTGTCCAGTCTCTGCAGTATTGAACGGTAGTCTTCTTGCAGATTTCTGATATCGTCAGCACCCTGACTTGCAAACTCTTTCAGCCTGTTGACATCATAGACCATCTGGCGGAGTGTGTTGTCTGGATGATCAAACTTGCTGTTCAGAGTAGCGTTGTATTGATATTGATAGAGGCTGTGTGGGATTGCAAGCAATGTAGCATCTGTCCTAGACGCCAGTCCATGACTTGGAAAACAGTATTGTTCTGTGCATCCGGACCAGCTGTCGACATAGTGGCTATGTATTACAACAAGGAAAGAAAGACTTTGGATAAGAAAGGGGAAATCTTTCCTGGCTCTGTGACTTGAATTTTTCTAAGTCCAAAAATTCAAAATCTGATTTCAATTCATTGCTTGCAGAGAGAGCCAAAAATTGCGACCGCTCGCCACGAAGTCAGCTCACCGAATCCATCTCAGAGGGGAGAGAGAGAGAGAGAGGGTGGGGGGGGGGGGGGGAGGGGGAGAGAGAGGGGGGGGGGGGAGGGCGGGAGAGAGAGGGGGGAGAGAGGGGAGAGAGAGAGGGGAGAGAGAGAGAGATTCTTTATTTCCAAGAGATACAAATAAAGCATTCATGTTTTGGTTGTTTTTTTCATGTAGCCTTTACCCCTTTAATTAGAGACTTATCCACTGGGCTGTCTCATATTTTGGCTATAATTATAGAAATGACAATAATTTTGGAAATTATATTAATTAAGAATAAACATCCCTTCGTTACATATAACACACACACACACACACCCCACACACAACACACAAACACACACACAACACACACACACAACACACCACAATAAATATATATATATAATATTAATATATATATATATATAATATATAATTTTATATATATATATATAAAGTTATTCTGCCCAAATATAGTGCCACTGTTATGGACCATTTGACAATTTAGACACACTATATGTGCATTAGACAACCAAAAAAAAAAACTTTACTTTTCACAGTAGGACCCTAACCACCACCACCCCTGACCCCCACCACCCCCTCTCCACCCCCCCGACCCCCCTTCCCTCTTCCCGCGCCCCTTACAACTCACCTTGTTATCACAAAAGAAGTGAACGGGTCGGGGGTGTGCTGATAACGGATGGTGCACTTCCTTCTGTTGAGAACATTTATGACCAGTAAGTCATTGGGGACAGGATAGCTCAGTGGTCGGAGCACGCGCTTTCCCCCAGCCAAGTTAAGCAGCGTCGAGCGTGGTTACCAGTTGGATGGGTGACCGTTTGCGCGCCTTGGCTTCAGTACAGTTCCCCCAGTTCACCCAGCTGTAAATGGGTACCTGCCCTCTTTAGGGTCAGGGAAGGTAAAGCAGCGAGGGAGAGGAGATGGGCGCCGCCCTCAATATGCTGGCCCCTAGAGAAATGAGGTCTCTGACGCCTCGCTCCCCTACGACATTATAGGTTATGGGACTCCTTTACTTTACTTTAAGTCATTGTGTTTGTTAGTAACGCGCTTAAGTGGGTGATTATCATGTACACCACCAAGAAGACCGCCACGGTGTATATATATACCAACAAGATTTCAGTACTATGTCTATACTATTTGTTCTATAAACTCTACCCCTTCCCTATTGTTTTCCCCTTTAAAAAAATTTTAAAAAAAAAAATTTCCCCAACCCAAAAAAAAAAGAAAAACCCGTTTTTGAACATTTAAAATTTCATAGGCGACCAAAGCACAATCCGGGGGTTTCTTCAGAAAAGGGGAAAGTAATTTTTTCAAATACTCCCCTCTCTCTCTGTCGGGTCTATTGGGATTGGTGGTCTAGTCTAGAATTTTTCTTGTTTTTTTTCTTTTTAGTTATTGTTTGTTTTCCTGTTTTTTTATCCTAGACATTACTTTGTGTCATTTTTTAAAATTGATTTTAACGCCAGAATTTAAAAAGGGTCGTATCCCCCATGAGAGCTTTTTAAAATTTTTTTTTTTTTTAATTAATAAATAAAGACAAAAAGGCCAATTTCCTTTCCTCCTTTCTCTCCCTCTCTCTCTCTCGGTTGTGCCCTTCCCCTTTAAAAAGGGGGGCAGGGAGCATAAAAACGGTCCATTTTTTGGTGCGGGCCCTTTCCACATGTTTTTCAAAATTAAGGTTTAAATTATTGAAAAATTTTTGGGCTGCGACCCAGATACCTGTTCGCTTTAAAACCTCAAAAATGGCCTTTTTTTTTTTTTTTTTTTTTTTAAGGTGTGGTGGGGGGGGGGGGGAGGGTTTGGGGGGGTGTAGGTGTGTGTGTGGGGGGCGGGGAAAGTGTGAAACAAAAGAACATTCGTGAAAAAAAATAAAGATTTCATCAGTTTTTGGGGCCAAACTTGTGTCTGCAGCAATAAAAAGCTTTAAATTATTTAAAAAGGGGGTTTTATTCAGGTTCGCGGCCCCTTTTGCCCCATATGAACTTTAAACATGTGCATATGGTGTACTATATTTAAAAAATTAAAAAATTGACAGCGAGTAAAAGAATATGAAAATTTAAAAACCCGCTTGTTCAAAATAAGCTGTGTCTGTGTGTGTTGTTGGTGTGGTGGTGTGGGCGCCGCGCGCAAGTGTGGGGTGCGCGTTTTTGTGTTTGTGTGGTGGTTTAGCGTATGTGTTTGGGGGTCGCACGAGTTCACACTTGCAAGCTTCTGTCATTTAAAAAAAGCATTTTAAATGAAGCTTTTGAAATTTTTATAGATTAAGCTTTCCTGCTACTGGGTGATAAGCAAAACTGTGTCGCCCCTACCGTAGACATTTTTTCTGCAATTTTCTTTTTAGCTAATAGAAAAACACACACACACAACAACACACACACACCAAAACACACAACCACACACAAAACACACACACACACACACACAAATCCCCCCACAAAAAAAAAAAAGGGGAGGAGAGAGGAAAAAGAGAGAGAAAAAAGAAGGGAGAGGAGACGGGGAGAAAAAGAGAGAGAGGAAAGGGAAAGGGGGGCCCAAAATTTTTAGAGAGGACAGAAAATATAAAATTGTAACATCATGAATGTGGGAATTTTTATTTACTCGATGAAATGCATTTTCACATGATGAAATCAGAAACTTTTGTTAATTTAAAAAAATTTCAAACCAAAGGCAAAAAAAAAAACGTAAAATTTGTATGATAAAATTTAAATGACCCTAATCAAGTTGGGTATCTAAACAAGCAGATATCATCAAAAAAGTTAGAATGTTTTAAAAAAAGGGGAAAAGAAAGTAAAAAAAGCAATGCTTTGGTTTCATATTTTGAACCAAAGGGGGATGTTAAAATGATGTTTGGGTTTTTTTTGTTTTTGTGTCAAAAAAGTCTTTCTTGACTTGGGTGGCAATAAAATAAAAATCTGAATCTGAACCCGAATCACACACAAAAAAAGAGAGAGAGAGAGAGAGAGAGAGAGAGAGAGGAGAGAGAGAGAGAGAGACAGACAGACAGACAGCAGACAGACAGACACAGAAAAAGAAGAGAGAAGAGAGAAAGAGAGAGAGGAGCAAAGAAAGAGAGGGGAAAAGAGAGAGAGAAGAGAGAGAGAGAGAGAGGAGAGAGAGAGAGGCAAACAGACAGACAGACAGAATGAATGAATTTATGTGAAGATGGAATTTCGCATCTGAATAGATTGATTAGTTTGCAGGCGCATTCACGCAACTGACACACTATTTTCCCTTTTAACAATATCTGCTATACCTATAACCCAACCTACATTCCCCTCTTCATAAATTGTACTCCTACCTTATTTTCTAAAAATGCACAAAAAACGAAACCCAAAACAAAAATAGCTGACATTGTCTACACAGCCCAGAAAGCAACAGGCCAAAAACCCAACCAACCAAACAAAAAACAACGAAAGCGCGCAAGCGTGTGCGTGTGTATGCGTGCGTGCGTGCGTGCGTGCGCGGACGCGTGGGAATGAATGTGTATGTGTGTTTGTGTGTGTGTATGTGTGTTTATATGTGTGTGTGCACGCGTGGGAATGAATGTGTGTGTTTGTGTTGAGTGTGTGTATATGAATAAAAATGTGTGTGTTTGTGTGCGTTGAGTGTGAGCGTGTGTTTGTGTGTGTGTATGTGTGTGTGTGTGTGTTTGCGCGCGCACACGCGCGTGTTTAACCCACATTCCCTTTAACCGTCTTGACCCCGTTACGGCCGCAGCCGACATTAACGCGGCTCCCGCTAGATTCCAATACGACTGCAGCCGACAGTTGGTGCTGCCCACGTGGCCAGTACTTTTCCATCACACAAAGACCTCTGGATTTCACACAATGTGTCTGAAAATGAACATGCGTGTAGTGGGAAGGGAAGGAAGAAATAACAGCCAGCTACCCAAACGCTTTTCAATCGGAGCAGTGTGGCGAAAAAATGGCATCTTCTTTGGTAGCAGACGATTCATCTGATTAGCGAGAGGATTACTTGAATGTTATTGTCTTGGAAGTAGAAACATTTGAAGGATGATTGTTAAGTGAACCCATATTAAACGCTTATGAGGAAGAGGAGGAAGGAAATGCTGCAGTTAGGGAGAAGAGTGAGCCAGAAAATAACGTGCTACACAGCACATTCCTGACCTGTGCTATACACACAGGACTGTGGAGAAATTTGACCTGACACGTCCGCGGCATAGACGCCTGAAAACTGACGCCTTTTGACTGTTTTCTCATTATTACCACACTTTTCCTTTGAAACTGCAATGGCAGAAACGAACAGATATGCCGATAACGAAAATAACAAGAAGGAAAAAAATAGGTTTCTGGTCTGCCAAGGTTCAACAGGTGACAGCAATGGGTACACCCCCCACACATCCATAATTTGTGCTTTCTGTGATGTGATGTGACCCTGTGCCATCACTACGACTACTTAAGAGACTACCAAGATAAAAATGTTGTAGGATTACAGAAGTTCTGTGTTGTTTCGAATTTGTCACACCTTTGCTGTGACACTGGTGACAGTGTGACAGTCATGTACAACAAAACACTTCTGTACACTTAAACATGTGGTAGCACACGCAGATATGAAGTACAGTATAAAGGTCACATGTTGATTGAATATGACTTGTTTTCAAAAGGAAAAAAAAGTTAAACAATACTTCTGTCTCCTCGAGACATACCATAAAACAACAGTGTTATGGGGACACTGTGACACATCCTTGAAGTACTCTTGCACATAACCATTGGTAAACACATCAGCTGGGTATCAGTTCCTTATTCGACACTTACATGCATGAACTATTGTCAAATCCATGCAGGATTTTCTGTTTTATCGTATATACCATACTTTTACTTGTGATTGGTGATAAATAAGGCGACAGTGACAAGACATCTGGTGACCAGACACATAAACTTGCGTCTAAATGCAAGTACAAAGACATACCTAGCTTGTCATACAATATCAGCTTGATAGCTTGTCATGCACACACACACACACACAATTGTCTTAGGAGTAAAGTAAGTCAATTGGGGGTAGAAAACCTTCAAAGAATTCAAAATCTACAGGCAGCTTAGCTCTGTAGAATCCAACAACAAGAGGGTTTTAAAGAACAGTACGTACCGTTTGAAGCTAGCCCTGTTCTTTTTCTTGTTGTTTGTTTTTGTTGTAACACAAACGTAGCCCAGTCTGTTTTTCTTCGTCGACTCTGAGAAACTGACTTGTCCCTACAGCACTTGCAGCGGCAGCAGCAGCAGCAGCAACATAAGCAGCAACAGCAGCAGCCTCGTCTTTGCCTTCCTCCCTCTTCGGTCAATAACGTGATCTAGATTACATGTAAGACACTTCATAAACTATGTCACTTCGTCGCGTTGTACACACACCGTCAGAGCCCCCACCGCCCGCCCCCCCAAAAACCCCCCCAACAATTGTTAACATCAGCGAGTTGTTTTTGTATGCAGATGTCATCAGTGTCTGCAAGTAGACATGGCTTGGAAAGCAGCAGTGCAGGGGCAGGGAAAGAAAGATCATGTGTAGCAGCACTAAAGCCTATCCTCTGAGACAGCTGATAGCCCTCGAGTTTGCAAGTACGTACGTAGGCTAGGCTAGGTTAGGTTACAGACCTGTCCGTGCTTGCTTATCAGAAGGCTACAGCTTTTAACTAGAGGAATCGGAAAATTAAATGCGTGGTTTATCTCTTCTTTTTTCCCCCTTTATGTTATGAATGTCTTCGATGTCGACGGGACTTACATTCATACATGCATTACATTCTGTGTGTTGGGGGTGTGTGTTGTGTGGGGGGAGAGAGAGAGAGAGAGAGAGAGAGAGAGAGAGAGAGAGAAGTGTGTGTGAGCATGAGGGTGTATGGTGTGTGTTGTGTGGGGGAGAGAGAGAGAGAGAGAGAGAGAGAGAGAGAGAGAGAGGGGCGGTTGTGCGTGTGTGTGCGTGTGCGTGTGTGTGCGTGTTAAGCCTTGCAGCAAAAAGTGATAAAGCGCTGACAGATTTCTGTGGCTCTCTTGTGTCTGTTGGTAAAAGCTTGTTGTTGAAAGCTTGCAAAAGCCTCGGGTTGAAACACGCCCTGTGTGCAACATATAAAAAAGAAATTAAAAGAAATAAACAGTAAAAAAGGAACGTGCGCGGTTGATTATGTATTTGAAAAAGACAGCCCTACTGGCCCACCTCTGTATATTCAGAATATCTCTGTGTGTGAGGGTGGGTGTGCGCGCGCGCGCGCGCGCGCGCGCGGAGAGAAGAGAGAGAGGAGAGAGAGAGAGAGGCAATAAATAGATACTGCTGCTGATGACAGTGTGTGTGTGGTGTGTTGCGACCGCGCGCGTGCGTGCGAGAGAGAGAGCAATAAATAAATGCTGCTGCTGACGACAATCTGTGTGTGTGTGTGCGTGCGCAAAAACCTTCAGCTTTACAACCTTATCATTGTTACTATGGTTATAATAAGATTATAATAATAATTGTTATATTTCCAGGATAATGGAATAAGCACTCATGTACTTTTTTTCATCCAGTCCCCGTGCGTATGCAGTGTTGTCAATTTTGTCACCCGTTCCCACCGGCACACAATGGCGTACTTTCAGAAAACCGGAACGGGTTTTAACGTGTGCGCAAGATGTTCTGCGTGCGTTCGCACGCGGGACCTCGGTTTATAGCCTCATCCGAATGACTGACTTTTGGGGAGAGTGGAGGCAGCACTGATGTTAACTCCAGAGGAAAAATCCTCTTGAACGAGATCCGAACCCGGGTCAGCAGATCACGAATACATCAATCTAACCACCAGGCTATCCCGTCTCTCTCCTTGCCCCTCTCCCCTCTCCCCCCCCCCCCCTCCCCTTACCAATCCCCGTGCATATCTACGCCCGTTAAGTACATACCACTTGACTTTTAAACGGCTAGCTAGCCCACTGAAAATTTACTTTTTGGGGGGGGGGGGGGGGGGGGGGGGGGGGGGAGGGACCGAAATGGCCGCAGCCTCCCCGATTGTTACCATCACTATACACCGTGCTCGACATGAGCCGAGTGGACAAGACGACACTGTCTTCTATAATAAGTCTTGACGCAGTGAGTCGGGGGTTTGAACCTCCAGAAGTACCGAGTGTATCCAGAGTAAGGATTTTTACTTTGATCCATGTCAACGTTTGTGCAGAACAGCCAGTGCCTGACTTGATTGATTTTTGTGTGTTTACGCACACAGAAGATTAATTGTGCATGTTTTGAATCTCGTACACACACACACACACACAACACACACACACGCACACACACACACGCACACGCGCGCGCATACAAACACAGATTGAAGGTATCACACACAGAAAGAAAATGTTGACTATGTTTATGTTTTGTGTCAGGTAAGTGTCGCTCTGACTTAACGACAATAGTTTCCTGATTCTGATTCCAATTCACACACACACACACACACACACACACACACACACACACACACACACACACACACACACACACACACACACACACACACACACACACACACACACACACGCAGAGACGGAAGAGAGAGAGAGAGAGAGAGAGAGAGAGAGAAGAGAGAGAGAGAAGAGAGAGAGAGAGAGAGAGACAGACAGACAGACAGACAGACAGACAGACAAGACACACACACACACACACACACACACACACACACACACACACACACACGCAGACAGAGAGACAGACAGACAGACAGACAGACAGGCAGGCAGACAGACAGACACAGACAGACAGATAGAAATAGACAGAAACAGTCAGACTTGCCACATGCGCTTTTCGTCAGACGTGAGCTCCGTGGGGTATACCTGTAGAGAAAGTACCTTAGCAAACATAGCATGGGTCAATATTTAAGCACATGTGGTAATAAAAGAGGCAATGGAAACCGAGACTTTGCGCTCGGTACGTCATAAACCTTATCAGCAACGAACACTTGAGGCACCCCCTATCCCCTTTTCCTCACAACCTCCGAACTGTGCACACCTACTGGTCCTTGGTTTAAACAAGGGTTTATTCAAAGAAAGGAAAACGTCACATTGTACACAAATACATTTTGGAGCAGCAACAAGATCAGAGCTTATAGTGCACTCCACCATCAAACAACACGAACCTGGTTATTATGGCAGCTAAAAAAAAAAACAACCCAGCTATCACAAGAAATCAATCCTGTTGAAAAGTGTAATTGATAATTTAATTGCATCATTTCTAAACTTGCTGCCTTTGCACGTGTGAAAACTTTGAAAGCTCATACATATTTGCATATCAATGCTAAATATGATTTTTTAAGTCAGAAAAAGAAGAAGACAAGACTAAGAAAGAAAAGAAAAATAAAGGAATGTACAACCAGGTAAAGTGGAGAGACATGGAAAAAGTATCAGCTTGTCCCATGTGTTACAATTTCTTCAGATGATAGATAACACGGCATACATATGTATTGAAAATATCCCTTGATGCCTACATCAAGTCCCCTGTGTAAAGAAATTCCATACATTATTAATATTCTTCTTCTTGCTCTTGTTTTCCTTGTTTTTGTTCTTCTTATTCTTGTTGTTGTTGTTGTTGTTGTTGTTGTTGTTCTTCTTCTTCTTCTTCTTCTTCTTCTTCTTCTTCTTCTTCTTCTTCTTTTCTTCTTCTCGTCCTCATCCTCCTTCTTCTTCCTATCGTCATCATCAAGCGCTTTGATTTGTTTGTTTTTACAAGGTTCAGCGCCATATAAATTCCATATATTATTATTATTATTATTATTATTATCATCATCATCATCATTGATGACCACCACCACCACCACCACCACCACCACCAGTCTTCTTCTTATTCTTCTTTAACATAAAATAGTTGATGATGAGGTCACCTTTGCAAATAAACCACACAACACACACACACACACACACACACACACACACACACACACACACACACACACACAACACACACACACACACACAACAACCCCCCCCCCCCCCAACCAAACAAAAGAAAACCCACAACAAAAACAAACCAAAAAAAACACAACCTCCACCCCATCCCCCACCCCCCATCCACACCCCCCCCCCAAAAATTTTTCTTCACTCACAGGGCTATTATGAACCTTCCTACACGACCCCCCCCATCCCACGGCTTATTAAAGGTGACGCCCCAGGGTTTGGGGCTAGCATTGGATGTGCTCTTTTCAGCGTAGCCAATAGGAGGGTTGTCACTGACCTACCTGACCTGACCGACTGTACGTACTGTAGCTGTGTTTTGCTAGCAGCTATGCTATGCTTTTCTGCTTTCTGGGGTTGCAAGCCCTTGCCCCAAAGGGGGCCTTTCCGCATCCTTTTGGCACAGCCCAACGTTTTCCCAGCAGGTTCGCCCGCCACCATGTTCCCCGCCTGCCCCCCTATTCATAAAGACACCGGGAGGAAGGCTGGTCATGACTTGTTGGGGTGGTGTGGGGGTGTGTTGTCGTGGGGGGTGTTTGGGGTGGGGAGGGTGACGGGGGGGGGGGGGGGGGGGGGGGGGGGGGGGGGGGGGGGGGGGGGGGGGGGTGGGGGGGGGGGGGTGTGTTTGCTTGCTTGCTTGCTTTTGGGGGGGGAATATTTGTTTTTTCGTTTTTTGTTTGTTTGTTTTTAGTCTGTAGTCTTCTGTTTTTGGGGGTTTCTTGTTCTCTCTCTCCCTCTCTCCTCTCTCTCTCTCTCCTCCTCCACTCTCTCTCTCTCCCCTCTCTCCCTTCCCTCTTCTCTCACTCCTCTCCACCCTCCTTGTGTTTGTGTTGTGTGTGTCAGTGAGTGGGTGTGGGGGGGGTTTTGCTTGCTTTTGGGAGAGGGAAAATTGTTTTTGTTTCGTTTTTTTTGTTTTTTTGTTTTTTTTTTCTGTCTGCAGTCGTTCTGGGTTGCTTGTTCTCTGTGTGTTGTGTGTGGGGTGTGTGGTTCTGTGTGTATAAGTGGGGTTTTCTTTGGTATATGTGGGGTGTGTTGGGGTTTCTTGCTTTTTGGGGGGGGGAATATTGTTTTTGGTTTTTTTTTTGTTTTTTTTTTTTGATTTTTTTTTTTTTTTGTGTCTGTCAGTCGTTTCTGGTTGCTTGTTTTGGTGGTTGTGTGGTGGTGTGTTGTGTGTTGGTGTGTTTTGTGGTGTGGTGTGTCAGTGAGTGTGGGTGGTGTGTTTTGCTTCTTTTGGGGGAGGAATATTGTTGTGTTTTTGTTTTTTTTTTTGTTTTTTGGGTTTTTTTGTCTGTCGTCATCTTTTCTGGGTTTTCTTGTTTCGTGTGGTTGTGGTGTTGTGTGTGGTGTGTGTGGTGTGTGTGTGTTTACTTGCTTTTTTGCTTTTGGGGGGGAATATTGTTGTAATTAGTTTTTTGTTTTTTTTAGTTTTTTTGTTTTTTTTTGTGCTGTCTGTCATCTGTTTTCTGGGTTGCTTGTTTTGTGTGTTGTGTGTGTGTTGTTTTGTGTGTGTGTTGTGGTGTGTGTTTGCTTCTTGCTTTCTTTCTTTTAGGGAGGAATATTGTTGTGTTTTTTCTTTTTTTGTTTTGTTTTGTTTTTTTCAGTCTGTCTGTTTTCGGGGTTGCTTGTTCTGTGTGTGTGTGTGTGTGTGTGTGTCTGATGAAGACAAAAGCTCTAGGCGTTTACGACAGCAGAAATGTTTTTAAAAAATGAGAGGGGGGGTGGGATTAAGGAAAAAAAGGAATGGTTGATTCAGGTGCATGTGTGTCCCCCACCCCCACCCCAACACACACAACACACACACACACACACACACACACATGTGCGCGCGTTCTATCACTGAATATTTCCTTGTCAAAATAATGCTTAAAGGTTATGTTGAGACTGTCCTAGGATATCAGGTATAAACAAAGCGAAGTCTCTGTCTCTGTCTGTCCATACCATCCTCCTCTCTCTCTCTCATCTCTCTCTCTCATCTCTCTCTCAATTCTCTCTCCTCATCTCTCTTCTCTCTCTCTTCACTCTCACTCTCCTCCTTTGTTTTGTTGATAGTCCCTAACAGGGCATGGGCCGGATGAAAAAAAAGTATGCGGATGCTTATTCTGTTACCCTTCAAAAATAAAGATTCATTCATTCATTCATTCTCTCTCTGTATCCTCTCTCTCTGAGTATTTGTGTGTATGTGTGTGTGTTGTTTGGTTGTGATGTGCTTTTTTTCTCTGTTTTCCTTTCTATGTCGGGTATATGTTGTATGTCTTTCTGTCTTTCCTGTAAATCTATCTGCCTGCCTGTCTGTGTATGCGTCTGAATAAGTGTTTGTGTGTGTGTTTGTGTTCATGTGCGTACGTACATGTGTGTCTGTGTGTGCGTGTTTGTGTGCATATGCGGATATACGTGTGCGCGCGTGTGTATATGTATGTATGTATATGTATGCGCATGCATGCGTACGCGAACGTTTGTATGCGCTGGCGTTCGCGTGTGTGTTGATTCACAAGCAATGTCTTCGGAAGAAACCAGTTCAATGTCTTCGTAAAATCGAAGAAGCTGATAAGAGGACTTCGCTCAGTCAGAAGGCTGGGCTGATCCTACTTTGAAGCTCCCCTTTGATTTGCACTGCACTGCGCTGCACTGCACTGCGCTACACTGCGCTGCGCTACACTGCGCTGCACAGCACTGTACTACACTGCGCTACACTCCGCTGCACTGCACTGTACTGCACTGTGCTACACTGCGCTGCACTGCGCTGCACTGCGCTGTATAGGAGGACTTTCTGTCAGTCTCCCTCAGTGGGTTTTGCTCACGCACAAGTTCTGTTCGATGGAAGCGAGAAAGAAACCTTAACGCTCTCGATCTCTCTGTCTACCACTGTTCTTAATCGTTTCGGCGCCAGCTTTGATCCTTCTCTTTTGCTGTCTACCCTGTTGCTGATTTAAAGAGTAGGTTTCCCCGCTGTTCAGCGCCCATTTTGTCCCCCTTAGTTTGTGTTCTGTAGTTTTGAGGTATTTCTGTTTCAAACTGGGTGTATTGGCGTGTATAGAGATACGAATGAAAAGAATCGATTGTTAATAGGGAATTTTTGCTTCCTGGGTTAATTTTAATGAAAGTGGGGTGGGGTGGGGGGGGGGGGACTAATTGACTTTGCCTATTATTCGAGTATTTATGAGTGCCTAGGATTATTTAACCGCATAAATGTTTATTTCTAACTTTTCAGTGCTATCTTTTATGTTGTGGCTATTGATGATGATAATAATAATAAAGAATATTTAGAGCGCCTATTCTCATGAAGACAATAGCTCTTAGTGTTTTTAAAACCTGGGTTTTTTTTTTTTGTAAAAGGGGGCAATGGAAAAGGGAATGGTATGGTTCAAGTGAATATGTGCTGCGCACAGACGCGCAAGCACACACACACACACACACCACACACACACACACACACACACACACACACACACACCACACACACACACAACGCTTGCTTGCTTCAATTCCACCCATATAATTTCCTGATTTTCTATCATATCATTTATTTCCCTTTCTAATATCACTTCCCTTTTCTGATTCGGATTCATACACACACACACGCCTTGGCTTCAGTACAGTTCCCCCAGTTCATCCAGCTGTAAATGGGTACCTGCCCTCTTTAGGGTCAGGGAAGGTAAAGCAGCGAGGGAGAGGAGATGGGCGCCGCCCTCAATATGCTGGCCCTAGAGAAGTGAGGTCTCTGACGCCTCACTCCCCTACGACCTTATAGGTTATGGGACTCCTTTACCTTTTACCTTACACACACACACACACACACACACACACACACACACCACACACACACACACACACACACACACACACACACACACACACACACACTCACACACACTCACACACCACACACACACACACCACACACTCACACACACACACACACACACACACCCCACACACGCACACACACACAGAGACACACACACACACACACACACACACACACACACACACACACACACACACACACACACACACACACACTTGCTTGCATGCTTCAA
>CM054151.1:33502055-33504555 GCA_028751875.1 Rapana venosa | reverse complement strand
AGACAATAACAGCTTTGTCAAAACTAAACACCATCTGGATAGATAAAAATATCTCGCTTATCTCCAAGATCAGACTAATGCGCACCCTTGTCATATCCATATTTCTGTATGCCTGTGAATCATGGACCCTGACTGCAGATTTGGAGAGAAGAATACAGGCAGTGGAGATGAGATGCTTTCGGAGACTCCTTGGCATCTCCTACAAAGACCACATAAACAACGAAAGCGTGCATAACAGAATCCAGCAAACCATTGGACCCTATGAGAACCTTCTAACGATCGTGAAAAAGCGTAAACTTAAATGGTATGGGCATGTCACAAGATCCAAAGGACTTGCAAAGACAGTTTTGCAAGGCACTGTCCAAGGAGGAAAGAAGAAGAGGCAGACCAAGGAAGAGCTGGGAGGATAACATCAGCGAATGGACAGGCCTAGAACTCAACAAAACCCTGAGAAAGGCAGAACAGAGAGAGGAATGGAGGGAACTGGTTGTTGAGTCTTTGAGGGTGCCCCCACGGTCGGCAGACTACGGGACAGATAGATAGATAGAGATAGCAGTAGGGAGGCCGGCCCTGCACTGACATAAACACCAACTCTTTCCATTCTGCCGTTCCTGTGCCAATGCCTGGGCCGCAGCAAAAGCCTATTCTTTTAGGTGTGTGTGTGTGTGGTGTGTGTGTGTGTGTGTGCGTGCGTGTGCGTGTAGTTGGGTGTGTGCGTTTGTGGGTGAGTGTATGTGTGTGTGTGTGTGTGTGGTGTGTGTGTGTGTGTGTGTGTGTGTGTGTGAGTGTTTCTGTGAGTGTGTGTGTGTGTGTGTGTGTGTGCGCGCGCGCGCGCGCGCGCGTAGGGGGTGGTTTCATGTAAAAATGGTGCTCAGCCATCTAGAGCTCAGGGCAGCTGTTGCTTAAGCGCTCCTCATTTCTGGTATAGTTTATGGGAATGAAAATTATGTTTAGTGTTGGATAGCAACAAAGCAGCTGTTGACTGTGGAGCGCAGCCTACTTGCGTGCTTATGTCAGACTTGGTATTAAGTTGGGTTGTGGGCTGTAGAGAACTTTTTCGCTGTAGAATTATAGCACCATGCTTAGTGTGTGCGTGTGTGTGTGTGAGTGTGTTTGTGTGTGTGTTTGTATGTGTGTTTGTTTGTGTGCGTGTGTGTGTGTGCGTCTGTTTGTGTGTGTGTGTGTCTGTTTGTGTGTGTGTGTGTGTGTGTGTGCGTCTGTTTGTGTGTGTGTGGACACGCGCGCTCGCACACGTACCAGTAGTATTTTGCAGATAAAATTTAGCAAGATTCTTCATTGTTCTTACAGTTATTAATGTGCTTGAATGCTTACAATGTGACGTGGTTGGTTGTGGGTTTTTTTAAGCGAACCACAGTTGAAAATGCAGTTTTTAGTTTCCTCATGCCTTTGCATCGCTATGAAACTGTTAACAGTTTGTCAACTTGAATGATCCCAGTGCCTTCCTGTGTTTATCAGTTTACAAAACTAGAAAACAGTGGTCTTGATTTGGCTAGGAATAGGGTGCCCTTGTGTTTTGCCGAGTCTCCAATAGGGTTCAGAAATCCACCACTCGTCTTGTCTTGTCTTGTCTCCCTGCCCTGCATCTTTTTCGTCTCCCTTGCCTTCTCTCCCTTTTCTTTCTTTCTCCGCCCGCCTTCTTCCCCCCTCCTTCCACATTCTTCGGCTAGAAAGAACACCGAAGTGTAACAACAATGGTGAGGTTGTTTAATACGCGACCGCTTTTGCCCACCAGTAGTGGCTGCATTCCGTCTTCGGGGATGCATGAACACGACACCGGTGTGCATACAAAAACAAATTCGATCGAAACGAAACTGTTCAGTTTATAAAAACAACCCAACCAAACAAACCCTGCAGTGGGAACAACTTCACTGACAGGACACCAGCCAAGCCATCCTTGAGCATGGCACAGATAAATAAGTAAGTGCCCCCCCCCCCCCCCCCCCCCACGACCGCTGCAGGGCCATACCCACCCAACTACCCCCCCCCCCCCCTCCACCCCACCCCCTACGACATCATTCCCGACCCCTAACCGACTACAGCCACTGACCCCACCTTTCGTCAACAATTCCAACCACCTATCTAGTCCTCTCTGGCATGTATCGATCACCTGCCTGATGGATTTATGGATTTCTGCAGGTGTAGAGCTTTATGTATGGTAGGTCATTCGTGTCAAAACCTCGTGTCTGGAGATGGTGGATCGCTCGTCTAGAGAGGAGAGGAGTAAGGTACTTTGCCTGGAAAGTGAGAAGTGGTGAGTTCGATCTCCGTTTGAGCCCGATAGTTTCCCCAGTTCGTTAGGTATTTTTAGTAGGTTCAGTTACTGGGTTTTTAGTGATGAAAACAATTGGTATGCAATTTTCATGTTGAAAGTACAGTTGTTGACTTTTTCTTTAGATAGTTAGATGGTGTGTGTTTGTGCTGGAAACTATTAGCACAATGTTCATGATGAAAACGTGTGTGTGTGTGTGTGTGTGTGTGT
>CM054151.1:33489555-33492055 GCA_028751875.1 Rapana venosa | reverse complement strand
CACACACACTCACACGCAGAACATCTTGCGCACACGTTAAAATCCTGTTCCGCTTTTCGTAAGAGTAGGCCATTGTGTGCCGGTGAGAACAGATGACAATTTACAAAACCGCATGCACACGGGGACTGGATGTAAAAAAAGCACATAAGTGCTTATTCCATTATCATCGATATAAAAGAATAAAATAAAATAAAAATAAATAAACACACATACACACACAACACACACAACACAAACACAGCACAACACACACACACACAACACAAACACAGCACAACACACACACACCACAACACAACACCCCCCCCCCCACACACACACACACACACATACATACACACAACACGCACACAACACACACAACACACAACACACACAATCAACTTGTCCCGAAAAGTTTTAAGCTACGAGTCGTAAGTCTCAGCTTACTGGCTTACTCACCTTCGTTATAAACGCTAGACTATCTGTTTATATAACCAAAAGATATAAACAAATATAAAACGCATGGAAATAAAATGTAAATGTAAAGAACGTGGGGGGTATGGGGAGGAATATGGGTGGAAGGAGTAGGTGGGGGGTCTTGGTTGACAAGATTGACATTGAATTGGGTGGGAAAGGGGTGGGGTGGGGGTGGGGAGAGATTGGTGTTTTTATCAGTCTGATTGACAGGGTATTGATCCATCGAGCTTTTATTCAGGCCAGGGGGAAGGCTTGTGTAAGAATTGCTGTTTTTCATGTATTCATGACTGCGTCTTTCCGTGTGTTCTCTGCCTGTGTTATGTTGGTCTATCTGTTGTGTGTCTCCCTTTTTTTCTCTTCTTTCTTTCTTTCTTTCTTTTTTTCTTTCTTTCTGTGTTCTCTCTGTGGTATCTGTGGTATGTCTGTCTATCTGTTTGTCTCTTTCCTTCTCTCTCTCTCATACACACATGCACATACATACACAGACAACACACACAGACAGACACACACACACACACATACACAGACAGACACACACACACACATACACATGCACAGACACAGAAAGACAGACAGACACACGCACGCGCACGCACGCTCGCTCAGAGAGAGAGAGAGGAGAGAGAGAGAGAGAGAGAGAGAGAGAGAGAGAGAGAGAGAGAGAGAGAGAGAGAGAGAGAGAGAGAGAAGAGAGAAAGAAAAACAGACAGACACGAGACAGACAGACAGACAGATAGACAAACAGAGCGCGCCATAAAAGTCCAAAGCTTCCTCCTGTTGTTTGTTTGTTTGTGTTTTTAATACAAGAAAGACAGCTCAGATAAAAAATTCTGGGACCTTATTCAACATGGGAGGCGATATGGAAGAATGACTACCCGAAGAGTATTACACCATAGACAGTAGGACAGACGACAGGTAGTGATCTATTGTATAAAGCAGATCAGTGGTTAAGCTGTAACGCGCTCATGGAGACAGCCAGAGGTTGTGAGTTCCCTTTCTGTCTGAAATCTGACTCACTCTCACCCCTCCCCCCACCCCCCACCCCTTCCAAATAAAGACAAACCCAACTCCAAAAGACTATGAAATTGAACAAAAACAAAACAAGAAACTCGCGTTAAAAACAAGACTATGAGTGATGGCCCCCTTTGTAGTTTTTTGTGGAGGAGGCGATGATTTTGGATGTCTCTGTTTCAGCACAAATGCAAGATTCGAGAACCCTGGGCAAGAGGCGAGTTGTTTCTGGTAAAATGATAAGGAAGGAAGTACTCTTATAGAAAATCTAAGTAAACAGTCATGTAGACAGTGAAGAAGAAAAAAATAAACCCTGGGTTGTACTGTTTTGTGATAGGTAAGACTCAGTGGAGAGCTGTCCATATTAATTTTTATGCGATGTCTTTCTGATGTGACAGTAACTGAATGCGCTACAATACAATACAACACAATACGATAGTATAAATCACAACACAGTACAAAAATGTGCATCACAACTATGATTCAACACAATGCAAAGATACGACTGTACACTACACCACGCCACACCACACCACACCACACTACACCACACCAAACCACTCCACCTTCTCCCACCCTACAGCACACCACACCACACCACACCACATCAACCCAATTCAACCCAACCCAACCACAACCCAACTTTAATGGTAAGGAGATGGACACTAATTCGGCATACAGTCAGTCTACTGCATCCAGCCCAATTTGAGGAGACAAAAGAAAAGCTAAGTGCAGAATTAGCATCACCCTAATCAGCTTACTGTCTTCCTGCCTCTGTGCAAAGGTTCTCTCGCCATCAGTTGTGCTGCTGACGTTTGCATGAAATCGATGTCATTTTTATGCAGTCCATTGTACTTCTTTTTGTTAGTATTGTTGGATTGTATTGGGGTCGTGTTGGGTTCGGTTCGGTTGCATTTTAGTTGGTCGGTGTTACCAGTTTTGTTTTGTTTAGTTCTTGCTCTGAAGAGTTCTGCTGTGAAGTGTATTGTGTTGTATTACTGCATTGTTTTACGTTGTTTTGTGTTGCATT
>CM054151.1:33459555-33482055 GCA_028751875.1 Rapana venosa | reverse complement strand
ATATATATGTGTGGTGTGTCTGTGGTGTTATATATATGTGTGGTATGTATGTTGGTGTGTATATATGTGTGTGGTGTGTCTGTGGTGTATATATGTGTGGTATGTATGTGTGGTGTATATATGTGTGTGTGTGTGTGGGTGCAGCAGGCCTAAGCGGACGGTGGGCAAGAGCCCCATGAAGGGGCTGCTGTCGGGCAACGACCCCTACCTGGTGGACGCCATGACGGACAAGCTCTTCCCCCAGCTCTCGCTGGAAGGCTCCAGCAGACACAACGGGGTAGCAGTCGGCGGCGGCAACACCTCGCTGCAGCTGGTGACGCTGGGCACCGGCGACAAGTCCGTCACTCTGCCCTCGCTGTCCGTGGAACAGAACTACCCGCAGATGCTCTCCGAGCTGGTCATGCACATCTGAGAGGAGAGAGAAGGAGAGGAGGAGAGAGAGAGAGAAGAGGGAAGGAGAGGGAGGGAGAGGGCAGCTTTTGGGGAAGTTTTTGGTGATTCTTCGTCTCCGGTTTGAAAAAGAAAGAGTTTTGGGTTGTTTTGGTTGTGTTTTTTTTAATTTTAGGTCGGTTGTTTTATCGTTTTTGGTGGAATTTTTGTGAAGGAAGGTGGAGGAGTGGGGGTGGGGGTTATAGAGTGTGGACTGCGGTTGGGTTTTGCGGGGTTTTTTTTTTCTCAATATGTCTTTCCCATTTGCCGGTTAGCTTCATGTGCCCCCCTGCAATACACACACACACACACACACACACACACACACACACACACACACACACACACACACACACACACACAACACACACACATACACACACATACACACTTGGATTTGCATATATATATATATATATATATATATATATACACGTATGTGCGCGTACACAGAAGCAGTTATATACCCGTACAGACGCCCACGTTCATGCACACACACACACACACACACACACAAAACACACACACAACACACACACACACACACACACACACACACACACACACACACACATACACACATACATACAATATACCCTGTCCCTGCGCCACTTACATATTCATGCACGCGCGTATCCATCCTACCTCCTCCACACCCCCCACCCCCCCCCCCCCCCCCCCGACACACACAAACGTGATGTTTGAAAACTTGATTACTCACCATGAACGTTGGTTGTTTATTTACTTCTGTCATGTTCACACGTTCATGTTGTTCGCTGTGAAGAAAAGTGAAGTAGAAACAAACATACAAACAAACAAGCACTTTTTTTCCCTTCTGAATCATGTACATATATCATACCGAGGTGCCGTAGTTGCCTCACAAAATTGTCTTTTTGAAAAACAGAGGATTCTTAAATCATGGTTTTGACGACCTGTGTTTTGAAGAGTATTAATTAAAGACGTGTCATACCTAAATTATAAAAATCATTCTTTGCGATTTCACATTGGAATCCTTGTCGATTATTTTCTCATCGTATTGGACTTTGAACGGTGGACTGTTACGCGGTATCAATATCTTGTGGGTGAAAAGCGTCAACAACCGATTCCAGATGTGATTATTATACGAGTTTTGATCGGGCGTAAGCGAATTCCAATGAAGCTTGACAACACTAACAACAGTCGAGTATGCTCGCTTGACTGGTCGATCATAGACGTGTGTGTGTGTGTGTCTTCTCAGGGCCTGAGACCCTATGGAAATGAGGGCAATGTAGAAATGGCGCTGATCATGGTTCCACAACATGTATCACACCTTGGGATGCCTACGTTCACCACAACTTCTGAACAAAATCACAGCAGCTGTTTCCATCCTCTTCATAGGGCCGAGAAGTCGACTCACAAGGGTGTTTTTTTTTAAGAAAAACATCCCAACAACAACAATCTTATTGGTGTGAAATTTGAGATTGTCTTCTGGTGTTTCTTCCCTTAGACAAAAAGGATCCATCAGACCAATGTGGAGATCTTCAGAATCTGAAGAAGCTGAGATGCAGAGTTGTTGGTGTTGCTTGGGTTTTTTTCTTTCTAAAAAAACAAAAACACGATACATTGTGTGGGGGAGACGGGTTGTTTGGTGTGGTTTCTTCCATCGCGTGTATTATATCTGTTGTTGTTGTGTTTTATAATAAGATGTTTATTTCCAGTCATTTTCTTCATACCAAACACTGGAACACTGACCAGTTATTGTGGTGAAGACTTGAGTAGTAGCTTAATCTCCACATACATTTTGAGCACGTGTTTCAGTTATTGTTTCGGCTTTCTTAGATTTTTGTTTTGTTTTGTTTACTATTCCGTCTTATGGGGTATAGTTTGGAGGTCTGGCCTAATTGATGGACTGTTTCATTGACCCTACTCTCTCTGTTTCTGTCTCTGTCTCCCTCTTCAGCCCCATTCTCTCTCTGTTTCTGTCTCCCTCTTCAGCCCCATTCTCTCTCTGTCTCTGTCTCCCTCTTCAGCCCCATTCTCTCTCTGTCTCTGTCTCCCTCTTCAGCCCCATTCTCTCTCTGTTCTGTCTCCCTCTTCAGCCCCATTCTCTCTCTGTTTCTGTCTCCCTCTTCAGCCCCATTCTTCTCTCTGTTTTCTGTCTCCCTCTTTCACCCCTTCCCTTCTTGTTTCTGTCTCTGTCTCCGTCTCTCTGTCTCTGTCTTCCTCTTAAGCCCCATTCTCTCTCCAAACTCCACCCCTTTCTGTTCTTTCTTCCAGGCTGATTTCTTCCTTCAGTTTGGCTTCATGCAGAGATCTTGAATTGGCTTTTCTGTGATTTTTCTGTATCGATGTGGCCATTTGACAGAGTTTGCATAGATTCAAAACCATTACCCTGTGCACCCAGGTTTCGGCAGGGCAGCTTGTAGCGCTAATTTTATTGTCAATTTATTTTCCAACTGTGTTGATCCTAGACCTTCCCTCAGGCAGATTTGGTGGCATGAAATGGTGTGTGTGTGTGGTGTTGTGTGGTGTGTGTGTGTGTGTGTGTGTGTGTGTGTGTGTGTGTGTGTGTGTGTGCGCGCGCGCTGTGTTGTGGTTGGTGTGTGTGTGTGTGTGTTGTAAGTTTTGAACTTTGTTGCTCCTTGAGACAGAGTTGATGGCTTGAAGTTGTGTGTTTGTGGGGGGGGGTGGGGGGGGGGGGGAGGTGCATATGCATGCTTATGAATGTACTTGCATCAGCTTTCATTCTTCCGAGCACTCTCAGTTCCCTTGTGCTTGCCTGGTCGCATACTGCATCGATTTGTACAAAGTTTCAGAATTTATTTGGATGTACTGATGACAGTTTATTATCTTTTTTTCCCCATATGTCTGAGATATGTGATTTACACCAATGGTTTGTGTGTTCACACTGTTGCCGTCCAAAAACAAACGTGGGTTGCTTGTGTGTGTGTTTCATTCAAGAAATATACTAAACGATTCTACATGTTTATTATGGCTTAAGCCTTTATTTTAGAAAACTTAAGTCACATTCCGACTCCGTCTATTCCAAATCCCTCCATTGTTAATGTGAATTATTTGTGACAGCTATTGCTTTGTGTATGGTTACGGCCAGAGTTGTGATAGATTTCTTGTTCATCTCGTGATAGATTCTATAATGTGTGTGTGTGAGTATCTGCCGAGAAAGATCTATGATTGGAGTGTGGCCACACAAGGTACAGGTATTCGGTAGGTGAAGCGTCTGTGATATTTTGAAGTCATACCAGTTTGAACTCCTTCATCCAATTGCCATGTTTTGTGAAAGTTGATGTGAATGGTGTTATATGGCATAAATGGTGTTATATGGCGCTAATGGTGTTATATGACGTGAATGGTGTTATATGAACTGATGGTGTATAACTGTGCGCAGTTGCAAGCAGTCACAAGTGAATTGTGGATGTGAAATTGCATTATTTACGGGTTATTTGGGGGGGGGGGGGGGATCTATTTAACTGATTCTGTCTTGACTCTGTATCAACTTTTTCACGTGTTCGTGGGCCATGCTTTGTTTTACTGCAATATAAAATAAGAAGATAAAAAGAATAGTTAGTATAATTCAGAGAGGATTATAAGTATAAATACAATTCCACAGCATTCAATATTCTTTGCAAAAGAATGATGTTAGTCATGTGCCACACAGAATAGCTTGAGGGAGCATGAATGCTTTCTTTCTCTTTTTTTTTATATAGAAAACAAACTATTCACATCTTTGGCATTGTCCATTTCTTGTAAAAAGAAGGTAAAAGTCTTTGCGTGTGCAGTGGTGACTTTGTAAGACATTTCAGCGCTGTCTTCGATTTCTTTAATATCCCATGGTGAACAGTTCATGTTGCCTGTAAATTGCTATGCAAGTTGGGAAAAGAGAACAGGAAGACTGTTGTCCCATGTGTGTCCCTTGCTCACATTTCGGCGCTTCTTTTCGTCCCCCAGAAGCGTTTGACAGCGTGAAGTTTAGTAGGCAGACCAAACGAAAAACAAAGAAAGCCGTGAGAAAACAAACCAAGACTCCTCGGAACAAAATAATGAGCAACAACCAAAGTAAATTGTGTGTACATAACACTAAAGCTTTTGTGATAACACGATTTTCGTGTTGAACAAGAGTCATGGAAAATTACCTAAGGCATCATAAGCAGTTTATTGAGTAGTAGCGTTATAAACTGCTGACATTAGGTCATCAGCGATAATTATGGTAAGAGCCAGCCTGGATGAAAATTTAAATGTGGTTTATCGCTGATTCAAGCTGAAAGAAAAGAACATCATCAGAAGTATCCATGATTTGGGCTCACTTCAATGCTTTGTTCCCAAATTTATTGGCCTTTTTGCCATAGTTCATGGCGTTTTTGCTCTTACAATCCATGTGTTTGTTTAAAGGTGGTTGAGCGTTTGGAAGTTCTGAGAAAGAAACCCAGAATAATATGTTTCTCCTTTTGATTTTTGAAAATACGTCAAAGAAATAAAATTCATGTCCACTGGTCTATCAGTGAAATATTAAGAGAAGAAGAAATAAATAAAATTCATGTCCACTGGTCTATCAGTGAGATATTAAGAGAAGAAGAAAGGTGACGCAGATTCAAAATTAATTTTGACTTTGGAAGATCGGCTGTCTTTTGCAAGGGACATAACTCCATGGGACAAAGTCATCTGCTAGAAAAGCTACTGTTATGTTCAAGAAAGACTATCTTTGTCTTTTCTTAAAACTTTTATCGGTATTCTGCCGTCCATAACGTTCCTCAAAATATATTCATATCATGCGTTTGGAACATTCCGCAAAATGTTTACTTTTCTCTGCCTTTTTTTCTTCAGATCAATAGACCTGATGGGACATGTCTTCTGAACATTCCTGCCTCTGTTTCTGCTTTTTTGTTTATTATTCTCTCCAGTTTTGGCCATTTTGTACCACTGCTTTTGTCAACATACTTGAAACTACGATGCATGCCTTTGTAATCTTGTTGCAGGCAGAAAATGTCAGTTATTCATGCAAATTGACGTCAAATATGACTGATGAAAGTGCCTGATAGGCCATTTTTTGGTTTGGAGGGTACAAGGGTTTTGGAAGTAAATAAACAATTACATAACTGATGCAAAGACGCTGCGGCTGCCCTTACAATACCAGAACTAACTACACCTCTTTGTACTTTAAAAACTTTGAACAGGTAGTTTCTGTGAGAGACAAAACTTGCATGGATTTTTTTTTCATTTTGATATACTTGTACATATCATCTATTTATTAATTGATATATTCCTTATGCCCATATACTTAAATAGAGACCTTGGAGTTGCTTATTTCTCTTCAGGTTTATTTTTCCATAAAAAAAATTCAGACTTGCTTTGGTTATTCCGTCCATACATTTGTAATATTATCCATTGAAACGAGGTGTGTGTGTGTGTGTGTGTGTGTGTGTGTGTGTGTGTGTGTGTGTGTGTGTGAGTGTGTGTGTGTGTGTGTGTCAGTGATGTTTTTTTCTCTTGAATTTCATATTTGAAAAAAACACAATGGAGTACAAAGGAAGAATTAGGGCGTGGGGGGGGGGGGGGATAATTCTCTGTGCCGCATGTTTTCATTTTAACAGTTTTCAACTTAGGATTATTCTTTAAGAAATGCAAGTTTTGTCCATAATTATGGTCTACTCTGTCTAATTCAACTTTTTAAAAATCATTATTCAAATCGTACTGATGGTTTTATTGGTAGTTGTTTTTATTTTTTAAGGAGTTTTTGATAAACTGCTTCATCAGAATTTATTAAGACTTTTCGATTTTGTTGAACTCTTCAAATGCATGTAATGTGTTATCATCTTTCTTAGCTTGCTGTGTCTTTTGTGTTTTTTTAATCCCTTGTATGATTAGTCGGGTTTTGTTTGCAGTGGAAAGTATTGAACTTTATGTCAACAGATATCTATTTGTATTTGTGGTGTGGATTGCACACAGTTTCAATGTGTTAATGGTTAATATTCACGGCTTGTGTGACAGGACAGCATCAACATTTGTATTATGAGAGAGAGAGAGAGAGAGAGAGAGATGAGAGGAGAGAGAGAGAGATGAGAGAGAGGAGAGAGAGAGAGAGAGAAGAGAGGAGAGAGAGAGGGGAGGGAGGGAGGGAGGGAGGGAGGGAGGGAGAGAGAGAGGGAGAGGATTGTTCTCTGTAATGTTTTTCCAGTAAAAAGGGCAAATCTTTGAAAACACATTGACGTTATAAAAGAATTGCGCCCCCTCCCCTCCTACTCCCACCCATTTTCCTCCTTCTGCCCTGTGGTGTGTGTGTGTGTGTGTGTGTGTGTGTGTGTGTGTGTGTGTGTGTGTGTGTGTTGCAACAGATTTTAAAATAATGTCCACAAAGAAAGGCCATATTTCATTTTATTTTTGATTTTTTCAGTCATTATTCCTTTTTAAGGTATAACCTTTCTTTCCCCCTCTTTCTGGTCGATTTTCCAACGGGTGTTTCGAACAAAGGCATAGGCATATGCTGACATCCATGTTTGTTTGTTTGTTTTGCTCTAAGCAAGAACGTGTTTGTTGTGGAATACTATCAAGAATGCTACAGAGTTCTGAGTAATTAGGTCCGGTTTTTAGATTATATTGTGGGTTTTTAAAGGTTGCATCATATTCCACGAGTTTGAAGATTTCTGTTGGGGACTGTCTGTCTCATTGTCTTCTTTCTGCTTTGTTTGCATAAATTTGTTTCCTGTCTTTCTTTATTTTTCTTACTTTTTTTAAAAAACAAAAACGATATTTTGGTTCCATGTTTTGGGAGATTTTATTTTCAAAATTGTTACATTGGTGTAGCATCGCGAGTCTTTTGAAGCTGAATAGTTTTTGGTCGGTTTGACATGTCAATTGAAATACGGGTCACTGTAGAGATGTTTTCATGGAAAGAAAAAAGTGCATATATAAATTGTTGGAATCTGTATGAAAATTTGGTTGGTTTGTTTTTTTGGTTGGTTTGTTTGGAATGTTTTCTGTTAAGAATCAGATTTCCGTCCAGGTTTATTGAATTGTGATTTGGTTAATATGTCTAAACCAGCTTTGTTATGAATCTTTTTTTGCGAGTTTTTGTTTTCCATTTTAGTTGCTTTCGTGATGAATAACATTTAATGGCATTACCTTCCCTTAATAAGTCAGCTGCTACGGCTAGCTAGACTAACAGTTTAGCTGAATATACTTCTGTTACTTAAAGCCGATTTTGAAAAGGATCACTCACGTAATTGTCATTTACTCGTTCAAAAGTATTGCTCTATACTTTAAAATATCCGGTTAATCAACCTGTGAAACAACAGCAGGTAAAAATGCTGTGTTATATCTTTTTTTTAAAAACAAACCTTCCAGTTAAACTGTTATGTTGATACTAAGTGAGAAGAAAAAGAAGCGAAGCTGGAGACCAACAAGCTGTGATAGAAAAAAAAATCGTTGACATGATTACCAGCTGAGACTTCCAATATTGTTCTTGTAATGATGTAATTCGTCACACTTTTTCCCGGCCTGTGATGAATAGGATCATCCTCAAACTGGTGTAGGGATTGGCAGTGAGGATTTAGTTGTAATAAATCTACGTGATCCTTCTTTCGAGTATTGGGAGGGAAGAGTGTGTGTGTGTGTGAGGGGTGGGGGGCAAGATTATAATAATTATTTGTTAGTGTTGAACCAAGTCTGCATTACCACCAGTGAATGACAGCATGGTGTGGTGTAGGTGCTATAAGTTCCATGGTCTGTGATTAAGAGAAGCCCGCTCTACGGCTTAAAAATGAAAGAGCTTCATGGGATTATAGAAGGTATGCATGTTACAAAGCCCTTCTTCCCCTTAGCTATTTTTTAACCTAACCATGTTAAACCTGGCACTAGAAGGAAAGTTCTGGTCGTGATACTTAAAGGTAAAAAACATCTAGAGTAAAAGCTTAGTCTTTGTTTCTTGGAATGTTACATCTCATCAATGTACCTTACAGATGACTGCAAACACTGGTGTACAATTTTTTCATCTCTCGATGTGTTTTCACCGTGAAGACATCGTCTTCTTTTATTACTGGTTTTTCTTTGGGTGACTAAACACAGTTCTGGAATGATCATCTTCGTTCGTACTTCCGTCCCGTTACTGTAACTTTTAAGCTTGCAGTTTGGTGTTGCTCTCTATCCTCAGTGTTTGCTACACGTTTTTTGACATCTTCATCATCACACCATTATGGTGATTGTAGCACAGTGTTCAGATTTGGGAAGAGGTGGGATTTTAACCAAAACCTTTGTAAAACTTCAAACGTCATGGAGAGATGTGATTTTTTTTTTTTAAAAACCTGTATAAAATAAAATCGTCTTATGTCATAAGTGGTGGGTTGGGTTTTTTGGTTTGTTTGTTTTTTTACTTGTGTGTGCTGGTTGTCACTCTATGAAATGTTGTTTTCTTCGATTAGTATTTTTGCATTGCTAAAAAATTTGAATGCAAAAAGAAAATAAACATCGGTATTAGAAAAATTCATGTGACATTGTATCCAGGTGAAGAAAACGTACATAGCATACATTAAATGTGTGCTCCCCCTCTTGGGCTTTTTGGGGGGGTAGGAGGTGTCGGTGGGGGGTAGGGATGTTTCGTTTTTCTTGTTTGTTTTGGACAGGACTACTACTCTGGCATTGTCAAAAATGAAACCATTACTGTGATTTGAGAATTCTTTTTCAAACTGTTTGTGTGTTTGTTTTTAACTCTCAACATTATGATCCATCTTTAATGCAACTTTCACGATTGCAAGGACATATTTCTGTTCAGCAGATTTTTGTGTGTGTTCAAAACGAAATATGCGCTCGTATTTGATTAGGTATCGTTTAATTTGGTTTTTAAAAAATGTTTTCTTAAAAATCTCTTTTTAGGGTTTTAACATTTTGGATTTACATTTTCGATATCTACAAGAGAATATATACTGAAATCTGTGAATAAAATAATGCATATTTAATATGGTCTAGAGAGGGGAGAAAACCCAAATATCTTGATGCTGTTCAAATAATTGTGGATGCAGCTTTCTGAAACGTTTTCATTCGGACAGCATGCAACTTGTTTGTTTTCGCGGTTCCAGAATAAAGCAGATATTTCAGGTGCAAAATGTTGTGAAAATTTAATGACCTTGTTCAAGTTCCTGCTTGTTCTGATTCACTCTTTGAGATTAAAAATAAATGATTGAAATTAATTGCGGTGTATGCCTGTGTGTTTTAGTGTATGTGTGTGTGTGTGTGTGTGTGTGTGTGTGTGTGTGTGTGTGTGTTATGCAAGTCAAAGTCAAAGTCAAACTTTTAATTTCAGATGGCATATTGAATAAGCGTATATATATTATATATATATATATATATATATATATATATATATATATATATATATATATATATATATATATATATATATTGTGTGTGTGTGTGTGTGTGTGTGTGAAAGTCAAAGTCAAACTTTTATTTTCAGATAGCACATTGAACAAGTGTGTTTGTGTGTGTGTGTGTGGTACATTGAATAAGCGAGTTTGTATGTGTGTTGTTTTAGCGTGTGCGCGTGTTTTAGTGTGTTTGTGAGTGTGTTTGTTTTAGTGTGAGAGAGAGTGCGTGTGTGTTTGTATGCGTGTGTGTGTGAACACACATGCATGAGTGTATCATACACACAAATCCATTTACAAATAGTACATGGAAATGACACAGAGGGAGACAGATAGACAGAGAGCTCAGAAAAAAACAGACAGAGACCGAGAGAGCTCAGACAGACAAACGGGCCAGAGAGAGAGAGAGAGAGAGCTCAATCGCACTCGCATGGCCTGGTGTTCACGCAAATACATGCTTACAAACAACACAAAAGACACTCACGCGCGCCTACATAATCATATTCGCTCTCACACACAGGCACACACACACACGCGCGCGCGCGCGCGCGCGCGTTAAAACCTGTTCTACTTTTCGGAAGAGTTGGCCATTGTGTGCCGATGGGAACGGACGACGAAACTGACAAAACTGCATACACTTGGGGACTGGATGAAAAAGCACATGCGTGCTTATTCCATTATCCTCGAAATAAAAGAATAAAATAAACTTTTAAAACACACACACATTCAAGCACCCATCCATCCATCCACCCACCCACACACACACACACCACACACACACACACACACACACACACACACTAACACACACACACACACACACACACACACACACACACACACACACACACACACACACACACACACACACACACACACACTAAAACAGACTAAAACACACACACACTGATGGCATCACATCTTGGAATAGTTTATTTTTCTGTGTCCAACATTACAGCGAGATACGAGAGATTGAAATACTGACAGGTATGTATGTATGTAGTAGACCTATGCTTCGTGACTGCTATAGCGTGTGCATCTTGAAAAGGTGAAGAATACACACATACACATACATACATACCTACATACATACATACATACATAAAATGACCCATACATAATCAGTACACACATCATTACATCATCATCGTAGTCACATTGGTACCGTCTTCATCATCATCATCATCATCATCATCATCTTCATCATCATCTTCATCATCTTTACCACCACAACTTTCATCATCATCATCTTTGTCGTCGTCTTCGTCTTCATCATCAAGTTGTCACCTCTTACATCACATCGTATACAAAGTGTGAGTGGTACGTGAGTTGCATGTATGTATATTAGTATGTATATTATTAGTATGCTATGTATGTATGTTTAAGTAGTATTATGTATGTATGTTGTATATATTGTGTGTGTGTGTTGTATTATGTAGTTGTATGTATGAAGTGTATGATGATGTATGTATGTTGTTGCCTCGATTTTACGTCTGTTCACGCTTAGTAGATATTAGACGGGAAAAAAATGCAGGGTTAGGTATAGTATGTATTTTGTGTTGTGTGATGTATGTATGTATGTATGTATGTATGTATGTTATGTTATGTATTATATGTGAGTATGTATGTATGTTTGTGTGTGATGTATGTATGTATGTATGTATGTATGTATGTATGTATGTAGTGTGTGTGTCGCGCGTGTGTGTAGGTGTGTGTTGTGTGTGTGTGTGTGTGTGTGTGTGTGTGTGTGTATTGTGTTATTCTTTGTGGGCTAATCGGGCAGTTGTTTGCGGCTTCATAAGCACAAACAACAAGACATTTATTGCTGTGAAGTAACCAAGGACGCAAAAAACTGATGTTTGCTGGAAACAAGTGCTTCAACATCCTCTCTCTCTCTCTCTCTCTCTCTCTCTCTCTCTCTCTCTCTCTCTCCTCTCTCTCTCTCTCTCTCTCCCCTCTCTCTCTCTCTCTCTCTCTCTCTCTCTTAACAGAAAACCCCAAACTTATAGTTTAATTAAGCACCTTGAACAAGTTAAAATCGAAAGAGAGCCAAAAGTATAAAAATTAACGATTTAAAAAACAAAATTGTGAATTACATTCAAAAGGCAATATTTTTACTAATGTACTTCAGTTGCAAACGGAAACTTTTTCAGATATCTTTTGTCCAAAGTAGGGATCAGAGCCGTCAGTGGCTTTGATTTGTTCCCCTTGAGTCTATGAATGTAAAACTGTGAAGAAATTTGAGAAATAATGTAACAAAACCCCCAATCTAAAACGAATAGCAAAAGTAAAAACTGCATCATATATTGAAAAAGAAACCGCGATTTTATTGACAAATAACCGAAATTAAAAAGAAAACCTAAGTATTTTCAACGGGTTGCTTGCTCAAAGGAGAAAATTGAAAATCTGATTCTAATTATAAGCAAAACAACTCAATGGAAAGTAGCTTTTGTTGATTTTGTTATCTCCCATTAAAGAGTTATTGCCTTTTAGAGCAGTCTGTTCACATAAACAGCTGTTGAACAGGAACATCAGGAAAAACAATAATTATTTATTTATTTTGTTAACCTTTTCAACTTTTCTTTCTTCTCTATGGGAGAAATGCTTTCCTAAACAATAGCAACGTTTCAGTATCTCTCTCTCTCTCTCAAAAAAAGTCATCTCTCTCTCACACACACATACATAAATGGACAAACTATTAAATCTGGACTTTTTTTTTGCTGTTACTCACGAACACACCGACAGCCACGCTGACTAGATATATGCGACATTTTCTTTTTTTCGGTCCCAGCTTGCCATGAAAATAATTGTGTACATGAAACAAAAATTAAACAATGAAATTCAACAACAACAAGGAAGGTGGCCGGGGGTATACAAAAAGAGTGTCGAGATCCGCAATACAAGGATGAAAAGTATCAGTGAGAATAATAAAAAGATAAATCATCATACACACCATTATGAATAAACACTACACAGCAAAAATATAATTTACCACAAATAACGATATATAAACCGAAAAACGAATACACAAACGCAATAACACAAAGGTATGGATGACAGGTTTATGAACTGCATCGCCACAGTTAAAAATAGGATAAAAGAACACATTAGCAAATATAAAACAAACTATATCAAACGACAATAAACTTTAGATATTGATTTACCATAACATATATTATCATAATCAGACAGAACAAACAGGATTAAAACAGTATCAATCATAATTTGTACTCAAATATCAATACAAAACCACAGCTCTTATACTTCATGCTATAATTATTACAATAAAAACTGGACTGAAAAAAAACCCATGCTGCTCTTTTGTGATATCTCTGCAGGTAGTGAGAGAGACCTTTTCCTGGGTGCAAATTGCATTTTTCTCTCTCTGTCGGAAAACTCGTCTATATTCACACAAGAAAGTAAGTATGCAAACACCCGCCTCTCCACTCCCCCTCCCACCCCTCCACTCTCTGCCCATTAATTCTTTCATGTCCTGTGACGTCTTTGTGCTAATCCTCCCTCCCCCCCCCCCCCCCCCCCCCCTCCCGCCACTTATCGTGGTCAAGCCACGCCCAAGCTGGTCACTTAGGACCCCTAGGGCAAGTAGTCACGTATAGGTTGCTGTGAGACTGAAAATTCATAATGATCTTCTTCCTCTAACGTGAGTCCAGATTGACACCTCCTAGAGTGATTTGTTTGATAAGGATCAATCTCACAGGAGAGACAAGAGACCCCACCCTTCCCTTCACTAGAAAGCATGGGAGCCTTGTCCACCCCTATGTGAAAAAGGGAGAGGGGACGTATCTAATTATAAACCGCACTACTACTACTGGGCAAAACACAAGACGCTTATCTTGGTGATATTTTTTCTGTAGCAGAGATTAATCTCGCTACAAAACTATGGGCACAAGTATCACTGCACATTTTTTAAACGTCTTTCCCAACCGTATAGTTTGAACTGCTCTGGTGTCAGCTGCCACAAAGCCAAGCAATAGAGAATGGATGGGGAGCACAGAGAACATGTCAATGATCAGTTTTGTATTTCCTTATTTTTATTATTAGCACTCCTTAGAATGTGTATGCATTCAGTTTGCATAGAGATGTACTATCAGCACTCTTGCTAGCTGACTAAGTTGTTAAGACCTATGAATTTTTTGGATATCTGTCAATCAATAAAAACACTTATTCTATCTTACCCCCCCCCCCCCCCCACCACACACACACACATGTACACTGTCCATGGTCAGAAAATACACCAAAGTCCATTGCCTTTGACCACTGAGGTAAACAACCAGCCAGTATTCTGGTTGGCAATATTATACAACCACTCCCCCTTACCCCACTTCACAACTTGAAGAGTAAAGTCAACCAATCTCCTCTTCTTCCCTTAAACTTGAAGAGTAAAGTCAGCCAATCTCCTTTTCTTCCCTACCCAAACCAGTATTGTGATAGCCCCATGATAGAGGATCCGTCAAGTACCAATAACAGTATTCCCAAGCAAGATTGCATCAAACTGGTTGATTATTACTGTATCAGGTTTGTGCAGAGGCTTACTTTAAAGGCAAAGCACTGGAGGTGGTAAAGACATGTTTCATAACCTCCTGTGGATACTGCTGCATGCTCATCAAGGGTAAAACTCAGTATCGCTGTCTATATTGTCTGTTGTTGACAACAGGTGTTTGGCTCAGTTAATGTTGTGAGCAATAACATCAGAGTTTTTCTTTACAGCTACTCTTGCTATAAAAATACCACATTTTTTATTATTCCGATTTGAAGGAATCTTGATCAGAAGAGTCACTATCTCTAGATAAAGGGAAACATGGACTCAAGGTAAACAACACAATTTTTAAAAAAAGAAAAGTATACTGACCATGTGCGATATACACACTGATTGCTTTTTATCCTTTGTCCTAGTATGACTTTCTCTATGGCATATGGGACAAATAATGAGAGTTCAGTAATAGAAAACAGTCTTGCACATCTTCATGTGGTAACACATGGACCTCCCTGAATATGCAGCTGGAAGATCAGACCGATATGGGTTTATGCCTTTCAAATGACAGTTTCTCCATTTTACACTTGACAAACCCAACAGCATCTACAAGGATGGTTCTTCTCAACCCTACGGTCATAAAGGAATCTGTGTCAATGACTTCAGTACCATAAACCTCCAAACTTTGCTCCGTAAAGTTACATCAAGCCTAAACCTATATAGCTTCAACAATGTAAAATACAGGACTCCAAGATTCTATCAGATTTTACTTTAAAAGGAATTCATCACTTATCCAGTACAACAATAGAGTACAAGTTTGGTGCCATGCCTGGTTTATGTACTGAATCTCAAAAGGCTTCATTAAGTCATTCCTCAACAGAGTCCTATCTCTACAATAATCTCGAGGGGAGGTGACATAATAGCAGTGCCTTCAACCCAAACCACAGTATACTTTATCAGTGTACATGCCCTCTGACAAGCTAAAGTCTGTCAGGGCTGATTGTACAGGTGGCACAGTGAACCCAGGCTGGTTAACTACTGTGATTGTGTGCTGGGTTACCATGTAATAAGCTACGGTTGTTATTGACCCAGTGGGGGTATTGTTACTTTTGGCAGGGGGCTGGGAAGGGGGTAACTAACTACTGGTTTGGAGAGGCGAAGTTTACCTGATATGGCTTATTTGGCAAAAAGGTGTTGACACCACACTTGTGTGTGTGTGTGTGTGTGTGAATATTATATATATAAAGATAGAGACTTCAGACTTCAGACGTTTACTGTACATCGTCCTTAGGCCACAATACAAAAGAATGATGGGCACTTGTGTGTGTGTGTGAATATATATATATATAATATATATATATAGAGAGAGAGAGAGAGAGAGAGAGAGAGAGGGAGAGGGAGAGAGGGAGGGAGGGAGGGAGAGAGATGAATACAATGGTATCAAACTAACAGTTAACCTCCTAATCTAAAAATACAACAAACACATTTTGATTCGAGCAACATTAACCAAAAACTATTTTTCTAAAATTCGCAACAACATAAAGAGAGAGAAATTGTGCAAGTGCTAGATGTAGTAGTTTGTCAAACTTGGTAAGACCAATTATTGCTATCATTATCATTGATTAGCACGATATACAACCAACCGCACTATCACTAGGTACACATCCTAACAAACAGGTAATTACAACATCTACCCCAATATCATCTGGGTGGATTTAAGAAAAAAAACATCTCCTCCCCCTGTTCCTTCTCTTCCCCCTTTTTTCACATTCCTCTCTGGTGTCCTTAAATGGATTCTTTGTCACTAACTGGATTTTGGGGGGGACGGGATAGCCTAGTGGTGGGAACATTGCGCTCGCAATCTGACGACCCGGGTTCGATTCCCGTTCAAGGAGATATTTTGCCCTGGAGTTAATATCAGTGCAGACTCCACTCTCCCCAAAAGTCCTCCAGATGAGACTATAAACTGAGGTCCCGTGTGCGAACGCAGGAAGAACATCTTGTGCACACGTTAAATCCTGTTCTGCTGTTCATAAGAGTAGGCCATTGCGTGCCGGTGGGAACAGATGACAAATTTACAAAACTGCATACAGACCGGGACTGGATGTAAAAATAGCACATAAGTGCTTATTCCATTATCCTCGATATAAAAGAATTAAATAAATTGAATTAAATCAATAAAAGAGGTTCAACTGCGTGAACCCGGTCAACACTTCACTTGAAATCATCGTAAAACTGCTAAGTAGATCGTTTCCTACCAAAACACACGATAACACGGCCCAAAAACAGTGGTAATAAAAACACGTTACATAAATACAAAATTCAGCCAAGACTGCGAACGTAAAACGAGTATCCCTTTACTTTGCCAGGAAAATCTGTTCTTTTTACCCAATTCGCACGCTCACAGAGACAATAAGACTTGTCAGATTTGGAATCCTTTGTCTTATGAGTTGCAGTCTGTGCATTGACAGTCCACTTCCTGAAGGAAAGGAGAAGGTCAGTTTCTACAAGAAGTTTCCAGACCCAGGAAGAAATTATCATCTTCGTTGGGCCTGTCCACTTAACGACAATTTTCACTTTACGACACAACACAACGCCCCCAATTAAGGGTTATTACCTGCTAAGGAACAACCACAGAGCCTTAAATGGAATTCCATTACACCCTTATCATGTTAGACACCCCCCTTCCCTGTTTTTCTATAACCTGGCTTGGGTGAACACAACAATGCTGGGTTGTTGTTTTTTCTTCTACCAGATGGCCTACTTTCCCAGTGATTATATTATCAAACCTATGTGGGACATTGATCTGAACCTAGTGTCCTCGTCAGACCCCCCATAAGAACATTGGGTTTTTTTTTTTTTTTCAATTGTGTTGCAATGGGTTTGTCTTACCTTTGGGTGTGTGTGTGTGTGTGTGTGTGTGTGTGTGTGTGTGTGTGTGTGTGTTCCTCGCTTTAAACGTCCCTTCAACTTAAATGATATTAGATGATCTGTGTGTGTTGTGTGTGTGTGTGTGTGTGTGTGTGTGTGTGTGTGTGTGTTGTTGTGTTGTTATGTTGCTCTTCGCTTTAATGTCCTTCCACTTAAAGTGATATTAGATTATCATGTGTGTGTGTGTTGTGTGTGTGTGTGTGTTGTGTGTGTGTGTGTGTGTGTGTGTGTTGTTCCTCGCTTAAACGTCCTTCAACTTTAAATAATATTAGATAATCGTGTGTGTGTGTGTGTGTGTGTTGTTGTTGTTGTTATTGTTGCCTTCGCTTTAATGTCCCTTCCACTTAAAGTGATATTAGATTATCAGTGTTGTGTGTGTTGGTGTGTGTTGTGTGTGTGTGTGTTGTTCCTCGCTTAAACGTCCTTCAACTTTAAATAGTATTAGATAATCCGTGTGTGTGTGGTGTGTGTGTGTGTGGATCAAAAACACGAATAAGCTGCTCTTCCGAAAGACATAACGGTTTATAACGCGAGCGCAAGACGTCCTAGGCGGGTTTGCACACGGGGCTTCGGTTTCTAGTCTCATCCAAATGACTGTCTAGGGAGTGGAATCAGAACTGAGGTTAACTCCTAGAGAAAAATCCCCTTCAACGGGCATCTCAGTTGTGGCTTGAACCCGGGCTCGATCCCGGGCCGTCAAATCGCGGGTGCAACACTCTAACCACTAATCTACCCCCCCCCCCCCCCTCCCTTCCAAATCTTTTCTGCACTGAATGGGTCAGACAATGTGTCTTGGGCAAACTGAATGTGGATAAGCCCGTGTCTTTTTAGCTTAACATTAAAACAAAATGATAAAAACGGCAGATTAAAACGTGTAGAAAGGATACACGTTGGGATAATACAAACATAATTATCATGCCCATTGGAAGTTGAAACTTTTTTAAAAGTACAGTCTTAAAAAGGTATGAAGAAGAAGAGTGTGTTATGATATAGTTTTTGTAGAGGGAGAGATAGCGAGAGAGAGAGAGAGAGAGAGAGAGAGAGAGAGAGAGAGAGAGAGAGAGATGCGATTTGTGAGTGTTTGTGTGCGTGCGTGCGTGTTTGTTGGTTTGTTTGTCGATGTGTGTGTGTGTGTGTGTGAGTGTGTGTGTGTGTGTGTGTGTGTGTGTGTGCACGGCACGTAGCTCTTCATTCCTAATCAGTTTGCTTCTTTTACGATGACAACTTTTGCCCTGTAAATTTAACGGTTTATTTTCGATCATCATTTCTCACCACCCTTGTCCATGTAATGCAAACCTCCCTACTTAAACCAAACTACTACTGTAATAAAAAAAAAAAAAAGAAGCAAAACTGAGTGAAAAAACCCAATACTCACAAAACACAAAAATAATGAAAGCAATAACAGAATGAAAACTGTACAAAAATATACATAATACAACTCTTACCACAAAATATACAGAACAGATAACATACAAGTTCAAACTTCATTGGATCGCGTTTTTTTACGCACACTCAATAAAAAAAAAAAACCCACACAAAGCCGAAATCCTAATCTTTTGTGTTGAATTTAAAAAGGAAAATGGTTAAAATGATGACACCGACATTATCATCAACAATGGCGCTGCTTTAGAGGGACAGAAAAAGAGGGGAGGGGGTAGAGTGTTTTTGTAGCACCAAAAATAACCAAATACATATCATCATCATCATCATCATCATCATCGTTAGTGACAATCCACATCATCATTATCACACTCATCATTAAAATCATCGCCAACATCATCCTCATCGTAATCACCGTCATTATCATCATCATCATCATCGTCATCATCATCATCATCATCATCATCATCATCATCATCATCATCATCATCATCATCATCCCCATAACCAAGTTTATAAACCAGCCGGTCACCCTGAAAAGCACTGACTCTTTCATGAAGCAATCTATCCCACGCGTCTATCAAGCAGCCCACCACAAGGTCAGGCTCTAGTCTTACACTCTACGGAAAAGATCAATATCAATCAATCAATCAATCAATCACTGAAGTGGCGGTGTGGTCGCCAACGTCCAGTCCCACATGTCATGATTGTCCAAGATAATGGAGATGAAATACAAAGAAAAAATCAGGGGAAAAGTTGCGAATTCTAGTGTACTGCCCTTCAATATTTCTGAATTGTACAGTTTTTACACTCAGACATGTGAGGAAAAAAAAATGTAGTAGGTTTCTACCTCCACTGATGTGAACGTCATTGTTCTCTTTCTGTCTGTCTGTCTGTCTGTCTGTCTATCTATCTGTCAGAGAGAGAGAGAGAGAGAGAGAGAGAGAGAGAGAGAGAGAGAGAGAGGAGAGAGAGAGAGAGAGAGAGAGAGAGAGACAAAGACAGACAGAGACAGAGAAAGAGAGAGAAAGAGACAAAGACAGACAGAGACAGAGAAAGAGAGAGAAAGAGACAAAGACAGACAGAGACAGAGAAAGAGAGAGAGAGAGAGAGAGAGAGAGAGAGAGAGAGAGAGAGAGAGAGAGAGAGAGAGAGAGAGAGAGAGAGAGAGAGAGAAGCAAAAATACAACGCATCCACGTTAGTGTATGCACAAATACGTTCATTACTGCACACATACACACGTAACACACGTTCATATTTTTTTTTGCCAACAGCTTATTGATACAGGACAGAACAGACAAAATACACAAATAGCACCCTCTCCCCACCTCCACCCCCCAAATCCAAATTTCCCTTCAAAATAATTAGCAACTGCTTGAAGCAGGCATGGTGTGGTGGCAGTGTTGTGCATAACATAACACATCAATTTTATAGTAATTAGATAGACAAACAATAACAAATTATTTTATGATAGATAGAGAGACAGACAGACAGACAGAGCTAGAGGGAGAGTTGCTGGCAAATTCTATTTGTCACATCACTTTTCATTGGCTGCTTATTCTGTGATGTCATTTCAGCTCCCTTGCAAATTGGGATAGAATTTTTAGGCTTGCTGATTATAATTATGCAAGTTGGTAACAGTCTCTCTGATACTTCTAGTTTGTAGGTATGACCTTAGTACAAGTGTGTGTGTGTGTGTGTGTGTGTGTGTGTGGGTGGGGTGGGTGGGGGATGGTGGATGTGTGTGTGTGTGTGTGTGTGTGTGTGATAAAAAGCATCAACGCAAATTGATATAAACAAAATACCCCCGAATTACCATTCAAAGTAGTTTCAAACTAGAAATGCGATTTCTCAAAGAAAAAGAGTTAAAGAAACAAAAATTCACTACGTTCAACAACAATAATATAGGCCTACGATCCAACCAGTTCAAACTCAGCCCGATCTGCGCTGCACAATATAATCTCTCCAGTGCCACAATGGCTGACAACAGTCAAGCTGATGACGACCACAGAACCCCCATGCTGTATTACAAACCTTCTCTGTGCATCCGAAAAAATGTGTCGAAAATTCAGAATGATGCTGGATCAAAGGTTCACCAACCGTGCATGGGGTTCTTCCTTCAGCTTCGAGAGACTAGTCATACGTTGGCGCACACTTCACAATATTATCTTTATATGAATTATTAGTTATAGTGTATCTTTGTTTGTGTATTGCTTGCATACGTGGGGAATAATTATGTACTTTCCAGGGTTCTCGTAATTATTTCCCTTCTCTTGGGGAGACACTGTGGCTGGGGATTAAAACGACCATTAATCTTTTTCACATTTGTTCAATAATTATAAGAAAAAATATCCAAATTTATCTGTCAATACATGACTCCTATATTTACTTATAAAATCAGCTGCAGTTAAAAAACAAGGATTAATTTATGTCTTCGATCAATTCTTTTAAAACGTCTAACTGCTTACCAAAACAAAAAAATTCCCAATACTCATGATAAGATAGACATACACATATAAGAGCAGGCAACCGTGATGGATTGAACAATAAATTTGCCAACAGTTCTCTCCCTTTCTGTTATCGAACGACTCTTAAAATAAAGCTTTAATTAAGGAAATCCTCCATCTAAAATACACCACTAATTACTTAACTGTGCAACTGCTATCAGAGCTTGTGGCTTATATAAAAAAAAGAATACCTTGTGGTTTTCAGACACAAAAAGCAAGGCCAGTTAAAGTTTGCCATCACTTTTTTGGTATATTCCCCACACCAAAAATCTTTTTTTTAAATGCCTAAGCTCTCACTCTCTCTCTCTCTCTTCACAATCATACCACATAGAAAAGGTCACGTACAACCAAAGAACGTCAATTTAAAACACACACACACACACACACACCTGTGTCCAAATCAGCCAGCACATAGCTACGTCATGTTTCCAACCTTTCCAGAAAAGAACGCCACTATTTCCAAAATGTACCGCCACGCCAACGTACGCCTAACCAAAAGCCAGTCCTTGTTTATACAAAGCACACAGTAAGGATCCAAACCCTTCTCCCTCGTCACTGGATGCCTATCCAAGTTTGTATGGAATCCAACCTTCTCTTTGGTAGAAGTAGTAGTAGTAGTAGTAATAATAGAAGCATCTTCCAGAAAATGGTTGGTCCTCGGTCAGTCCTTTTGGAAAGGAACAGTGTGATCTCAATCCTCTTGGAAATTAAAAAAAAAATTCCTTCGAAATCTGGATCCTCTTCCAATACCATGGAAGAATCTTTCCAGATCCAGTTCTTCTTCTGACGTGGAAGAATTTCTTTTCTCCATGGTTTTGGTATCTTGTGACATGGAAACTCTTTGTCCAGGATTCCTGTCCAAAGTCCTTTTTTTCCGGTAAAACGACATTTTGACGCCAGGATCTGCACTTCCCTGTCAAGAAGGGGATTTCTTGGATATACAAAATCCTCCTGTAAGGTGACAGGATCCTTCCGAATCCAGGTCCTTTCTGAGAGCGACAAGACTTTTCTCAAGGATCCAGATCTTCTCCTTTACAATGGACAAATCCTCTCAGGAAATTTTTTTTTCCCCCCCACACAGCAGCAGAAAGTACCCAGCACCCAGATCACGGATCCAAAGATGGAAAATTCCACCCCAAATCCCACCTCATGGCGCCACACACTCACACACACACACACTCTGGCACCTTGATTCCCCGTCTGCAGCTATGGCAACGGATTTCCCAGATCCCACCCTTTTTTTTTTTCCACAAAAATCCCCAAATCCCTGTCACCATCAGCTGACACCAAAAAAATCAAGTCAGCGCCACCGTGACTTAGCCTCCAGCATTGTGAAACTGTTGCCCTGGGATCTTTACCCTTCTCTTCTTGTTTACACGGCTGTGGAATCCCCCGGGATCTCTACGACCTTGT
>CM054151.1:33447055-33457055 GCA_028751875.1 Rapana venosa | reverse complement strand
GGCCAAAAAATGTGATTTCTTTCACAAACGAATGAAATGAGATTATAACATCGGGAGAAAAGTGTGACAGAAAACATGTTGCTTCGGTGATAACAATTATTAGTACACCTGTTACTAGTGACACCACTACCAGTGTTACTGCTACCACTACTGTTACTTTATCAAACTGTTGCTATGCCAACTATAGTATCCTAATTACTACTACTGTTATCTTTATCAGACTGTTGCTATGCCAACTATAGTATCCTAATTACTACTACTGTTACCTTTATCAAATGTTGCTATGCCAACTATAGTATCCTAATTACTACTACTGGTACTTATCAGACTGTTGCTCTGCCAACTATATTATCCTAATTACTACTACTGTTACCTTTATCAAAGTGTTGCTAAGCCAACGATAGTATCCTAATTACTACTACTGTTACCTTTATCAGACTGTTGCTATGCCAACTATAGTATCCTAATTACTACTACTGTTACCTTTATCACCGTTGCTATGCCAACTATAGTATCCAATACACTACGTACAGGAGGGGATAGCCTAGTGGTCAGAGCATTGAGCTCATGATCTGATGGCCCGGGTTCGAGTCGCAGCCGAGACGACCATTCGAGGGGATTTTTTTTTTTTAACTGGAGCTAACATCAATACGGGCTCCATTCCCCCGAAAGTCCTTCAGATGAGACTATAAACCGAGGCCCCGTGTGTGAACGCATGCAAAACTTCTTGCGCACATGTGAAAAACCCGTTCCGTTTTCGAAGGATGAAGGGTATTTTGTGTTGGAAGGAACGGATTACAAATATTCCAAAAACGCATGCACATTGAGTTGTGTTTAGACAGTCATTATCCCTGAAGTCGGAATGCGGCTACCCCCCTCCCTTTACTAAAACAAAACCATGCTATTACGATATTACTAGTCCTACCCCTTGCACTATGACTGCTACTGTTGCTACAGTTACCTTTACAAAACAGTTCATAAGCCTAATTACTAGTAAGACGACTACTTACTATTGCTGCTACTTATTGCTACTTAGAAGTACATAACTACTGTTACTTCAGCTTTGCTATTACTACCACCATCAGCACCACCACAACCACAACCACCTCCTCCACCCCACCACCACCACCACTAATACTACCCTTACTTTTAATGCTGCTATTGCCAGGTGGCTACTACTAATACACACTGCCGCTATGACGACTGCTACCGCTGCTGCTGCTGCTGCTGCTGCTGCTACTGCTACTGCTACTGCTACTACTACTACTACTACTACTACTACTTGTATTGTAAAAGCAGGCGAGTAGATTTCTATACTGATCAATCAAAACCGATCACCGTTATGTATTTAAAAAACAAACAAACCATATCACAACCTCCTAACAGCAGAATAAAAAGACACACGCCTATTCCACCCGTCACCCCTTTGCAAGGAAAAGGGCCGGCCACCACAACAGAAATGCAACCTAGGATACCAGATGGCTGCAGCTATTTTCTCCAGAAGGCAAAGATAATATGTCAAAGTTTTATCAAGAACCTCCCGCGCCCCCATTGGGCTTTGAACAAAAAACTGGTGCTCTATGATTTACTTACAAATGAAACTTCCTAGAGTTGATCTTTAGTAAGAAGAAAGTGCAAAGTTCTGATGGAACATTGTTTTTCTTCTTCTTCTGACACCACTGACAGAATCGAACAGAACGTTAACTTTATACAGATATTCCTGAAACCGATATTCCTGAAACCACCAGTATCATAAATTTGGAAACCCCACAAGCGACAACATCAGCAGCAGCAGCTACAACAACGACAAGAACAACAACAAAATAAGCAAATGAATAAGAGGTGTTTTTTTTTTTTTATCAGCCAGCGAATTGAAAAAAATAATCAACAGCTAAGGCAAAAGAGAGAAATGAAATGAATAGCGCAAAGCAAGGCAAGGCAAGGCAAGGCAAAATTCTTTGATTGGAGGATCATGTTATAATAGTGAGCTGTTTTAGTTCCCGCTTTTACATAAATTGGTAAGATTTAAAATAACACACGTTCCTTACAGGAATTGGTATGATATAAAAATGACACACGTCCCTTACGGGAATTGGTATGATATAAAAATGACACACGTCTCTTACAGGAATAGATATAATATAAAAATGACACACGTCTCTGACAGGAATTGGTATGATATAAAAATGACACACGCCCCTTACAGGAACTGGTATGATATAAAAAATGACACATGTGCATAAATGGCTATGACAACACAAAATAAATTTGAGAATTCCATCATAATGAGAAAAGAAAAGAAAACTTTCTTCAAAGAACACTGCAGAACACAATAATGAACAGCTATCTTCAGAAAAGACAATAATGACATGCATAACATTTTCCCCTAGAACATCACATTACAATTTGAAACATTGTGTAAAGAAAATGTATGGGTTCAAAAATATACAAAAATAAAACGAAGCAGAAAAAAAAGAATTACATGATTAAAACTGTTTTACCATCCTGTCGAACTTCAAGCACATTCTTCGAGCAAGGAGAGAAAAAGTAAGCACTGACGAAAAAGAGGACACCCAAAATACAAAGAGCTTCAGACAACAGCAACAACATGGACATCAACATAACTTGCCATCGAGCCAGCAGAGATAAAACCACAAACTATATCTCGCCCCCAGAAATCCAGTTAAAGCACATCCACACACAAAAAAAACCGCTGACTAAAATACCACATCGATATACTACGCATAAAATAAATGAGAATGTCTAGAATGATTGTACACAAAGAACATAATCACAATATGGGAGTAAAAACAGCTGAACTTCTCAGGAAAAATATCAGAACAAGAAAGACGTACCCAGCCACTTCACAACACATCTTTCCCATCAGAATTCAAAAGCAACATTGATTGTACAACAGTTTACACAGAAAAGTTTACAGGGACGAATTCAAGCTGAAAATCATTTGCCGAACTGAAAAAAACAACTAACAGTAAAAAGTAACAGTAACCACAGGAATACCTCAAAATTTTCAGTCCAGTTTGGTAAGACCTGCAAGGATTTCACATTGTATGTAGCATGCATATCATGAGCTTGTAGGTTGGTGTTATCAGATTGATGCTATTTTTTTTTAACGTAGATTTAGGGCAAGATAGCCTTGTAGACAGAGCATCCAATTCATATGCGGTGTCGTTATGTGGATTCCTTGTCCCTAACTGGGTCACAAAGTTCATCTGTGCGAACCTGGTTTAAAAGTAACTGGAAACTGTTTCGAAACTGCTTTGCACATCACTTTATCTGAACACAGATAAAAAAAACATGACTCAAACTAGCCGCAATAAAAAATATATTGATTTATCTGATTAATATCTTTTTTGGGTTTAAATTACAAACACTACCTGATGATTATGATTACAGAAATCATATCGTTATTACCACAACCACCACCATGGAAAAAAACAACCTCCACCACAATGGTCATTATAATTAGAATTAGTATTATCATTCTAAGTATTAGGATTATTATCTCAAAATAGGGAGAAAAGGTGCTAGAGACAATAAGACACAAAATATTATGACGCCAAGAAATCATTCTGTGCTAATGGGTTGCTGTAGAACTCGGCTACGTTTTCGTTTCATCAAATCGTCCTTAATGAAAAGGTGTCTATGGTAAGGTGAACTGTGTTGGCACCAAAAATTACTGTTTACTCATTACCTGTAATGAAGAAGGAAACTCTGGGTAAAAAACCCAAACAACTCCAGTGATTCATTTTGCCGTCTGTAATTATTAAAGAAGAAAGGAGGGCACCATAAGGATCTATTGGGGCTCTTTGTTTGTTGTTCCTCGACTACAACTCCACAATGAGATTTTTTTGCATATCCAACCGTTTTTGCCCACCATTAAGGTAGCCACATTCCGACTTCGGAGACCCTTGTTCTTTGAACGCCGATCTCGTGATCTGACAGTACTCATTAAGGGCAATATTCTTTCCCTTGATTTGATAGTGGGTGCCCGAGTCTTCTCCCCTGAAAGTTTATTTGACGAGCCTGTACGTCCAGATCTCGGGTGCTAAAGCCCTGAATATCATCTTCCACCTACGTTAACACCCTATCCACCTTTTGTGGAAGAGTATGCCAGCTATGGCCAGTGTGATGTCATAGATGACAGGATCATACCGCCTGTGCATTATTCTAAACCCTGAAGATCAGCAGGCTAACGCACCTACCTACAATGCTAAAAGTAGCAGGTTCGATCCCTGTTTGTGCCCAAATTACCGTTCACCCCCCCCCCCCCCCCCCCCCCCACCACCACCAATCCGCTAGACCTTCAGTAAAAGTCCTTTGTATTGTATTGTACTGCATTATATTCTATTGCATTGTATTGTATTGTGTTGCATTGCATTGTTTTGTAAAATATTGAATAGTATTGTTCCGTACTGTATTCTATATTCTTTTGTATACCACTTTCACTCACAGCAGATACCTCTACATAAAATTCGGGCGGGCTCTTCCCCCCAAAAAAAACCCTACCTAGCCTTTATTTTTTTTTTTGCTCTTTTCTTTTTCTTTATTTTGCTTTAGTAGTAACCCAGAAGGGTACGTGGTAGGGTAGGGTAGGGTAGGGTAGGGTAGGGTAGGAGGGTCCTTTACCTGGCAGGGCGAAGCAGGGTGTCCAGTTCTGTGGCCAGGTGTCGGCGGATGTAGGCCTTGGAGGGCGGGATGGCCAGAGCCGTGGCCAGGGTGTCTGCGTTGAAGGACGGCTCCAGGACCATCATGGCCCCGTGCACTCCGCTCTCCTGAAGATGCTCTGCGAACTCCTGTCGTAGTGAAACATAGTATCGTTATGTGTGGGTGGTACTGGTGTTTCCACAGAGAGAGAGAGAGAGAGGGGGTGGAGGGGTGGGGGGGGGGGAGAGAGAGGGGGGAGAGAGAGGGAGAGAGAGGGAGAGGGAGAGAGGGGGGGGTGAGAGGGGGGAGGGAGATGGGAGAGGGGGGGGGCACAGAGAGAGACGGGAAGGGAGAGAGAGTGGGGGAGGGGGGGAGAGAGGGAGAGAGATGGAGAGAGGGAGAGAGAGAAGAGAGAGAGAGAGAGAGAGAGACGGAAGGAGGAAGAGAGGGAGAGAGGAAGGAATGAAGGAGAGAGGAAGAGAGAGAGAAAGAAAGGGGGGGGGGGGGGGGGGGGGGGGGGTGGGGGGAGGGGAGAGGAGGAGAGGAGAGGAGGAGAGGGGGAGGGAGAGAGGAACGGAGGGAGGAGGGGGGGGGGGGAGAGAGAGGAAGGAGAGGGAGAGAGAGAGGGGAGAGAGAGAGAGAAGAGAGAGAGAGAGTAGAGAGAGGAGAGAGAGAGAGAGAGATAGATGGGGAAGAGAGAGAGAGAGGGGTAGAGAGAGAGTAGTGGGGAGAGAGAGAGGAGAGAGATGAGGGAGAGAGGAGAGGAGTGTGAGGATGAGAAAGGTAGTGTGGTAGTGTAGTGCAGTGTAGTGTAGTGTGGTAGAATGGAGTGAATGGAGTGGAGTGGGGTGGGATGGAGTGGAGTGTGTGTGTATGTGTATGAGTCTGTGTCTGTGGGTATGTGCTCAGCAATTTGTGATTAATATTACATGTCCACACACACACACACACGCACACACACACACGCACACACACACTAACACACACACACATTCACACACACATACGCACACAAGACAGATAGACTGTTTGACAGACAGACAAAGACAGCGACAGTAGACAATCAGCCAGCAAAACAGACAGATTGCCGGAGAGAGACGGAAAAAACATACAAGTTGGCTAACAGACAGGCAGACAGACAGACAGACAGGCAGACAGACAGACAGACAGACAAGACAATCTGCCGGACAAAGAGGGAAACACAGATAGACAGACAGACAGACAGACAGACAGAAAGACAGACTATCAGACACACACACAGACAGACATACACACAGACACACACACAGACAGGCAGACAAGCAGATAGACAGACAGACAGAGAGACAGACAAAGTATCCAACCCCAAGGTCAATGGAACGAATCCAGGCCACCAGACGACTGCAGGTCCACACAATGAGGTCACTGTCCGAGTCCTCACACTGACCACGCCGCTCTGCTAGTTTCTGAAAAAAAGAAAGAACAAAAACATTAATTTTCATAATTAGCAGCAGCAGTAGCAGCAACAGCAGCAGCAGTAGCAGCAGCAGCAGCAGCAGCAGCAGCAGCAGCAGCAGCAGCAGCAGCAGCAGCAGCAGCAGCAGCAGCAGCAGCAGCACAAGGAGCAGTAGCAACAGCACAGCAGCAGCAGCAGCAGCAGCAGGAAAGATATTACCATCAAGCATTATCATCGTCGTCGTCGTCGTCCTTCTTACCGGCACAAATGGCCTACTCTTTTGAAAAGCATCACGGGTTTTAACGTGTAAACAAGATGTTTTGTGTGCGTTCGCCTGCACGGCTTCGGTTTATAGTCTCATCCGTAGGACTTTCGAGGCAGTGAAGTCGGTACTGATTTTAACTCCAGGAGAGACCAAAAAATGGTCTCAAACGGTTACCTCTGTAGTGGCTCGAGCCCGGGCCATCAGATCATGAATGCAATGCTCTAACCACAAAGCTATTCTGCACTCCCCCTGAAGGCTAATCAATTTACCCTACAAACCACCAAAACATCACCAATAATGAGCTATAGCCCCACCCACCCATCCCCTCCAAAAAGGAAACGACAACAAAAGCAAAACACCCCCCCCCCCACCCCACCAAAAAAGAAAAAACAAAACCAAAGACAGCATCGATAATGAAGTACCCTCCTCCCCCCTCCCTCCTGAAAAACACAGAAAAAACAACCCCGAACAACAACAACAACAACAAAACAAAAAAAAAACCAACCAAAAAGAAATATCAAAATAACAAAACAACACAAAACAGCACCCACCCCACTAAACCACCACCCCCTTCCCCAAAAAACAAAAACCCAATCACCCCCCCCCCCTCCCCCCACCTTCCCAAACACACACAAAAACCCAACAACCAAAAACCAAGCCCCACCACAGCTAAAAGGCTAAGTGATGGAAGTTGTAGATGGTCGTAAGGATCACAAGAAAGCGTTGGTGGTGGTGGTATTTGTTTGTTTCGTTGTTTGTTTGTTGTTTTGCTTTAATAAAACAAAGAAAACAAAACAACAAACCAAACTAAAAAAAAACCCAAACAACCCCCCCAAAAAACCCAACAACCCCACCAAACAAAAAACCCAATCAATACCCCCACTCTCACCCCCAACCCCTAAAAGGTAAAGGAGTCCCATAACCTATAAGGTCGTAGGGGAGCGAGGCGTCAGAGACCTCACTTCTCTAGGGGACCAGCATATTGAGGGCGGCGGCGTCCATCTCCTCTCCCTCGCTGCTTTACCTTCCCTGACCCTAAAGAGGGCAGGTACCCATTTACATTTACAGCCCCCACCCCCCTACACCTTCCCCAAACACACACAAAAAACCCCAACCAACAAACCCAAAAAAAACCACCACCACCACCACCAGAGCTCACCTCCCGGTCAAACTCCAGCCTCCTGAGCAGTTCCACAGCGTGCAAGATGCTGGCCTGGTGGAACTTGCGGTGGATGTCGAAATGCTTCTCCAGGTCGCGACGGCTGAGCGAGTGCAGCAGACGGCCGTCCACCAAGTTGACCTCGAAGACGTGGCTGTACTGGGGCAGGCCCAGGTCCGGCAGCAGCTTGTGGGCCACCCACGTCACGTCCAGCTTGCTGGCTTGGGGAAACTTGCTGTGGTGGGAGTGGTGGGTTTGGTTGGTTGGTGGGAGTTGGTTGGTTGGGAGGAGAGGGAGTTGGTTGGTGGGAGTTGGTTGGAGGGAGTTGGTTGGTTGGTGGTGGGAGGTTGGTTGGTTGGGAGTGGTGGTGGGAGGTTGGTTGGTTGGTTGGTGGGTTGGTTGGTTGGGAGGACAAGGTTGGTGGTGGTTGGTGGGTGGTTGGTTGGTGGTTGGTTGGAGGTGGTGGTGGTTGGTTTGGTTGGTGGTTGGTTGGAGGTGGTGTGGGTGGTTGGTTGGTGGTGGTGGGAGTGGTGGTGGGTGGTTGGTTGGTGGTGGTGGGAGTGGTGGTGGGTGGTTGGTTGGTGGGGAGGTTGGTTGGTTGGTGGGAAGTTGGTTGGTTGGTGTGGGAGGTTGGTTGGTTGGGAGTGGTGGTGGGAGGTTGGGAGGGACAAGGGGGTTGGGGAGGTGGGGGTTTGTAAAAGGGTGAGTGGGGGTAGGGTGAGGGGGTGTAAAGGGGGGATGAAGGGTGGAGGGAAAGGTAGGGATACGAAAGAAAAGGTGGAAGGAGTGAGGAATAAGGAAATGGGAAAGAGAGTGGAAAATGGTAAAAGGCAACCAAAAAAAATTGGAAAAGGCAGAAAATAGAAAAGGAGTGGAAACAGAAATTGGGAAAAGGACGAAAATGGAAAGGAGTGAGAACAGAAATTGGGAAAAGGACGGAAATGGAAAAGAGTGAGAACAGAAATTGAGAAAAGGACGGAAAATGGAAAAGAGTGAGAACAGAAATTGAGAAAAGGACGGAAAATGGAAAAGAGTGAGAACAGAAATTGGGAAAAGGAAGAAAAATGGAAAGGAGTGTGGATGGAAAATGGAAAATGGCAAAATGGCAAGGGTTAGAGAATGGGAAGGGGTGGAATATGGGAAATAGAAGGGGCGGAAAGTAGGAAAGAGCAGATAATTGGAAAGGGTGGAAAATGGGAAGGGGCAGGAAATAAGAAGAGGGAGAAAAATGGACAGGGGAAGGGGCGGAAAATGGAAAGGGGCAGAAATTGGGAAGGTGCGGAAATTGGAAAGGGGTGGAAAGTGGGAAGGAGTAGGGACGGACAATGGGAAAGGGCAGAAAAAGACATGAGTAGAGGAAAGCAAAACTGTTCTGTTATGTTTCAATTCCTTCACACCAATAAAGACAACGTGCTTAACAACAAATTTCTGAGCGGGAGCAGAGACAGCTGTCATTATTCAGTGTCTTAATAATGACAACGACATATGCTTAGCAAGAGATTCCAAAGCAGTTGTTTTGCATTTTAGTGTTTTACCCTGTATGATATTTTATTGCAGCGCATTGTATTAATAAGTTGTCGTTAGGAACGGTTTATGTTTGCAAGAAAAGCAATCTGATCCAATTCATTCAATGAAACGCATTGCAATACAAAATGGTTATAACCAAACTCAACACGCCAATACATGACGAAATGGCACAACACATATAACACCAATACATGGCAATAAACAACAATACATGACAAATCAATGTATGAAAATAATTATTATAGAAAAAAACACCAACACAACCAAGTCTATATAGAACAAAAACATAATAAGCCAGATAAGTGCAAAGCAATACCACATTCACAGCAACACACAACACCACACCACACGACACCACAAGACAACACACCCACACTACACACCACATCACATCACACCACACCACACCATATCACATCACATCACACACCACACCACACCACACCACACCACAACACAACACACCCACACCACAAGACACCACAACACACCCACACCACACCACACCACACCACACCCACACCACACCTACAACACACCCACAACACACCCACACCCACATCACACCACATCACACACGAAGCACTCACATATTGGTGGGGTCCCTGTGTTCCTCTATAGCAAGGCGAAGTTTACGTTTGTGAATGTGGTTGGTTATTCCCAGGGCCGCCCCGAGCTCCGAGTCACTCAGGCCTAGCAGAATCTGCACACCCACACCCACACAACTCTCACCACACCTTGACTTTGACTTGACTTTCATTTGACTTGACTTGACTTCACTTGACTCAGTCCTCACAAAACCTTAACTTGACTTAATCCTCAAAACCACCTAGACTTGACTTGACTTAACCCTCTACAACACCTTCACCTGACTTCACTTGACTTGACCCTTAACAACACTTTGACTTGACTTTATTCTCAAATACACCCTGGCTTGACTTAACCCTCA
>CM054151.1:33432055-33442055 GCA_028751875.1 Rapana venosa | reverse complement strand
GCTCGATGCTAGCTTAACATTGGCTGGGGGAAAGTGAGTGCCTCTGACCACTGAGCTATCCCATCCCTCTAAATAAATGTATAATAATTAAAAAAATTAATTGCAATGCATTCTGGTGTCTAAGTGCTCGTCGAGGTTCCCCCGGTCAGATAATATGAAAAGATTGCAAGTCGCTCAGCAAACTATTATTAGTTTTCCTTGGCTACAGCTCTGCGGGTCACCAATGGAGAGATTTTTGCGTATGCGACCGTTTTTTGTCCCACCTTTAAGGTAGCCGCATTTCGACTTTAGGCATGGACTCTTAATGATTACAATAAACACAAGCGACACCAAAACCACAACTGTGACTTACCCGAACAGCTGTCTTCCTTGGACAGGTACCCCTCAGGGGTATGACAGGACCCGCTCTCCGACCCGCCACTCTCCGCCACCACGGAACTTCCACCCGGGGTGGCAGTAGCGCTGTCCACGCCGCTGCCCACAGGAGTTGACGTTTTCCTCGTTCCTGAAGGAGGCGTGGGTTGTTGCTGTTGTTGTTGCTGTTGGTGGTGGTGAAGGTGGTGGTGGTTGGGGCAGGTGGTGAGGGGGGTGGAGGAGGAGGAGGAGCGGAGGCTGGTGGCCGGGGTGGAGGGGGTGGAGGGCTCTTCCACGTGGCCGTTATCCTGAGCGGTGGGGGTGGGGGTGGCGTTGTCAGACTCGCGCGAATCGTCCAGGCCTCGCTCCGCTAACTGCTCTTTGAGCTGTGTGACAAGGACAAGGACAATGACAAGGACAATGACAAGGACAATGACAATGACAAGGACAATGACAATGACAAGGACAATGACAAGGACAATGACAATGACAATGGCAAGGACAATGACAATGGCAAGGACAATGACAAAGACAAGGACAATGACAATGGATTATCGTGGTAAGCTTCACAAGGGGACAGTGGGGAGAGGACAAGGCACAAACACATCTTCAACTTAAAGGCCAGAAAAAAACCCAATTCACAACAGCCCAGAAAATCACCAGGACATGGATTCTTTCTATGTCATGGTTCAACAGTTGCAACAAAGCACAGTTCTTGTAAACTGCGACTGATTACTGTGATTCTTTTGTAGAGCAAGAACAATGAATAACACTTATTGCTGTTAAAGGCAGAGAAGGACTCTCTGAAGTTTTCGCCGTAAAAGACAGAGAAAGGATCTCTGAAGTTTGGCTGTAAAAGGCAGAGAAAGAATCTCTGAAGTTTGGCTGTTAAAGACAAGAGAAAGAATCTCTGAAGTTTGGCTGTTAAAGGCAGAGAAAGAATCTCTGAAGTTTGGCTGTTAAAGACAGAGAAAGAATCTCTGAAGTTTGGCTGTTAAAGACAGAGAAGGACTCTCTGAAGTTTGGCTGTTAAAGACAGAGAAAGAATCTCTGAAGTATGGCTGTTAAAGACAAGAGAAAGAATCTCTGAAGTATGGCTGTAAAAGGCAAGAAGATTTGGCACGCTCTTTTCTTTCCTATGTTTTTAATTATGTTGTTGGTATAGCATGTGTAGCTTTTTGAAGAGTGTGTGGAGGTATGTTTCTGACACAATCACAGAGAGAAATTTGAAAAAAAAAGAGAAAGATGAAGGAAGAGATGGCATGCAGACAGACATAAAATAAGCAGAGGTACAGACAGCAAAACAGACACTTATCGTAGAGGCAGAGGAAAAGACAGACAGACAGACAAACGGACGGACAAACAGACATTCAGACAGACAGACAGACAGACAGACATACCCCACCCCAACAAACACACATACACACCCACTCATCCACCGCCCCTCTCCCACCCCCATCCCCACATCAAGATTTAAGATTCAATTCCTTTAACATAAACCTATTTCGGGTATAAATGATTACAACCATATAAGAACAGGAGAATAAACCTATTATCACCCCACCCCCCACCCCACCCGTCCCAGCACAAACACACCACACACACACACGCACACACACACACGTACACACACACACACACGCACACACACACACACACACACACACACACCACACACACACACACACACACGCACACGCACACACACACACCACACACACACAACACATCCCAGCACAATGGTCTAATATCACCTTGAGTGAACAGACGTTAAATTAAAGAAAGAAAGAAAGAAAGAAAGAAAGAAATCCCAGCACAAACACACACACACCTCACACTCTCCCTCCCCACCACACACACGCACACACAGACAGAAAAGAGGACAGCTTGGCTGACCTTGGTCAGCTGGTTCTGCAGTTCCGTGACGGTGATGTCCCTGGTGTCCAGCTGTGTACGGAGCATCACTGCCCGTTCCGCCGACTCCCTGGCCTTCTTGATGATCTCCCACTTCTCCCGCTCCGCCTCCTCCTTCTCCATCGCCAACTGGACAGCCACGTACACACACGACACACACACACACACACACATGCACGCACCAGAGACATCACACCACACACACATGCACGCACGCAGAGACATACACACACACACACACACACACACACATGCCACACGCACACGCAGAGACACACACACACACACACACACACACACAACAACACACACACACACACACATCAACGCACGCCAGACACACACCAACACCACCACCACCACACCACCACACACACACACACACACACACACACACACACACACACACACACACACACACACACACACACACAGCACACTCACACACACACCAACACCACCCACCACACCCACACACACACACACCACACACACCCCGCACGCACGACACACACACACACACACACACAACACACACACATAACACGACACACACACCACACACTACACACACAACACACACACACACACACACACACACACCACACACACACCACACCACACACACAACACACACACACACACACACACACACAGACACACACACATATACACACAGACCATTATGTTACATCATGATAGGTGACGACTGCTGTTAACAAGCTGGGGATGATCACTCCAGACTATGCACTCTGTGTCACTCATACCGCTAAGAATAATTATACTTCTCCTTCATCGACGAACGCTCGGACAGCAACTGTTATTGTCTGTCACACGAGCAAAATGTGTCGCACTGCCGTTAAGCGCCTGACAAGTCAGGCCCTGCACATCCGACTTCGGCTTAGGAGAATATTGTTATCTTTGAAGTCTTTCTGTAAAAAAAAAAAGGAAGGAACTGGACCAAGAAGGGAGGAACATGGATAAGAAGGTGGTGACAGGAAGAAAAGAACAGAGAAGAAACAAAGAGAAGGATAAAAAAGAGGGAATTCCTATCACAGATTTTCTAGAAGGTGGGGATGCTATTTATACGGCCAGGTCCCGACCACGGGGAAAGAGGATACTAAAGACTGTCAGGACATACTGGGTGAGAGGTTTGCGTGTATGGATCTTTTTTTTTAAATAATTTTTTTTATTCCTAGGTTAGAGCTCCGAGGTTCACTAATGGTGAGCATTTTTTTTTTTTTTTTTGCGATGGGACCGTTTTTGCCCATCATTGAGCTAGCTGCATTCCGACTTCAAGGAAGATTTTTTTTTAAAGCTCCAACTTCATGACATTTTTTTTCTCCTTTGAGGGAGAGTACAGGACGTTGTGCTGAGAGCTTGTTATGGGTTAAGTTAATCTTAACGTGGCTTTACGCCGTCAGCGCCTGGGCTTTATCACAGTTCTTGATTAAACCATTGACGCTGGGGGCAACAGCAAAGTGAGAGGCTGTATGACCAGTGGCTTTCCCACTCATGGAATTCCACTTTACAGCTTAGTCTTTAGTGATCGACTATGACTCTCTGACTAGGAGGCTTGACTCGCACAGTCCTTATGTGCTGCAGCCCTGGGGGCTGGTTGGCCTTTGGAGAACATCTCCAACGCTGACTGTCCTTATGCCCATTTGGCCGAGAGAGTGGGGATGTGCTGTGGGCAAGGCATCTCCACTATAATCAAATTTCTGCCCAGTTTCCAAACAGCAGCTGCCTCCTCTTCTGTTTTGTAGGTCATCGTCGGACACGACGGACAAACATACATACATACATACATACATACAACGTGGCTTTTTAAAGCATACCAACATTTGAACATAGGCCCTGGCAATGACTAACATATCTCTTGCTCTTGGCCAAACCGATCCTTTCTTTTCCTCGGGGGTGGGATGGCCTGGTGGTTTGAGCGTTGTGCTCGTGATCTGAGGGCCCAGGTTCGAGTCATCACCGAGGCACCTGTTTCAGAGGACTTTCCCTTGGAGTTTACACCAGTACCGACTCCACTCCTCCCAAAGTCCTTCGGATGAGACTGTAAACCGTGGCCCCGTACTGTTCAAACGTACGCAGAACATGTTACGCACACGTTAAAGCCTGCTTCGCCTTTCGGAAGAGTAGACCCCTTCATCCAGTAAGGATCAAACGACGCCACAATCGCGTTCGCATACAGCACCTCGGTTATAGTCATAATCCGTAAAACACTTTTGTAGGGGATTGAAGACAGGTAAAAATGTTCACGTTAGGCAAAAATCCTCCCCAAAAAGAACAGCTCAGCGGGGATCCGAACCCACGACCCTAGCTAACTACTCCAGTAATGTTTGAACCACTGAGCTACCTATGACCACTCGATACCCCATCTTGCAACATAACATGGGGAGAGAGCGTGACAATAAAACAAATGTCAACGACTGCACAGTGGCCAAAGTGTCTCTTGTTTATCTCTCTTCATTTTCACTCCCAGTTTTCATGGCTGTGTGTCATGATACCTTCCCCCTGTAAACTCTGTCCAGCTTCTGGCAGGTACACCATACAAGGACTGAATGATACTGATACATTATTGTGAAAATGAGAATGTCAACCGTGGCTGTTAGCCAGTATCTGTCTCTCTGTCTGTCTGTCTGTCTGTTTGCCTGTCTGTCTTTCAGTATCTTATCTATCTATCTATCTATCTATCTATCTATCTATCTATCTATCTATCTATCTATCTATCTATCTATCTATCTATCTATCTATCTATCTATCTGTCTATGTATGTATGTATGTATGTATGTATGTATGTATGTATGTATCTATCTATCTATATGTCTATCTATCTATATATCTGTCTATCTATCTATCTATCTCTATTTATATATATCTATATGTATTTCTCTCTATATAATATAATATATATATATATATATATCTCCTTTGTCTCTGTCTCTGTCTCTCTCTATCTCTCTGTGTCTCTCTTTCCTCTCTCTGTCTCTGTCTCTCTCTGTCTCTGTCTCTCTCTATCTCTGTGTATCGGTGTTGCTGTTAATCACCTCGTTTCCACTCCATTTGCACCTGTGTATGTCTGTCCACCTGCTGCTCTTCTTGCAACTTACACCGTGGGTGACATCAACGTTTAGAATAGGAGAGAAGGGAGGGAGGGAGGGAGGGACGGAGAGACAAATGGTGGGAGAGAGACGGAGAGGGTGAGAGGGAGGGAGAGAGATAGAGAGAGGGAGAGGGAGAGACAATGACTGAGAGACAGAGTCAGAGATAGGTAGGTAGGTAGGTAGGAGTGAGGGAGAGCGAGAGAGAGAGAGAGAGAGAGAGAGAGAGAGAGAGAGAGAGAGAGAGAGAGAGACCCAGAGACAGAGTCAGAGAGAGGACAGAGAGAAACAGAAAGGAGAGAGAGTGTGTGTGTTTGTATTTGGATGTGTGTGTGTGTGTGTGTGTGTGTGGTGTGTGTGTGCGTGTGTGTGCGTGTATATGTGTGTGTATGTGTGTGTGTGTGTGAGAGAGAGAGAGAGAGAGAGAGAGAGAGAGAGAGAGAGAGAGAGAGAGAGAGAGAGAGAGAGAAGCGTCTGAACGACTGAACTCGGCGAAGTTTTAATGTAAGGCCACAGACCTGTAGTGTATGCAAAGTGATACACGCGCGAACCAACAAGGAAAAACCCCCATGAAAAATAAAGGAACACAATGTGAAAAATACAATCTTGAAGAGCAAAATTGAAATTATCCTACATTATTATATTTTGTGTTTGTTTACATGCTGTAACCGTTAATTAATACACACACACACGCACACACTCACACTCAAACACACACTAACGTCACTGAGAGTGAACAGACGTTAAATTGAAGACAACACCCCCCCCCCCCCCACACACACACACACACATACACACACACACACTCAGAGTCACATCACTGACCTGTTTGATACTTTCATCACTTTCTTGTACACGTTGTTCATAATTGCGAATAAAGTCCCGTAACTCTGACTCCTTGTCCTCCAGGGTGACGTAAAGTTGTTTCATCTGGTGCAAGAGTTCCACTTTTTCCGTTTTCAGTCGTTTCCGGTCACTTTTCATAGCTGAAATAGGACCAGGTAGCAACCGTCTTTTATCTGTTTAATTTTTGTGCTGAATTCCTTTTGCAATACTTGCAGAGGTTAAGCTTGAAGCGATGGATAATATCGAAGTAATCCTTCTTAGATATACCTTTTTTAACGCAACAACAATATTTACAATATACAAAAGATGATACTAGAAATGAGTAAAAAAAATACGAACATGGCACATTTTTTCTCAGAAAAAAATCTTCTTCTTCTTCGTCGAAGAAGGCACAAAATAGACAAGAAGGAAGTGACAGAAAGAAAAGAAACAAGGCAGAAACAATGAAAATTATAGAAAAGAGGAAATTTCTCGCACAGAATTTCCAGAAAGTGGGGATGCTGTTTATACTGACAGACCCCTGGCATCCCTACGGGGGTAAAAGAATTTAGAATAATATTCTTTCATTCAGTATAGAGTATTTTTCGCTGTTGGTTTTCATTTGTTTCTGTTCTTTCTCTGAATTCTGCTCTTAGGTGTAAAATCAATGAGTAGCGCAGCATCTTGTACTACACTTTGAAAAAAATCAATCTTTCGAGAAGAGCAGAGACATGGATGACACAAACATACCCAGCATGCAAATGCGACACGGAGAGGTGTGAGCTTCACGTAATACTATGTACTGAGGGTACCCTGCCTGAAAAAGTTCAACGCAGTGCCCCAACTACTCTTCAAGTAGCTAAGGAACAAGTGAAGTCAAGTCAGACGCAAAAAGGATGGTAGTAGGCAACACTCTTCATCCATGATACTTGTTGCTGGTGGTATGTGTAAGAACAAGGCTGAACGCAAGCGCTTGAATATGTTTTTGTAAGAAATAATGCTATATAAATTTCGTTTATATTATTATCATCATCATCATCATCATCATCATCATCATCACCATCATCGTCGTCGTCATCATCATCATCATCATCATCATCATCACCATCACCATCACCATCATCATCATCATCATCAGTAGAAGTAGAAGTAGAAGTAGTAGTCGTAGTAGTAGTCGTAGTAGTAGTAGTAGTAGTAGTAGTAGTCGTAGTCGTAGTCGTAGTAGTAGTAGTGGTAGTAGTAGTAGTAGTAGTAGTAGTAGTACATGACACCGCCATCATCCTTCACTTCCACTGCAATGTCACTAGTCTGGATTTAAACATAACTTTATCAAAGAAAGGTGTCACCAAAAAAACCCAAACAACAACAACAGGCTTAACCTTGACAAGACAAAGAGTAAACTTGTGCTAGTCCTGTCATCATTTACATACACACTGAGTGACGGAGGACTTCACAGTATTACCGACATTTGACTAATTCATGCACTATTCTTAACTATGGCACTATGCTTGTGCCACTACTCCTCCACTCTGGCTCCTACATGCACATGTTTCTCTCACAGCAACAGCAAAAACCAACAACAACAAAAATCCAAACCAAACAACAAAATAGCCATAAGTGGACACCATAGCGCAACAAAACAGAAATTTTAATGTTACAGCGTTTAACACTATAACGGGACTGGATAGCTCAGTGGTCACTCGCTTTCCCCCCAGCCAAGGTTAAGCAGCATCGAACCGGTTTACCAGTTGGATGGGGTGACCGTTTTCGCGCCTTGGCTTTAGCACAGTCCCCCAGTTCACCCAGCTGTAAATGGGTACCTGCCTCTTTAGGGTCAGAGAAGGTTTTTAAACCAGCAAGGGAGAGGAGATGGGCGCCGTCCTCAACATGCTGGCCCCCTAGAGAAGCTGAGGTCTCTGACGCCTCGCTGCCCTACGACCTTACAGGTTATGGGAGACCTTTACCTCACACTTTAAACATGTCATGATCACTCATCCCAGCACTTAACCCCATCAAGACAAGTATGCGCAAGGATCAGCACGTGTTCTCTCACCTTGCAGGGCCTCTTTGGCTCTGTTCAACTCCTGACGAGCCTGTATCAACTCCAGCTTCAGTTCCCCGTAACTGGGGCCCGAAGAGGAGGAGGAGGAGGAGGGGGACGGAGGAGGACGGTGATGAGGAGGAGGAGGGGGCCCAGGCGACTGCTGAACCCCGTCCTTCACCCCTCCATGCCCATCTCCCCCTCCTCGTAGTGACGTCACTTCCTGGGACAGGAGGCGGACTTGGGTCTCGAGGCGGGAGTTCTCTTCCCGTAGTTTCTGGATGAGGTGGAGCTGGTTGTTGTTGTTGTTGCCGATGGTGTTGGCGGTGGTGCTGTTGTCCACAGCGCTGCTCAGAGTGTTGAAGGTTGAGCTGGTGAGGCTGATGTTGAGGGAGGAATCCAGGCTGGTATTGAGGGAGTCGTCTGCTGCCTTACAGTCTGCACGGGGTTAAAGGAAGTAGGGGTGAGAAATTGAGAGTGGGGTTCCAGGACAGAAATGAAGTGTGTGTGTGCGTGGTGTGGTGTGCGTGGGGGTGTGTATGTGTGTGTGTGTGTGTGTGTGTGTGTGTGTGTGTGTGTGTAGTGGTGTGTGGTGTGCGTGGTGCGTGCGTGCGTGCGTGCGTGTGTGTGTGTGTAATATTCTAATCTAAACCGACTAACCTTCTTTAGAAAATAAAAATTATGCTGAATTTTTTTTCAGTCAGTTTTCCCCAGTTCCAACTAAAATCACAAAACCTTTCCTGGCTGCAAAATGTTGAGCCATATTTTAGGTAAGGTCAAAGATTATTCAATCAAAACAATGGAACTGGTTTTTTGTGTGTGTGTGAGGCAGACCTTTATGCTTTGAGTTTCCTCAGCGTGCTAGCTTGCAGTATATCACGTTTGCGTGTGATTGATTATTTTCCGTATACGTGATTCCTGCCATAAATTAATACCAAGCAAAACCGTTCTTCTCTACTTTCAAGACTGAAGGCAAGAATAATACGGCAGTATGTAATATATTGCATGTTTGATTAGTATTGAATACAGGCCTGTGGGCTCTTTTGGTTGGATTTAAGTGGGCTAGTTTTTGTGTATTTTGGGGGTATTTTTTTCTTTAAACGGACTAAAATTTCGCATCTTTCTCTTAAATTTGAGTATGGTAATGATTATCTATTACTTCTGTCTCTGTCTGTCTGGTTGTCTGTCTGTCTATCTGTCTGTTTGTTAGTCTTTGTCTCTCTCCCTCTCTCTCTTTCTCTCTCTCGCTGTCTCTCTCTCTCTTTTCCACGGCGATTACGCGTGCCAAAATGTAAGACAGACACTGTCGTATAACTTTGTAAGGACAAAAGAAATTATTCCGATTTTCAAACGTGATATCAACACTATCTAATCTTAATTATACAAAGTGATCTTTTGGTCTTACTTTCAAATCACACAGAAAACTGTTGCACTATATTATATTCCCCTTCCAAAAAACACAAACCAAAACAAAACAGAACAAAGCAACAAAAACAAACCCCAAACAAAGAGAACACAAAGCAAAACAAAATCTCAGCGAACCTGTATTGAAACAAACAGGCTAACAAAATAAACACAAATGACTGTGAAAGCCAGTGATAATTTTTTTGGAGGCATCAAAAACACAAGCAATTGTTCACAAACTGACGAATCTATAAACAATAAAAAACAAAACCAAAAGTAAAATACAAACTCAATAGATAGTAACTCGTAAAACAAATTCTTACAGAAAAGAATGCGAAAAACGAACAAAAAC
>CM054151.1:33409555-33414555 GCA_028751875.1 Rapana venosa | reverse complement strand
CAATACACCACACCACATCACCCCAACATCACATCACCCCCCCCCCCACACACACAAAACACAAAACATTACGACACCCCCCCCCCCCCTACACACACACACACACACACAACACACACACAGCACACACACATAACACCACACACCACTTTACGGACACAAGACACACACACACTACACACATAACACCACACCACGTTTCACGGTAAGCACATAGCTACTACACTACACTACACTGCACTACACTACACTACACTACACTACACTACACTACACCACACCGCACTACACACAACCACGTACACTGCTCCCTCTACAACCTTCTCTTCCTCCCACCTGCGCGCCTGGCTTATGACCTCCCTACAGGGTCATCTCCCTGTCTTCGCCCTTGACCTCTGAGCTGACCTGTGTCATCTGCGTGATTTAAAATCCCCAGAGGGCAAGAGAGGATTTTTTTTTTCTTTTCAGAAGCTCGGATCGATCAGGCAAAGGCTACCATAGAGATAGCTAGCTAGTAGGCTTTGATGAGAGATTTACATGAAGTTTGAAGAAAGAAGAAGAAAGGAAAGAAGAAAGGAAGGAAGGAACGAAGGAAGGAAGGCGAAATTGAGATTAAGACTTGGAAGGAGAGAAGGAGAAAGAACGAAAGAGAGAAAGGCCTGAGAGAGAGAGAGAGAGAGAGAGAAGAGAGAGAGAGAGAGAGAGGAGAGAGAAGAGAGAGACTGACAGAACAGACAGACAGAGTAATGCTTTGATGATAGATTTATATGAAGTTTTTAAAAGAAGAAGAACAGAAAGAAAAAAGGAAGGAAAGATAAACTGAGATGAAGATTTTGGATGGAAAGAAGGACAACAGAACGAAAGAAAGAAAATGCCTGAGAGAGAGAGAGAGAGAGAGAGAGAGAGAGAGAGAGAGAGAGAGAGAGAGAGATGCTTTGATGATAGATTAACATGAATTTGTTTATAAAAAAGAAGAAGAAAGGAAAGGAGAAAGGAAGGAAGGCTAAAGATTAAGACTTGTAAGGAAAGAAGGACAGAAGAATGAAAGAAAGAAAATGCCTGTGTACGAGAGAGAGAGAGTGTGGGGAGGGGGGAGTGAGGTTGAGCAGTTAATAATAAAATCTTAGAAAATCATTCTTATACCAATATGATAAAAACAGCAAAGATCTAAGGTAACACACCCATTTAAAATAAAAAGGAGACATTTTCAGTTCGAATCGCACAAAACTACGCTTAAAAAAAATTCTTTTGTTTGTTTTACAGTTCCCAGCCAAAGTTGGATGCGCTGGGCCTGACTTGTCAGGCGTTTAACGGCAGCGCAACGCATTTTCGCTCATATGACAGACAACAATAGTTGCTGTCTGGGCATTTGACGAAAAAGAAGATGATTTGCAGAACTGGTCTGCCACCATCATCGTTGCACCTACAGGTGTAGAGATGTCTATGCATTCTCTAAATCACAGCTTCATATAATTATCAATTTGTTTAACAAACCTGGCATGATTTCTAGCCTGCATGACTGATCATTTAACAAACAAACTTAAGAAATCACGACAGGGCGTGGAGGTAAAATAATGTGGGTTTTTCTTTTGGTTTTCGTAGAGTTAGAATTAGCTATGTACAGATATGTACATTTCTGTTTGTAAATTTAAGGTCTTTACGTTATAGTTTATGTCTGTGAAAGCAGATTTCTTGTACCTGTTGTCAGTTATAAGGTTCAGAATATTTCATTTCTTAATTCTACGGTCAACCTGGATTGTTTCCATGGCAGCAGTGCATGGGATTAAGTAAGTTGTAGATTTTGTAGGCTTTACAAGCGATGCCATTTTTAGTTCGTGATGTTACTATGAACATTAAGTTGTTACAACTTTTTGAACGAGTGTAGCCCCATGTTCTAAAAAGCCAAGTCATATCAAGTCAAAATTGCTGAAGGCCGTGATTACATAAGTCAATTTCTTGGCACAATGTGGTGCAACAAACAAAGTTCTATGAAATATTCCGCTTGTCTGGACAATCGACATTAAAAAAAATGCAGTGACAATCAACAATTCAAAGCCACCTCTAAAAGGCATTTACAGTCTTAATCAACCGTCAACCATATTGATCAACCATCAACCAACCATCAACCAACCAGTCAGCCAGCCAACCACCCAACCAGCCAGCCAGCCAGCCAGCCAGCCAACCAGCCAGCCAGCCAGGTAGCCATTCCGCTGCCAAAGCCCTGGGTACTCACCTGTAGTGGCTACCTGGTTCTGGTGTTCAAAGGCCACAGAAAACTTGTGTTTGTTCTTCAACTCCTCAACGAACGACAAATCCAGGCCCTGACGCACCGGGGACACAGACTGCTGGGGTTTGTCTTTCCCTGCCTCTGTCCTTGAACTGCCAACATTACCTCCCTTACCGAACAGACTTTTCTGATTCTCTGCGAGAGTCGCGGCCATGGTCGTTTTGTTATCACACGAAGGCAAAGAGCGACGCATCACCGGCGCCGTTTCGTTGTTCAGTCTGAGTTCGTTTCCTGCCTTGTTTTCTGAGAACGGAAACTGTCGCAATCGAGGTAGAGGTTTCGTTTGGAAGTCCCGCGTTGTCTTTTCTGTTTTCAAGGCAGCCGTTTTTGTGATTTCTGGTTCAGTTTTGGGTACGGGGCGTGTACACACTTCGGCGTGAGATGGTTTGGTTAGAGGACTGGCGGCTTTGAGAATAGAAGGTCTGACCATGGGTGGGGTGGCGTTGTTGGTGTCAGTATGCATGGCAGACTCTCCGGGAAGTGGGCACCTTTCCCTACGACGCATTCCGGTACGTCTGCCCGATACGGGCTCAGAGAACGTGACCGATTTTCCGGTTCTGGGAGGTGTCGAACTCTCTGTTACCGCCTGTTTTGTGACTTCCATGACGTCAACTGTTGTAGGAATCCTGTGATGGTGACGAATCATTGTTCTTCAGATGCAGCTGTTTTCAGGACGCCATGTTGCCAGTTACGGTTATTTTTTAAAAGGGAAGAAGCTGGTCTACTGGAAGAAGAATATGTGGATGGATTCGAGTTTTGTAAGGAGTGAATTTATCATGAGAATGCAGTAGATGTACATTTCAAACTTTTATTACAGTACCTGTAACGTGTGACGGCACTGTGTTCTATTAATGATTTGATATTTCATTCTATTCCCTTACTCCTACTTCTCCTTGACAAGAACTTAAGTCAGGTCTGTTCATGATTTGATTTTTCTGATTCACATTTTAAAACCTAATACCTACCTGTTTAATGACTTTTCCTTGTACATTACGATTAAGATTTTCTGTCCAAAAAGGAATTAGTTATGTGATCTCTGAACGCCAAGTTGTGAAATAGTAATTCATGGTAATGCTTGGTAGCCATACATTCTCACTACTTGCTACTAGTAGTCTGACTAATCTTGTTCTTTTAGCGTTGGTGGCAAGTAATACCATCAAAAGACTTGAAGGTCGTTAAAAAAAGCCTTATGATCAGGCAGAAACACTAACGGATCCCACGCCCTTAGGTGAAAGTTAAAAGGAGAAGTGTAGAGACAAAAATACCTTTACTCAAGGATCTACATTAACTTGACATCGAAGTCACGTATGATTATTTCCTTTTCAGATTTTTTTTCTTTTTAAAGATTAAATCGCGAGAAACATTTACTGGTGTCGTGTTTAGACACTATCTCCGAAGTAAGAAACAGCTACTTTAATGCTGAGAAATAAAAACAAAACGGACGCATAAGCAAGATTTCACCATTGATGAAATTTGAGACTCTAGCCTAGGAACGAAAAAAAAACAACCCTGGATAGAACAGTTCTATTGCATCCCTCTTCATAAAACATGTATCTCCTGGTCTTGGCTAGATTAATCAAAGCCTAGGAAGCCATTCACGACAGTGCTACATGTTTAGCAGTAGTCTTTCTTCATAGCACACTTCAGAAACGGGTTTTTTTTACTTAAAAAAGTCACACTGCATGATATGTACCTCTATCTTCTCAGTTTTTTCTTTGAAAGTCACAACACATGAATATGTATCCCTGTTTTCACTTAAAAGTCACAGTATATGAACATGTATCCCTGTTTTCACTTTAAAAGTCACACTATATGAATCTGTATCCCTGTTTTCACTTTAAAAGTCACAGTATATGATTATGTATCCCTGTTTTCACTTAAAAGTCACAGTATATGATTATGTATCCCTGTTTTCACTTTAAAAGTCACAGTATATAATTATGTATCCCTGTTTTCACTTTAAAAGTCACAGTATATGAATTATGTATCCCTGTTTTCACTTTAAAAGTCACACTATATGATTATGTATCCCTGTTTTCACTTTAAAAGTCACACTGTATGAACATGTATCCCTGTTTTCACTTTAAAAGTCACACTGCATGAATATATACCTCTGTCTTCAATCCCAACTCGTACTCGACACTAAGACTTGAGGATTCGATAAAAAGGAGACAAAACTACACATACATCATGCATATATAGATATTGTGTGTGTGTGTGTACATCCAACCAGACAGCCTTATTCTCAGATATTGACTCGCAAGCTACAGCTAAAGGTTAAACCCGCGCAGACACTCTGCATCCATGTCACGCAAAATCTGTTGTTTTTCTGAGTTTGAAGCTACACACACACACACACACACACACACAACACACACACACACCACACACACACACACACACACACACACACACACACACACACACACACACACACACACACACACACACACACACACACACACACACACACACACACACACACACACACACACACAAAAATAAAACTGCACATATATCGTATATCCAGTCACGCGGAATTATTATTTTTTTAAATCATCGTTAATTAACCTACATTTTCGAAAGAAAATCTCCATACATCTCCTTGACAAGCATTTCACTCGAAAGTTAGAAACAACAGTAGATAACCGACAAAACCACAGCTCAAAACCCACAATTAAAAATGACTGACACTCACTGAAGGCAAACTTTT
>CM054151.1:33384555-33389555 GCA_028751875.1 Rapana venosa | reverse complement strand
AATGCAACAACCAAGAAAGCGTAATCTTGAAGAAACACAACAAATTCGGATAAAACTGAATCACTTATTCAACTGCTCACATTCCGTTATATAAAGGTATAGCAGACCTAAATTGTAGTATAAATGTTTTTACCATCCACACATAATCGAACCCAGTCTCTTAAAGAATCAAGGATGGTTACAATTTGTTAAACTTGCTGAATTCATCTCTGCTGTATTGAAAATGATTCGTGGTTCTATATGATATCAGCAATTAAATACTTGTTACATACTGATTCTTCTTCTCCTTCGTTGTCAAACGCTCAGGCAGCAGCTATTGTCTGTCATATGGAGCGAAAATGTTTTGAGCTGCCGTTAAGCACCCGACAAGTCAGGCCCAGCGCGTCTGACGTCGGCAAGGAGACAAATGTTATCTTTGAAGTCTATCTAGGGGGAAAAAAGGCAATATTGATTCTAAGCTGTAGACTTTTTTGTTACACTGCTCTATGTTTGCAATGTGGTTTTGCCGCTCCTGATTACTCTGTGCAAATTTGAGAAGAGTAAGTACATAATCCTGTGCATTGACTTCCACCATATCTGTTTCCTTACTCTCACATCCCACACCCAGTCCCCTTCCAGGGCAAATATAAAATACAAACTGTTCAAACAGTTCAAACTATAACGGGTATACTCATGGGTGAGAGTAAACCCAACCCAGAACTCTTAACAATAAGACCTAACCTACCTCAGTTTCTCCTTGAACTCTTTGCACAGTCATCAAGATTCTTCGAATCACTCAGCTAGTCAGACACTGTGCTGTAAGCAAGGAAAAACCCCGGTGGAGCCCATCCCTCTCCAGATAGCAGGATGCATTCTGGGTAAGTCCGTGTGATCTATACCAACGGTATGACAAACCAGGCCAACTATTTTTTATTTTAACAAACGGGGGATTGGGTTTCAACATGTGACCAAGATGCGAGCGTTTGCACTCTGGAGCTTGGTTTACAGTTTCACCCAAAAGATTTTCAGGTGAGTGGGGTCAATACCAATACAAATTTCAGGGAAAACTCTTTGAACGTCTCAGCGGAGATTCAAAATTCCCGCCCTCTAAAACTGTCAGATCATGAGTTGACTCTTTACCACAAGGCTCCCAAGCCATGCCATGCTCATAATGTGGCGAACTGAAAAGCCACAGGTTTTGAGCAAAGAAAATGTTCGTGTGCTCACTGTGCTTTGAAGAAGGGTTAGGGATGGTGGTGGACAATAATTATATTATAGTTTAATTAAACATTGTTTGGTACTGTATAAACACATTGCCTTAAAAGCCAATCAGAAGGTGGTCTCAAAAGGGTAAAATAAAATGGAAAAAATCTCATTTGGACCAAAGTACCACAAAGACAGCTATTTTTCCTAAAATTGCATAGCTAACAAAGTTAATATTCTTGTATTCACAGTCAGTAATTAAATGCAGCATAATCCAGCCAAGGGAACGTTATAGAGAGGTGTTAACCAAGACCCATTTCTCATTAAAGCTCTTACAAACTGATCACCCACAGGGCCTACTATCCATTAATAAAAAAAATTCCCAACAACTCTCACTTCCAAACAGAAGCACTGTATTAAGTATAAATCACAAGTCAGACTAGTAAAATGTCCCCTTTTGGTCTACTTTTGTCCAAATTCCATTAAGTAAGTTAACGTTTAAAAAGAAAAGCTTTCTTCTTCTTCTTCATCATCATTGTCGTCGTCGTTGTTGTCGTCGAATGCTCAGACAGCAACCATCGTTGTTGAAAATCTGTCTAAACTGCAGGAATAATATCTATTCTTTTCCCAATCAGAAATAAACACATAATAATCTTCAGGTCAGCAATCTCTCCAGAGCAAATGGTTCCAAGCTTATTGGGATGATGTTAGAAGGGAGAAGATGGTGGGGGATGTGCGCGCGTGTGTGTGTGTGTGTGTGGGGGGGGGGGGGGTGTCCAAATAAGCCGATCATGTGACAGTCAAATGAGGAAAAAGTCACAGTAAAACTTCTGAATCAGAACCCAAACCATTCACTTGTTCAGTCGACCAACCACCAACAGGAAAAAAAAAAAACACCCAACACTTTAAACGCCTCTAAAAACAGCAAACTCCAACAATGCACAACTTGAGAGGCTTTGAAATCAGGATCTAGGAACACCACTCTACTTCCTGTTAAACAAGGACGTTTGGAGAGCAAACAAAGGCGTTTACAAAGAAAACAAAGACCTAAAACAGAAGGTGTTCAGACAATAAACAAAGACGTTGATAGAGAAAGCCATAACCACTTCCTGCTGACGTTATACCAAGAAAAGTGCTGTTATGTAGGCAGTGTGAAACTTGTTTTTTTACACAGCATATGGGTGAAGGTTTTGTGACCATATCTGACCTCCTCTAAACGGCTGTCAACTTGGACATAACATTTCGTTTGATACATTTGTAGCTATACTCAGATCATTATTTTTCTTGTATTGCCTGGGTTTGTCATTTTGAGTTACTTCAATACAGCTTGACTTTAATATCTAGTTAGCACTTCTAGTATGTTTATAAATTAAGGTTAGTAGTATGTCTAAGTACGTTATTTCAAGATGGCTTCCGAACTTTTCCCGTTTTCATTTTACACCTTTTCTGTGAAAGTATGTATTGGTTCTCATAGACAGAACGGTGTTAGTCATGCATATTGTTTTCAAGACATGAAGTATTTTCATCGGCATAATCGTTTTTCAAAACCAATGAGATAATTTTTTCCCTTCCATGTTATTCACGCTGCTGACACTTTGTTGCGTTTCATTAGTAGTTCAGACATGGCTTACCACCATCCCGTCATTTTTATTCTTATTTTGCATTATGAATCTATACAATTTTAACTTACCTCATACACCTGTACTTGTTCATTCTCTCTTTTTTAAAAAAGATATAATACATGTTTAGATTCTTTATGCGTGTGTTTCCTATGCCATGCCCTTGTTCCTGGCAATGTAAGTTTCAAATTCTAGATTTTACCAAATTTCGTAGGCAGTTATAAAATTCTGAATTTTGAATCCTGGACATAAAAAAAATCACCTGACAAAAGCAAATCAAGCTGTGAGATCACCTGGAGTGACACCTTACAATCACGATACAAGCCTAAGCGCTAAGATTGCAGATTGAACCTAAAAGGGGGCAGATTTGGGGGCCTAGCGGAAACATGAAGGTGATGGTGGTTTACCTGTCCCCACCAAGCCTTCCCCAAAACACCGGCAGCTTCACACGGAAACACGTGGAGGGGGTCACACAGAACCTGCAGCAGCTTCCTCGAATTCATCAACATGTTGTCAACTTTTTACTGTCACGATCACACATACACCAACACACATACAACACACACACACGAACACACGTTGCTTCACAACTGGACTTGCCGTAGTAATGTGTCACGCTGTTCACCGCACAAAACAAAAACAACAGACTCTATCCCCCCCACACAACACCAAAAAAAATCAAAGAAGACGAACTTCGGAAAAAAAAAATCCTTGAGCAGTTGGGATTAGGCTTAAAGCGGGTAGCTCAGGCACAGATCACACACAAACATACACACTCCCAGAGGGAGGGAGACACAAACACTGATCTAACCACGACCACCACCACCCTTTCAGCTCTGTGACTTAGGCCAACTAGAGGCAAAGCAAGCTAGCAGGCAAGCAGGCAAGCAAGGCGGGAGAGAGAGAGAAAGAGAGAGAAAGAGAGAGAGAGAGAGGTAGAGAGAGAAAGAGAGAAAGAGAAAGAGAGAGAGAGAGAGAGAGAGAGAGAGAGAGAGAGAGCTGGGTTAGTTGGTGGTTTGAGAGCTAAAGGGAGGTTATAACGTGGACACAGCTTTCAGCAATATCTTTTCTCTTTTTTTTCTTTTAAATTTTGTTGTTGTTGTTTTTTTTTTTGGGGGGGGTTGTGGGCTGACATGTGTGCACACCGCTCCCAGCACTGCAGCACGACACACTCACGCCGTCCGTCCGCTATCACGCCATACGGCAGCAGCTGCACTTTTCCCTAAAGGTGGCTTGCCCAGGGTTTTCATGAACGGGGAAGGGGGGGGGGGGGGGGGGGGGTTGGGGGGTGGGGGGGGGGGGTGGTGGCGAGAGTAAAGGGGAAGAGGTGGGGGGGGGGGGGGGCTCAGGGGGATCCTGATCTTTGTTGTCCATGTTTGTCTGTCATTTATGTGTGTGTGTGTGTATGTGTGTGAGTGAGAGAGAGAGAGAGAGAGAGAGAAGAGAGAGAGAGAGAGAGAGAGAGAGAGAGAGAGAGAGAAGAGAGAGAGAGAGAGAATGAGAGTGTGTGAGAGAGAGAGGGGGGGGGGGTGAGATAGAATGCGTTGTTGTGTGTGTGTGTGTGAGAGAGAGAGAGTGAGAGCGAGAGAGAGAGTGAGAGTGCGTGTGCGTGTGTGCGCGTGAGAGAGAGAGCGAGCAAGCGAGAGAGAGAGAGAGAGGAGAGAGAGAAGAAATGAGCGTGTGTGTGTGTGTGTGTGAGAGAGAGAGAGAGAGAGAGAGAGAGAGAGAGAGAGAGAGAATGTGTGTGTGTGTGTGTGTGTGTGTGTGTGTGTGTGTGAATATTCAAGCCTCCTGTCCATTGCATAAGCAATTTCCTCTCCCAAAACCTTTTCCCTGTCAGAGGTACCTAACCCCAATAAAGCATTGTCTCCCTCCCCAACACACAACACACACACCACACACACACACACACACACACACACCACACACACACACACACACACACACACACACACCACTCCTCCTCCTCTCTCTCTCTCTCTCTCTCTCTCTCTCTCTCGTGCGTGTGTGTGTATGTGTTGAGGTGTGTGTTGCGTGTGTGTGCGTGTGTACGTGTGTGCACGCATGTGTGTGCTAGCGTGCATACGTGCATGTATGTGTGTGGTGATGTGCAAGAGAGTGCATACATATTTATTATTATGAATGTATGTTTGTGTATTGTGTGTGTTTGAGAGAGAGAGCGAGAGAGAGAGAGAGAGA
>CM054151.1:33377055-33379555 GCA_028751875.1 Rapana venosa | reverse complement strand
TGCTGTTCAGTGCCTTGCAAGTCAGTCCCAGCACATCTGACTTAGTGTTGGGAAGAATTGTTATATCTAATGTCTTTGTGGGGAAAAAAAGAGGCAAGGAAGAGATCAATAAGGCAGGCAACAGACAAGAAGGTCGTGACTGGGAAAAAATGAACAAGACAAAAAACGAGAGGGAATTTCTAGCACAGAATTTCCAGAAGGTGGGGATGCTAATTTTATACTGACTAATACGAAATATTTAATATCTCAAAAGGGTGAGAAATTCATATGGGTTACAAGCAAGCATGTCTCCTTGCATCTCCATGGGGTATTTTTGGTTTCATTTGGCTTGGCTTAGTTTAGCTTGGGTCAAGCATTGCTTTGAATAGTTTTGTATAAACACTGGCCTCACTTGGCTTGCCTTGGTTGGACTGGTATAGTCTGGTTTTGACTTGGTTAGGTTTGGCTTATCTTGATTTGAATTAAGTAGGCTTGGCGTCGGCTTGGCTTAGTTTAGCTTGGGCTGCCTTGCCTTGCCTTGGCTGGTTTGACAGTCTACTTTTGGCTCGGTTTGGCTTGACTTGGTTTAAATTAAGTAGGCTTGTCATCATTTGGCATGGCTTGGCTTAGCTTGGTTTGCCTTGCCTTGGTTGGCTTGACATAGTGTGGTTTAGGCTTGGTCTAGTTTGGCTTGACTTGGTTTGAATTAAGTAAGCTTGTCATCATTTGGCATGGCTTGGTTTGAATTAAGTAGGCTTGGCGTCCTTTAGCTTGTCTTGCCTGGCTTGGCTGGTTTGGCATAGTCTGGTTTGGGCATAGCTTGTATTTCATTGGCTTGCCTTTCCTACCCTGCTCTTCCTGTCCTTACATTGCCTGGCCTTTTAAACTGTATGTCTCTCTCTCTCTCATAGTAATGTCTCTGACTCTGATCATTACAGTAAAAGTGAAATGTAAACTGTGGTTTGACAACTATCTTTAATATTTGAACTGTAGTAGGTATGAGATGTATATGATTTTCAGTTAACCAATGATTGTAGAATAAAGATAAGTGCTGTTATATAAGATTGTCCTATTTTCTTTTCTATAATTATTGCATTGTGGCCTAAAGCCAATATGCAATTAAATCATTTCAGAGTTCAGAGAGAGTTCAGAGTTCTCTCTCACCTGTCTCCATACCAGTTCAACCAATTTAGCCACTAAAGGTAAGGTAAAGGAGACAGGAGAGGCTGGGGAAGGGGGGTTGCAAGCAAACAACTAAAGTGCTAATTGAACGTACCCTGTATTTGGTTTGCAAGCCCGGGTATGGCTGAGCACTACACTGCTACCCAGCTACCTGGCTACCCCAAGAAGGGTCTCACCCCTTGGCAGTTGTTAGGGGGGTATTGGGTTATAGGGTTGGTTGGGGTACTTTACACCCGGGTACTTGCTCTGTGAGCAAGCAAAGTTGTAAAAGGGAGGCAGTTTGATAGGCTGTTAATGGGTGTGTCTGTGTGTCTGTGCGTCTGTGTGTGTGTGTGTGTGTGTGTGTGTGTGTGTGTCTGTCTGTCTGTCTGTCTGTCTCTCTCTCTCTCTCTCTCTCTCTCTCTCTCTCTCTCTCTGTGCCAGCCTGCCTCCCTGCCTGTCTGCCTATCCATCTCTATCTGTCTATCATTGCCTCTATCTATCTATCTATCTATCTATCTATCTATCTATCTATCTATCTATCTATCTATCTATCTATCTATCTATCTATCTATCTATCTGTCTGTCTGTCTGTCTGTCTGTCCATCTGTCTGTTTTCTCTCTCTCTCTCTCTCTCCTCTCTCTCTCTCTCTCTCTCTCTCTCCTCTCTCTCTCTCTCTCTCCCCTGACCCTCCCAACCCAACCCAAACACCAACCCCACCACCACCACCCACCCCCTCCCCTCACAAAACCTCCACCACCACTACCACCACAGACAAAACAACCACCCTACCTATTCTTTTCATTCACAACCCAGCAAAGTATTCGGGTCATTTCCTTTATAAAACATAAGTCTAACAGAAGCAAGTAACTCCTTAGTACCTTGCAGAGTTGAATACCAGGAGGAGTAGTCTGCCCCTCAACTTACCAATGGTAAAGCGATAACTCATGGACGACAAAGAGTGACCGTGATTGATAGGACTACAGCATACAGCCTCTCTCATGCACAATGCAGGCCTAGGCCCTAGGCTAGTGGCTAGCTTTAGATACAGCTTGAGGCTAGCCTACCGCTGTAAGGTTCTAAATCTAAAGGCTGCCATTAGCTCTCAAACGATCTGGAAGGAAGAAGACTGTGACGAATGGTGTGTGTGTGTGTTTGTGTGTGTGTGTGTGTGTGCGTGCGTGTGTATGTGTATGTGTGTGTGTGTGTGAAGGCAGGCATAGAAGATTGTGGTGTATGTATAGATAGCATAAGGCGCTCACGTGTAAATATACAAAATAATCATGTGCGTGTCTATATTTTATTATTATCACGCACACACACACGTCAGCTAATGCAGGTACACACACACACAAGTGT
>CM054151.1:33369555-33372055 GCA_028751875.1 Rapana venosa | reverse complement strand
CTCTCTTTCTGTCGCTCTGGCTATTTGTCTCTCTGTGTCTGTCTCTGTCTGTTTTCTCTCTCTCTCCCCTCTCTCTCTCTCTCTCTCTCTCTCTCCTCATCCTCTCTCTCTCTCTCTCTCTCTCTCTTCTCTCTCTTCTTCTCTGTCTGTCTCTCCCCATCCTCCTCTTTTCTCCTGATCCCTCCTTGTTGGCTGTCTCCTGTCATCCATCCCTCTCTCTCTCTCTTTGTCTCACACCGCACACAGTCACGCACGCACGCACACGCTCAATTAGGACACCATTTTTCTTTTCTGGTTTTTTTCTCCCTTCGTTTTTCTTCTCTGGGGGATGTCGTGGCAGTCACCATCATCCTGTTGATTCTTCTGTTTTTTTGGATTGCTGTTGGTTTTTTTGTGTGTTTCTGTTTTACATGTGTTGGTCAATCGGTCTGTCTTCTGTCTGTGTGTCAAAATGTTGTACGTGTTTCTCTTCGTCTCCTTCGTTTGAATTTTCTATCTGCCATTTTTTTAAAGGAGTTTTTTGTTTTTGTTTGTTATTTCTTATTTTTGTTATTCTTGTTCTTTGTATTTTTTATGAATTGGCGATTCGTTCACTTGTTATTGTTATTTGTAAACACACACACACACACACACATCCCAACAAACCCCAAACCAAAACAAACAAGCCAAAACAAACACTCAGATTTCATATAAAGTGCTTTAACCTGTATACATAAGACACGAGGACTTTATCAAAACGACATAGAGAGTTTTACCAGCAAAGCATGCTTCCACCCCTCCTTCAACCTTTTATATACATATCATCAAGTTTTAATATTAACGTCTTCTTCTTCAGTTCCCCTCCCAAGTTCTCTATTCCGCCCCCCCCCCCCCTCCCCCAAACAAAAAAAACAAAGCAAAGTTGCATAATCAAAACATATATAAAATGCCTATAATCATGCTTCGATGTATGTACCTGCTAAGTGAACTTGCAAACTTTTCTTTTTTCTTTTCTTCAGGTTCTGTCCCTGTCTGGACACTTCAGAGAGGCCATGAGCGGGTTGGCTGGGCGTTTTAACCCAATAGATCACCCCCCCCTTCCCCCCATCCTCCCCGGCTCTCCTTTCCCCATTCCCCCCCCCCCCCCTCTCTCTCCTCCCCCCCCCCTCCCCCACCCCTTCTCTTCCTCTGCTGCGTCATATCCAGCCTCTCAATTCGTCACCCTGTTGATGGCTCGTTTTCAAACTGTGGTTCTCGGCCCTCCTCATCACCTCTCCACCCCTGCCCCATCCATCCCCTTCCCCCCCCCCCCCCCCCCCCCCCCCCCCCCCACACCCGAACACGACATTCCGAACAACCCCACGCTCCCCCCCCCCCTCCCCCCTTTCCTTCTCCTCCTTGTCCCCCCACCCCCCTCTTCATTTCCCCCCCCCCCCTCCCCTCATTTTGATTCTGCCCACCGACTTTCCCTTTTTTTTGATCTGTCCATCCCCCCAATTCAACTATTTTCATCTTCCTCTCTCCCCTCTCTCCATCCATCCCTCTCCTCTCCTCTCTCCTCTCTCTCTCCTCTCTCCTCTCTCCCCCTCCCCCTCTCCTCTCTCCTCCTCTCCTCTCTCTCCCCCCTCCTTCTCTCTCCCTCTCCCTCTCAAACCTCTCTTACATTTCCTTCGCCTCTCTCTCTCCTCCTCCTCCCTCCCCCCTCCCTCTCCCTCACCTCTCCCTTCTCTTAACCTCTTCTCCTTGCTGGGATCGTTCGATATGTCTCAATCACCTCATCTCTCCTTCTCTCTCTCTCTCTTCCTCCCTCACTCTCCTCTTCCATTTCTGCTCTTCTCTCCTCTCTCTCTCTCTCCTCTCTCTCTCCCCCCCTCTACCTAGCCTCTCCCGTTCTCTCTCTTTCCCTCCCCTCCAAATTCCGTATCTTGAAACATGGCTTGTCCTTGCAGCCTTGTCTTGTCTCTCTACGTCTCCCCCCCCCCCCCCCACCCCCTTAATATTAAAAAGCCAGACTTTCAGGGAGCGGAGAGATCGATTGCGGAAGGAAGGCACAACAGAAAGGCACAACATCTTGCTTGACCACACGCTTCTCCGGCACGTCCACAGTGGCTGGCTGCTTGCTGCTGGCTCTCCTGTCGCTCCTCTCTCGCGCGTGTGCTCTCCAAGGCCACGTGGTGACTCAGTGGCCTGTCCTGGCCTGGCCTGGCCTGGCCTGGCCTGTCCTGGCCTGTCCTGCTCTTTCTAGATAGTCTCTTCTTGTCTTGCCATCCCGCGGACAAACAGCCAGACAGAGGAGACAGATAGACAGAGAGACAGACGCAGTCACAGACAGAAAAACAGACACACACACAAGGGTATAGACAGACAGACGAAAAGGCAGAGACAGACAAAACACACACACACACACACACACACACACACACACACACACACACACACACACACACACACACACACACACACACACCACACACACACACACACACACACACACACACACACAAGGAGATAGACAGACAGA
>CM054151.1:33362055-33364555 GCA_028751875.1 Rapana venosa | reverse complement strand
TACGGTTACAATCAACACAAAAAAGATAAGACAACGTTGGCGCTAAATACACAACCCTCTGCTCCCTGTACACCTCCCCCCCCCCCCCTCCCCTTCCCACCCACCCACCATGACCTCCCCCCCCAATCGCCTCCCTCCCCCCCCCTCCCCCACCCCTGCTGTGCCGTTGACATAACGGGAAAGTCAGTTCAGTCAACTTGGGAGGCTTTTGAAGGATTAAACTGTCAGCTTAGGGCTTTGACACACTTGTCTTGTTCAGAGATGTGCTGCTGCTGCTGCTGCTGCTGTTGCTGCTGCTGCTGCTGCTGCTGTTGCTGTTGATGACGATGGTGATGATGCATGTATGTCAGAGAGAAGACATTTTCCTATGTATCTTAGAAGTGAAGATATTTCTCTGTATATTTTTTTTTTTATAATACGAAGACAATTTCCTAAATATTTTACAACTGAAGAAGATATTTCTGTATATACTTAGAAAAAAAAAAACCACCATGTCGTCTTTCTGACATTTTTTATACACATGGAGTCGTAAGGTAAATAAACATGAACAAAACCGTATGGAAGAAGTTAATGAAATTACACATTTTTTTCTCAGGCCCACACTTATAACAGAACACAAAACCGCTACGTAAAAAAAATATCATAACAAAGTAGCAATGTGGTTGACAGTATTAGAACAAAATGGACTGTATCAACCCCATGTCAACGATATAACGGGAGTCAATCCATGCAGCCAGTAATGGTTAACAGTATTAGAATCAAATTAACTGTATCAACAGCATCTCAACCCAAATAATGGCGCATATCATTGCAGCCAATAATTATGGTTAACGGTATGAGAATGCAATTCACAGTATCAACAACACCATAACAACGAAACGATGGAGCTAAAACCAAAGCAGCCAATATGGCTAGCGGCATTATAATCGAATTAACTGTATCAGCATCTCAACGAAACAACGGAACAAATCAGTGCAGCTAATACATGTTTAACGGTATGATGATTGAATTAGCTATATCATCAACATATCACTAAAATATCACTAACATAATCACCCAAACAACGGAACAGACCAAACTCCTTTCCATTAGCACTACTAAACAACAACACCAACAACAGCAACAACAACAACAACACCCCACACACTAACACACACACACACACTAATACACACACACACACACACCACCACACACCCCACACACACACACACACACACACAACACACACACCACGCACGCACACACCACACACACCGGCGCTCGCACACACACACACACACCTCACGCGCGCACACACACCGGCGCACACACACACACACACTACACACACGCACACACTACACACACACACACACACACACACACACCACACACACACACACACACACACACACACACACACACACACACACACACACACACACACACACACTAACACACACACACACTACACACACACACACTTCTACTCCCTCCCATAAACCCTACACCGCTCACCCGAACCCGACACTAGTGTTAATGAGAAGCCACCACCAGATAATTAGTAGAAAGGAAATAACAAATGTATTATATCAACACAACACTGAAGTAGCCACAACCATAATATCAAATCATCAACCTTTGCCAATAACGGGAACAAATCAAGATAACAGCAACTCTCTCTGTCATTAGCAACTTAGCATGAGCATTAGCACTGGACAATAGCCTAGTGGCTAATGCTGCCTCCATACTACTCTACTGTGTACTGAAGGCCAGAGGTACCTGCTAACCTTTGGCGAACAAATCGATTTTTTTTTGGACTTTTCGGAGTAGGGGAAGTGTAGTTGCCTGGCAACAGAACGCGCACGGTTATTCCTTTAGTTTGCGTAGGATTTTTCTTCGTGTGTGTGCGTGTGGTGGTGTGGCGTGGGTGGGGGGGGGGGGGGGGGGGGCGGGGGTTGAAGGAGTGGTAGTGATGATGGGGTGGTGGTGGTGGTGGTATGTGGTGTGGTGGGTGGGGTGGGTGTGGGGGGAGGGGGGGGAGTGGGGTGGAGGGAGTGGGGGGTGGTGGGGTATTTGTGGTGTGTGTGTGGTGTGTGTGTGTGTGTGTGGATGGGGTGTAGTGTGTGGACGTGTCTGCGCGTGTTGTTCGTGTGGTGGTAGTGTGTGTATGTATGTGTGTGTGTGTGTGTGTGTTGTGCGCGCGCGCGTGCGTGTATGTGTGTGTGTGTATGTGCGTACGCGCGCGTGTGTGGTGTGCGCGTGTTTCCGCATAATTATGTGTGTATTCGACTATCAGTCACGGCAGATTTCTCTGCGTGAAATTCAGGCAGCTCTCTCTGTCTCTGTATGTCTGTTTGTCTGTCTGTGTGTCTGTGTGTCTGTCTATCTGTCTGTCTATCTGTCTGTCTGTCTGTCTCTCTCTCTCTGTGTCTGTCTCTGTCTCCAGGGGTCAGCGCGTCACGTCACTACACGTAAGAGAAACACAACTTCCTCTTCCTCCTCTTCGGCCTCTACC
>CM054151.1:33354555-33357055 GCA_028751875.1 Rapana venosa | reverse complement strand
ACAAATCCCTTTAAACGGACGTCTCGATGGTGGTTCAAACCCGAGCCGCCAGACGGCAAACAGCGATGCTCTAACCACTAGGCTATCCCCGTCCCGCCAACAATAAATAGCTATACTGACGCTGATACCACCAATGATGAAGACGAAGGTAAAGGTGAGAAAGATAATAACGGTTGGTAGTGTTTGGTAGTAACCGTCATGGCGTTGATGGTGGTGGTGGTGGTGGTGTGAACATAGTGATGGTGGTGACGAGGGGGTGGTGGTGGTAGTGGTGGTGGTGGTAGAGGTGATGGTGGGGATGGGAATGGTGATGATGATGGGGTCGGTGGGGATGATGATGTCTAGAAGGGACCCGCTTTTCAACAGCCTGGGGGTCAAAATGTCATCCCTTCCTCTCCTAGCTCACTTCTCGCTAATGAATAAAGGGGAAAAGAATGTGATAGAGAGAGAAGAAAGGAGAGATAGAGAGAGAGAGAGAAAGGAGAGAGAGAGAGAGGGGGGGGGGGGGGGGGGGGGGGGAGGAGGGGTGGAGAAGAGAGAGGGGTATATATTATATATATATAATTATATAACCGCTCTGATAGGATGGAGATAAGCAAATTACCGCCCCGTCACACACACATACACACACACATAATATATAAATATATAGATTTTTTATATATGTATATAAATATATAGCTTTATATATTATATATATGTATGTATCACACACATACACACACACACACATACAGAGAGACGGAGACGGAGACAGACAGAGGAGGGAGGGAGGGAGGAAGAGAGATAGAGTGAGAGAGAAGGGAGGGAAGAGAGAGAAGACAGACAGAGAGAGAGAGAGAGAGAGGGAGAGAGAGGAGGGAGGGGAGGAGAGAGAGAGAGAGAGAGAGAGAACTCCAAACAGTATTATTTTGCATCACGTATCTCTCTTCTCTCTCTCTCTCTCTCTCTCTCTCTCTCTCTCTCTCTCTCTCTCTCTCTCTCTCTCCCCTCTCCTTCTCTCTTCCCTCTCTCTCTCACACATATTTCCATCACCTCACATATGTCTCTCTCTCTATGTCTTTATACACACACAACACCACATATTTCTCTCTCTATGTCTTTATACAACATATACACACATATTGTCTCTCTCTCTATGTCTTTATAACACACATACACACATATTGTCTCTCTCTATGTCTTTATAACACACACATACACAAACACTATGTCACTCCCTATCTTTACTACACACACACACACACACACATCCTCACAGCCAAACACACACACTACACACACACACACACTCTCACATCACAACACACACACAACACACAACACACACTACTTGTCTCTTCTCTCTGTCTTTACTCCACATTCTTCACTTCTGTCTCTTCTCTGTCTCTTACACACACAAATACATTAAGCCATGCACACACAACACGCATATGTCTCTCGTCATCTTAAAAACACACACATGCACACACACTACAAACCACACACACCACACACACACTACACACACACACACACACACACACACACACACACACACACACACACACACACACTACACACACACCACACACACACACACACAACACAACACACCACACACACTACACACACACACACACACACATACACACCCACCCAAGGATGCAATAATGTAGTATTTCAGTATAATCATTGAGAAATTTGTTCTTAGATAGATGGCTTACTGAAAAAAAGCAAATGCATTGCTTATTCAATGTACCATCTGGAAAAAAAATTTGACTTGACTTGACTTGACATGACTTCACCACACAACACACACACACACACACACACACACCACACCACACACACACACACACACACACGCACGCACGACGCACGCCGACGCCGCGCGCGCGCGCGCGCTCTCTCACATACACAAACACTACACACAAAATACACATACTTCACACACACACATACTTTCTCTCCTACACACACACACACACACACACATACACACACACACACACCACACCCACACACACACACACACACCCCACACACACACACACACACACACTCTCTCTCTCTCTCTCTCTCTCTCTCTCTTATACTCACTACCTCTCTCTCTCTCTCTCTCTCTCTCTCTCTCTCTCTCTCCTCTCTCTCTCTCTCTTTCTCTCTCCCTCCCTCACACACACATACACACGTCATTCATCATTATTTCACTTACCCAAGCTGGTCACACCCCCAAGCAAACAAGTAACAACAGCTGAGCACACACTTGAAACTTCAGCAACCTCCGAAAAAAATAAATACATAAATAAATTAAAAGAAAATCAGGCAAAGAAAGAAAAAAAAAATCCACCAGTAAAAAGAAAACACAAACCCCACAGAATTCACAGCCACAAGCACTGACTATCTTGTCTATCCAAGATAAACTGTCCATCCCAGGTGGATAAAAAAAAAAAGTCTATCCCAGCGAAAACGGTCTGTGCCGATAAAGCCAAATGGGCCCGTCTATCCACCAGTCACG
>CM054151.1:33332055-33334555 GCA_028751875.1 Rapana venosa | reverse complement strand
AATCATAATGATGTCTACCTGCTTCCTCATCTGTTAGACTGTCTGCTCATCTGCTTGCTCGTCTGCTTGCTTGCGTGCAAAAGCACAAATTAATGATATCAACAATTCCCTCGTACGAAGCTGCTATTTTGTCATTCTTACGGTCGTTACTACACTAAGTGAAAACGAACAAAATAATCTCCACGTAAAAACGAACCAAAAAAAGATCTCACTGTAAAAAGGTGGAAAACAGTTTATTGAAAACGTCACTTGAAGGTGTAACACATTGCAGGGAGCACAGCCAATTTCATTTTGATTTTAAGAAAAAGAAAAAAGAAAAGAAAGAAAATCAAACGAAAACAAATAAAGCAGACCAACAACAACAACGGAAAGGAAAAGAATAAAGGTAAAAGGTAAAGGAGTCCCATAACCTATAAGGTCGTAGGGGAGCGAGGCGTCAGAGACCTCACTTCTCTAGGGCCAGCATATTGAGGGCGGCGCCCATCTCCTCTCCCTCGCTGCTTTACCTTCCCTGACCCTAAAGAGGGCAGGTACCCATTTACAGCTGGGTGAACTGGGGGAACTGTACTGAAGCCAAGGCGCACAAACGGTCACCCATCCAACTGGTAACCACGCTCGACGCTGCTTAACTTGGCTGGGGGAAAGCGAGTGCTCCGACCACTGAGCTATCCCGTCCCCCGGAAAAGAATAATGATTCCAAAAAAAATCAACAACACCTCAACCACTTGACAGAGAGCTTCATTACTCATCCCCTCTCCTTCAGTTCTGCTCTTTTACTGGTGTTTTTTGTTGTGGTGGTTGTTGTTGATTTTGTTTTTCTGGAGGTTTACTTTTTTTTTTCTCTTTAGATGATGGAAAAAAGGTGTTTGTTTGCAGGTTTGATTTAGGTTTGGTGGTGGTTGTTGCATTTTTTGTCTGGTTTGTTTTTGGTTTTTAGGGAGGTTGTGGTATCGTTTGGAGGTGGATGTTTAGGGGTTTGGTTGGTTTTTGTTGTGCTGTTGTTGTTGTTTTTTTGGGGGAAGTGTTGTTGTTGTTGGCTGCTTGATATTTTTGTGGATTTAAAAAAATGATCGATTCTTTTCTATAGATTTTTTTCTGAACTAATATGTTCTGTAACACAGTTTGTTTTCAAAGCAGACAGCTTTCATTTCCTGGAGGAAAAGCATGAGATATTACTTTTTTTCTGGGCGGGTGAATTTCAATTTTCTTGTCAGTGCTGCAAGAGGGAAAATCTGACACGGACCAGTACTCTGGAGATGGATGCTGTAGAGATCTGTGTGTCTGTCTGCCTGTCTGCCTGCCAGTCTGCCTTCCTGCCTATTTGCCTGCCTGCCTGCCTGTCTGTCTGTCTGTCTGTCTGCCTGCCTGCTTGTCTGTCTGCCTGTCCGCCTGCCTGTCTGCCTTCCTGCCTACTTACCTGCCTGTCTGTCTGTCTGCCTGCCTGATATTTTGTTCAAATTTCAACATTTTTAGGGAAAATATAAAAATCACTTGCCTGCAACTGCGGTAAAGTTTTTAATCATATGCCTCCCTGCTTATCTATTAGATTGTATACTTGTCTGCCTGCTTGTTTGCCTGCTTGTCTGCTTGCATGCGTGCAAAAAACACAAATTCTTGATATGAGCAACACAAACTTTTACTTAATATGCTGCTATCATGTCATTCTTAAGTCTTTACTACGCTAAGTGAAACAAACCAAAAAAATCTTTAAAAAAAAATTTCGGTGTGAAAAAAAAGGAAGACAATTTATTGAGAAGCTCACTCGAAGGTGTAACATATTGCAGGGAACACCGCCAATTTCATTTCGATTTTAAGAAAAAGAAAAAGAAAGAAAGAAAGAAACCAAAACAAACAAAACAGACCAACAACAACAACTACGGAATGGAAAAGAATAATGATAAAAAAGAATACCCACTCACTTGACAGAGAGCATGTATTTGCCAGCCTCTCTGCCTGCCTGTCTGCCTACCTCTCTCTCTGCCTACCTCTCTGCCTGCCTACCTCCCTGTCTTCCTACCTCCCTGTCTTCCTACCTCCCTGTCTTCCTACCTCTCTGTCTGCCTACCTCTCTGCTGCCTGTCTTCCTACCTCTCTGTCTGCCTACCTCTCTGCCTACCTCTCTGCCTACCTCTCTGTATATCTACCTCTCTGTCTACCTCTCTGCCTACCTCTCTGTCTACCTCTCTGTCTGCCTACCTCTCTGTCTACCTCTCTGTCTACCTCTCTGTCTACCTCTCTGTCTGCCTACCTCTCTGCCTACCTCTCTGTCTGTCTACCTCTCTGTCTACCTCTCTGTCTGCCTACCTCTCTGTCTGCCTACCTCTCTGCCTGCCTCTCTGTCTGCCTGTCTGCCTACCTCTCTGTCTGCCTACCTCTCTGTCTGCCTGCCTCTCTGTCTGCCTATCTCTCTGCGTTCCTACCTCTCTGTCTGCCTGCCTCTCTGCCTGCCTTTCTGCCTACTCTCTGCCTGCCTACCTCTCTGCCTGCCTACCTCTCTGCC
>CM054151.1:33319555-33322055 GCA_028751875.1 Rapana venosa | reverse complement strand
TCACGTGCATGTGCCTGCATTATGTGCTGGCCTCTCTGAAGTGTTATACAGGCTTTTGTCCCCTACCATTATTCATTGCCATCTGATATGGTAAGGGCTTCTGCTGCTAATGCCACCTTGTATGCTGATGTCTGTCTGTATGTCAGCCTGTCTGTCTATCTGTCCGTCCGTCATTCATTTATTTATTTATCTTTTTTTAAAAAAAAATTTTATTCTTCTTTTTCGAGGATAATGGAATAAGCACTATTGTGCTTTTGTTTATTCAGTTGTACATTTTGTCATTCGTTCCCAGTGAGAGAGAGAGAGAGAGAGAGAGAGAGAGAGAGAGAGAGAGAGAGAGAGAGAGAGAGAGAGAGAGAGAGAGAGAGAGAGAGAGAGAAGGGGAGAGATAGGGAGAGAGTGTGTGTGCGTGCATGCGTGTGTGTGTGTGTGTGTGCGCACGCGCAAACGTGTGTGTGTGTGCGCGTGTGTGTGTGCCTGTCTGTCTGTCTTTCTAAACGTTTATCTCAGTATTTGTCTGTCTTTTCCTATCTGTGGACTGGTCAGTCTGCTGGCTTAGTACATAGTTACATGTAGGTGTGAAAGCATTGTTGTTTGTGTTTGCACGCCTAGCCTACAACATTATGTGGGTTGGCTTGATTGCAAGCACGGAGTATGAATGTTTGCACGCATGCATAATAGCATAGTGTGTGTGTGTCTGTAGAAGATAGATAGATAGATAGATAGAGAAAGAGAGAGAGAGAGAGAGAGAGAGAGAGAGAGAGAGAGAGAGAGAGAGAGAGAGAGAGAGAGTGGGTTCAACGATCAATATGCTTTTTGTTTACATGCTCGTTTATTTGTACGCTGGTACGATTTTTCTTTGTTTACTTGTAGTCTTCCTCAGTTGGTTGGTTGGCTGGTTTGACAACAAGTTGGTTGGTTGGTCAGTTGGTCTAGATACCAATCTGGTTAGTTGGTTAGAAAAACAAGTTGGTCAGATAGAAGGTTGTCAGGTTGGCTGGTTAGGATAACAAAATCGTTGGATGGTTGGTTAAATAACGTTGGTTAAATCACAAGTTGGTCAAATAACAAGTTAGTTGAATAACAAGTTGGTCAAATAACAAGTTGGTTAAACAACAAGTTTGTTGCATGACTGGCTGGCTGGCTAGTTAGATAATTATCAAGTTGGCTGGTTATTTATTCCTATTTCAAGATGGTTGGCTGGTTGGCTTGTTGCTTTGTTGGTTAAATAAATAACGGTTCGGTTATTCGGTTGCTTGGTTGGCGGACTTGTTTAGTCAGTTTTGTTTGTTTGGTTTTCGTCAGGGACCATAATACTGGACATTGGTCAACACCCAACTACACTGGATATCGATATTCTGCGGCCAGCGTGTGGAAAATGTCCCAGCCAGAAAGGGTAGCATCAATCGATGCATCGTTCCCTCTTCTGTAGACAAAGGGGGGGCCATCAACCTCCCCACCCCACCCCACCCCACCCGACACACACACACCACACGTTGCTCTTGTTTGCTATGCTAAACGATTCTGCCTCACCACTTTGTCTGTCTGTCTGTCAGTTTGTCCGTCTGCCTCTGTCAGTTTGTCTGTGTCTGCGTCTGTCTTTCTACCTGTCTGTCTGTTCATTTCTCTCTTTCACATTCGCTCTCACTAGCTCGCTCGCTCTCCTAGAGATTAAGTATTGGGTTTTCATTAAGATGTATTGAGCGCTTTGATTTGTTACTTTACAAAATTCAGCGCTATATAAATTCCATACATTATTATTATTATTATTATTATTATTATGTATCCCTACGGGCGGGGACTGGGTGTAAAAAGCACATGAGTGCTTATTCATTATCCTCGAAATAAAAGAATTTGTCATTGTCATTATCATTTGTCATTGTCCTTCTGTATGTGTCTGTGCATCTGTCTCTCTGCGTCTCTCTCTGTCGTCAAAAAACCTGTTCCGCTTTTCGTAAGAGTAGGCCATTGTGTACCGGTGGGAACAGATGACAAGATTTTTTCAAAACCGCATACACACGGGGACAGGATGTAAAAAGAAAAGCACATAAGTGCTTATTCCATTATCCTCGATATAATAAAAAAAATTATGTCTCTGTCTCTCCTTTTGTTTGTCTGTCTGTGCCTGTCTGTGTGTCTGTGTGTCTGTGTGTCTCTGTCTGTGCATTCAGTTTATTGATCAATGGATCTGGGATGGTTTGTGGTGCAGGAACCAACATGGACATTTGTTTGTTGAGTGTGTGTGTGTGTGTGTGTGCATATGATGGCTGGAAGAGTTGGGAAGGTGAGGCGGGGGTGGAGAGAGTGAAAAGGGGGGGGGGGGTGTATGTGTGCGTGCGAGGGGGAATGGTACATGCGTGCGCGCGCGCGTGCGTGCGTGTGTGTGTCCGTGTGTGTGTGTGTGTGTGAGCGCGTGCGTACGCACATGCGTAAATGTGATTTTGATTGTCCGTGTGTTCATCAATCTATATAACGCATACATGCGCTTGTGTCTTGCATG
>CM054151.1:33302055-33309555 GCA_028751875.1 Rapana venosa | reverse complement strand
CTACTCTACTGTGTGTGTAGGGGTGGGGGGTAGGGTGGTAGGGTGGGGGTTGGGGGGTGTTGTATGTGTGTGCGGGTGTGTGTGTGTGGGGGGGGGGGGGGGGGTGTTTTGTTGTGTTGTGGTGTGGGGTGTGTGTGTATGTGTGTTGTGTGTGTATGTGGTTGGGTGTGTGGATGGATTTGTGGGTGTTGTGTTGTGTGCATGTTTGTGTTATGTCGTGTTGTGTGGTGTGTTGTGTTGTGTGCATGTGCATGTGTATGTGTTGTGTTGTGTTGTGTGTGTGTGTGTGTATGTGTGTGTTTGGCTAACTGACTGTCTGTCAGTCGATCTGTCTGCTTGCTTGTCTAGCTTCTCTTTGTGTGTTGTGTGTGTGTGTGTGTGTGTGTGTGGTGTGTGTGTGTGTTGTGTGTGCGCGCGCGCGCGCGGCGTGTGTGTGTAAAAGAATAATATTTTAAAAAAATAAACAGACACAGACGTACAAACAAAGACACAACACACACACACACACACACACACACACACACACACACACACACACACAACACACACACACCCACACACACACACACACACACACACACACACAACACACACAAAAATGAATAAAATATGAGAGAGAGAGAGAAAGATAGAGAGAGAATGCATCTGTATGTGTGTATAAGACAGACAAAAGACAGAGACTCAGATCAGACAGAGAGACAGACAAACACATCTACAAAGAAGCTTGTGACATCTGCTTCGAGAATATAATTATTATAACCCCGCGGTTAACATTCACGCATAATTATTCAACAACAAAAAAGACGCAAAAGCGTCTGCACTGGCGATTTTCTCTTTTTTCTTTTTCTTTCTTGTTTATATTTCTCAAATCTGCTCAAGGAAGCATATCACGCTTTTACTCGCGTCTTTGTTCCAACACACACCTGCATGAATGCATGCGCACATGCATGATACAAGCCCGTAACCACCCGCCTCCTCCACCTTCCCCTCCCTACACCCCAACCCTCTCTCTCCCCCACCCCCCTTTTCTCAGATAAACCGATACGCACCCACCCTCACCAACGTATTGTCACCCTTTGCTTTGTGCTCCAAGTCGAAATCGATGATACGTTTTGCCTCTGCTATTTAGTTTTCATTATTCGACTGCTGTGCTCGTTGCATTATTGATATAATACTAAACATGATGTGTCTGACATTTGGTTTTGTCGTTGAACGAATAGGGTTATAAGAGCATATGTATGTGTGTGTGTATGTGTGTGTGTATGTGTGTGTGTGTGTGTGTGGGGGGGGGTGTGTGTGTATGTGTGTGTGTGTACGTTTGTGTGTGTGTGTGTGTGTGTGTGTGATACACACAGCGCGTGCAGAGACGTGTATGCATGTTTCTTTGTGATTTGTGTTGCGTGTGCGTGCGTGTGTGTGTGTGTGTGTGTGTGTGCGCGCGCGCGCGCGCGGCGCTCGTGTCTGCCTAATTTTCTCTCTGTACTTCTCTGTATGAGTGTGTGTGTATGGCGCGCGCGCGCGCGCGCGTGTGTGTGTGTATGTGTGTGTGTGTGTTATGTGTGTACGTATGTTTATTGTGTGTGTGTCTGTATGCATATATATGTATGTATATATATGTGTGTGTGTGTACATATATATAGTTATGTGTGGGTATGTATGTGTGTGCGTGTGTGTGTGTGGTGTGTATATATACGAAGATTTGTTAGTATAATATATTATGTGGGTAGATGTGTGTTTGTGTGAGAGAGAGGGAGAGGGGAGAGAGAGAGAGAGTGATGTATTCAGTGTAACACGCTGCTACATACATTAACATCATAAACACTATGTCACAGTCACTCTGTACGGGATCCCACATAGATCCCACATAGATTCCACATAGCAGGTCACATTGACTCTCGATGGTATGCTGAATTCATCCACTCAGTTTAACGTGTAACGATCTCTCGCCATAGGACACCCCATCCATCAATCTGTGTATTATGCCTCTCTCATGCATCCCAAAATATCATGTCACACCCATCCACCCAGGTGTCACCCCTATAAGATGTCACACACATCCACGCCTATAACATGTCACAATCAACACCTGTAACATGTCACACACACATCTACCCCTATAAGATGTCATACACATATCCACCCCATAACACATCACAAACATCCACCCTTATAGCATGTCACACACATCCACCCCTATAACATGTTACAGACATTTCCACCCCTATGCTATGTCGCACTCATCCATTTCTATCTCATATAACATGCCACATTTTCCTTCTGTAATAGGTCGAATTCATTCACGCCATGGAAGGCTCAATGTTCACGATATATATATAAATAAATATATAATATATAATATATATATATATATATATATATATATATATATATATATATAAGAGAGAGAGAGAGAGAGAGAGAGAGAGAGAGAGAGAGAGGAGATAAACATTTCACATGTATCCATTCATGTAATATGCCTCACCCATTCACCCGCATAGTCACACCCACTGAGCCAATTTAAGATACTATATCTATACCCTTCCAATAACATGTGCACCCAACCACCTGATGTTTATATATATATATATATATATATATATATATATATATATATATATATATATATATATATATATATATATATATATATATTTCTATATATAATATTATATATATAGGTAGGCAGTTAAGTAGATAGATAACATAGATAGAGATAGACAGACACACAGAGAGGAAGATATAGACAGACAGACAAACAGACAGACAGACAGACTGAAAAACAAACAAACAATCAGACAGACAGACCAGCACACACATACTTATAAAACCCTGTCACTGCAGCCACCAAGGTAATAAACCACAACACAACAAACCACACCCACCACCTCATTTCCAACCACACCACACCACACCACACCCACCTTACGTTCAGACACACCCTGAAACGGACAACACAGGTAACTGTAAACAACATAATCTGACAATCCAAACATCAGCGACATAACCGCCAGAATCTCTCACATAACACATCGATAATCGTGACTATCATCACCACCACCACCATCATTACTTCTCTCACCTTGAACAAGCGTGGTACGACACACTCCCGCGCTGTTTTCCGCTATTCCAGCCATGTTTCTTCTTAGTACATTACAGTCCACCGCTTTCGAAAACTGAAACGATTCTCACGGTTCCAGACTTGAAGAGATCACAATAAAAGGATGCTAGCTGGACTCGCCCCACTCCTCGGTCACTGTCAACTGAATGAAAACTGTTTTCTAGCGCGCGTGCGACAAAGCTGGCTTACCAGCTGCCGCACATGGTCGACCAAAACACAAACACGCTCGCTTGATGGCTTTAAAAACGATCACAGCCGTTGATAAACACAATTATGCACAGCATCAGCATCAGCAGCAGCATCACAGACCTGACTCCGGAAAGACTGGTGTGTGGGACAAACATCACACGCTGATCCAATTGAGATGGGGTGGGTGGGGTAAGGGGGTTAGGGTGAGGGTGGGGGTGGGGGTGGGGTAGCTTAACTGACTAAACGTCGTCTATGATTTTGAAGGGGAGGGGGGTTTGAAAATAAAACATGAAACGCGTGAAAAGAGGATCTCGCAGTTATAAACACAGACATCCATGTCACGCACTCACGCTGGTGACACGAACCACGCGCTTCGGTTCGGCTCCAGACATGCACGTGTGGTCTCGTTGGAGCAAGACTCCATGCTTTTGCTCGCTAGGCTCGCACCGAGAGCTCGCAGCCATGTATGTAGACGGTGGATGCTGCCGAGGCCAGGGATCGATACGTTTTGTTAAGTCACCATCACGACTCTGTTGCCAGCCAGCCAGCCAGCCAGCCTTCCGCACGCTTGAGCAAATTCAACAGGTACCAAGCACTGGACAATCTGTTCTTCTTCCTCCTGATGGCTCTCCCAGGGACTACTAGGCTATAAGCCTACACATCGGCTGATCCAGGAAGAGAGTGGAGTGTGTGTGTGTGTGTGTGTGTGTGTGTGTGCGACAGCTTGTTTCAGTCCGGGCGAGCCAGCCCAGGTCACATCAGACGACAGTCAATATTGCGCGGTTAGCGTTATCAGAAGGGAAGTAAGAAAAGAAAGATAAAAATCCACCGCACCAGCTGCTAAGTTCACTTGGAAGATAATCGTGTGGAGAGTTGGCCGAGGGAGGTGGAGAACAGAACGAAACGAAAATCAGCATCCTAAGCAAGGAGAAGCGTTGTTGCCAACCTAGACTAGACTAGACTAGACTATGCTATGCTAGCTATCAGGCCAGGAGTGAGGAGAAGAAGCTAGGAGAAGATGGAGAGACAGCGGTTGTGTAATGTCAAAGAAGGGCAGACAAGACTTTGTGGTTGTTGAGGGAGTGTGTGTGTGTGTGTGGTGTGTGTGTGGATGGGGGGGAGAGTAGGGAGGTGGTGGAGGTGGTGGAGATGTTGGCTCGATGCTGCTGTTGCAGTGTCTTAGGTGCGTGTTGTCTTGTCTTTTTTGTCAGTGGAGTATGTGTTGTGTTTGGCCTGGTACAGAGACAGAGAGAGAGAGAGAGCAAAGAGAGAGAGAGAGAGAGAGAGAGAGAGAGAGAGAGACTGACAGTAGGTGGTGGTGTAGTGGATACAACGACACTGTAGTGAAGGCTTATCAGAATGAGGACGGTTTGTGTTGTTGAGTGTGTGTGTGTGGTGTGTGTGTGTGTGTGTGTGTGTGTGTGTGGTGTGGTGGTGTCCTTGTGTGTGTATGTATGTACCCTGCTCAAGGTCGATTAGTATCTTGTGTGTGTGTGTGTGTGTGTGTGTGTGAGAGAGAGAGAGACAGACAGACAGACAGACAACAGACAGACAGAGAGGCGAGACATACAGAGACAGAGAGATAGACAGAGAGACAGACAGAGAAGAAGAAATAGAGACAGAGAGAGAGAGAGAGATAGAGAGAGAGAGCCAGTTCAGACTTCAAAAAGTAGTATGTTTACAACACTTGTCGTGTGCCCATTCCCTATGCCCAGTTTGCTTTTGTATACTGGTGTAAGGCCGATGTACTGTATACGTCTGAAAGAGAGAGAGAGAGAGAGAGAGAGAGAGAGAGAGAGAGAGAGAGAGAGAGAGAGGAGAGAGAGAGAGGAGAGAGAGAGAGGGGGGGGGGGGGGACTGGGTTGCACTCAGCGAAGCAATAAAACAATGGTACTGACACAGCTGCGTGCGTTAAATCGTTAAACACTGTATTAGATATATGTGTGAGCGCACACCAAACACACATCACACACACACCGCGCGCGCGCACACATGTACACACATACACACACATACACAGCCACAAAGCACATACATACAAACACATAAACGCACACACAACAACAAAGCTCTCTCTCACACATACGTACACACAATCATACAAAGTCCTCATATCCCAGCAAAACACACTAACCATCTTGTGCACACATTAAAACCTGTACCACCTTTCGAAAAATTAGGCCATCTTGAGCCGGTGAGAAAAAGGATGAAACACTTTACAAAACTGCATGCACACGGGAACCAGATGTAAAAATAAAAACACCCACGAGAGTGCTTATTCCATTATACTCGAAATCAAAGACTAGATTAGACTAGACTACACTAAAACAGAAAAGAACAGATTAGAGCAGAATAGAACAGAACAGAATAGAACAGAGCATAAAAGAACAGAACAGAACAGAGTATAACATAAAAGAACAGACTATTAAAGAATAGAACAGAATAGAATAGACTAAAACAGGTTAGAATAGAACAGATTAGACCAGAAAAGAACGTTTGGACCCGAAACTTTCCCCTCATTCATTAGACCATGAGTGGTGGTCTGGGCGCTAGTCTTTCGGATGAGACGATAAACCGAGGCCCCGTGTGTTACACATAATTTGGGGACGGGATAGCTCAGTGGTCGGAGCACTCGCTTTCCTCCAGCCAAGTTAAGCAGCGTCGAGCGTGGTTACCAGTTGGATGGGTGACCGTTTGCGCGCCTTGGCTTCAGTACAGTTCCCCCAGTTCACCCAGCTGTAAATGGGTACCTGCCCTCTTTAGGGTCAGGGAAGGTAAAGCAGCGAGGGAGAGGAGATGGGCGCCGCCCTCAATATGCTGGCCCTAGAGAAGTGGAGGTCTCTGACGCCACGCTCCCCTACGACCACATAGGTTATGGGACACCTTTACCTTTTACCTTAAAAGAACCAACGGCTACAAGAGAGTTGTCCCTGGCAACATTCTGTAGCAAAAAAAAAGCCACGCTGATAGGGAAACCAATACAGTTGCAGACAGGAAAAAGAAAAAAAAAAGGGTGGCGCTGCTCTTGTGGCGACGCGCTCTCCACGGGGAGAGCAGCCCGAACTTCACGCACAGAAATCTGCGTAACTTTAAGTGGTATAAATAAATAAATAAATAAATAAATAAATAGAACAGAACAGATAGAACAGAACAGAATAGAATGTGTAAAATTTAGACTGGGTTCGGGCTGTAGGGGGCTGTGGCTGAGGTAGGTGGTACCTGTGATGTCTGGCTGTTTGTTGCTGCCCTCTTACCTGCTAGGGAGGACGGGCATCTCACATCACTGGTCCTCCTCCCTCAGCCATCTCCTCCATCTCTCACATGCAGGCTCCAAGCGCCACATCCCGGGACCTCGCCTCTTCAGCAGGCGTAGTGCTAAACCACGTGAGGGAGGAAGGAGGGGATGGGGATGTTATCACGGCTTCTATCACTCACTCACTGGGCGAATGGTATTATATATAGCCTTGGTGGTTAGCGTGATGCGCTCGGGATCTGCTGACCCGAGTTTGATTCCCGTTCAAGAGGTATTTTTTCCCCTCTGGAGTTAACATCAGTGCTGACTCCAATCTCCCCCCTAAAAGTCCTTCGGATGAGACTATAAACCGAGGTCCCGTAGGTGTGCGAACGCACGCAGAACATCTTGCGCACACGTTAAAACCCGTTCCTTTTTTTTTGGAAAGAGTAGGCCATTGTGTGCCGGTGGGAACGGAAGATAAAATTGGCAAAACTGCGTACACACGGGGACTGGATGAACCCCCCCCCCCCCCCCCCCCCCCCCCACATGAGTGCTTATTCCATTATCCTCGAAATAAAAGAATAAAAATGAATGACCTCCTTGATGCAAGTTACCGGCCAAGGTGTCTTGTGTGTTATGATCTAGATGATGTAGTTATTGTTTACAAGATTAAATGCAACACCTTAGAAATCAAAGGAACTATGAAGATTTAAGGGGTGGTTGTTTTTTTCTCCCTTACTAGTTCTTTGGTTAGGGATGTGGGGTTATTTTGTGTGTGTGGCGCGCGCGCGCGCGTGTGTGTGTGGTGTGTGTGTGTGTGTTTTACAGATGTGCTTTATCATGTTTGTTGTTGGTGGTGGTTTATTTTGTGGGTGTTTTTTGTGTGTTACAGATGTGCCTTATCATGTTGTGGTTGGAGTTTTGTGTTGTTTTGTTTGTTATGTTTGTTTGGGTAGGT
>CM054151.1:33282055-33292055 GCA_028751875.1 Rapana venosa | reverse complement strand
GCTAATTCCTTTATCCTCGATGTAAAAGAATAAAAGAAAATAAAAATATCGCCAGATATGATATCGGTGATCTAGAGGTAACGCGCCTGCCTAGAAAGCGAAAAGTCCGGGTCGGAAGTGTGCTGTGGTTTGATCCCTGTATTGAGCCCCCAAAAATTCCTTCATCGATTAGACCATGAAGGGTGGTCTGGGTGCTATTCTTTCGGATGAGACGATAAACCAAGGTCCCGAGTGTTACACAAGATTTTTTTTTTTTTTTTTTAAAGAACCCACGGTAACAAGAGCGCTGTCCCTGGCAAAAATTTGTTTGAAAAAAATGCCACTCTGATAGAGAAAGAAGTACTGTTGCAGACAGCAATAAAAAAAATATATAAAGGGTGGCGCTGCTCTTGCGGCGATGCGATCTCCCCGGGGAGAGCAGCCCGACTTTCAGGCAAAGAAATCTGCTATGATTTAAAGTGGTGTGAAACTGAAAAATAGGAAGGTACGTACAGCACACAGATATATTTTATTTATTTTATTTTTTATTTTATTCCTTTACAATTATCGAGGATAATGAAATAAGCACTTATGTGCTTTTTTTTACATCTAGTCCCCGTGTGTATGCGGTTTTATCAATTCTGTCATCTGTTCCCACCGGCACACAATAGCCTACTCTTACGAAAAGCGGAACAGGATTTAACGTGTGCGCAAGACGTTCTGCATGAGTTCGCACACGGGGCCTCGGTTTATAGTCTCATCAGAAAGACTTTTGGGGAGAGTGGAGTCTGCACTGATATTAACTCCAGGGGAAAAATATCCCCTTGAACGGGAATCGAACCCGGGTCGTCAGATTGCCAGCGCAATGTTCTAACCACTAGGCTATCCCGTCCCCCCCATAGATAGTCATCAAGTGCTGTATCCATGATGCAAGCAAGCACTAGAGGATAAGGTACATTATGTGTTGTGTTGTCCAGTATTACCGGATGCTAGGAAAAAATACATCCCAGTGAAATTATAATATACAGCCTAATTTATCAAGACGGTTTATTATTATTTTGTTTGTTTGTTGGGCATCTAGTTATTATTCAAATGCTGTATGGAGCCTTGTTGTATATCCGTGTAAAGCTTTTGGTATAATTATGAGAGAAATCATGTTGCCGTCATTTAAAGTTCTGGTGACTGACGATTCGTGTTACATAGCAACTTTCTTTGGTTGTGTTTTTTGTTTGTTTTGTTTTTGCTTTTAACTCACTAAAAAACTAAACAGGTCAGCCACCTCCCTCCATGTATGGGCTAATGGCCTTTTAGTTTAAAAAACAAAAAAACAAACCCATTGGAGTTCGAGTTCTGTCTCTTGATCAGTTTCTGTCTGTCTGTCTGTCTGTCCGTCCTTCTGTCCATCTGTCCGTCCTTCTGTCCGTCTGTCTGTCCGTCCGTCTGTCCGTCTGTCTGTTCGTCCGTCCGTCTGTCCGTCCGTCCGTCCTCTGTCTGTCTGTCTGTCTGTCTCTTTGTCTGTTTGTGTCCGTCCATCTTTTTGTCTGTCTCTTCGTCTGCATGCCTATCTGTCTGTCTGTCTGCCTTTCCTCTATGTGCATGTTATGTCTTCAAAGTATCATTAATTTGTTACATCCAGAGCTTCCAGAAAGATTACCATCTCCACAGGCCCTTCACCCCCCCCCCCTCCCCCACCACCCACTGTTCGCCCACTCCTCCATCACCCCACCATTCATCTCTACTACCCCCCCCCCCCCCCCCCCCCCCCCCCCCCCACCTACCGACCCCACATCCTCTCTACCCATACCTCTTCACCGGCACTGCACTGCTAAATAACTGTAACTGTGATCTGTGTTTTTTTCTGCAGATGCCTGATGATTCCACACAGGTCTACCTTGACTCCTAGCTCGCCATCTTCATCTTCATCTTCTTCCTTTAGGCGATGGCCAACAACCTTAAGGGATGGATGGATAGAAGGAGGGAGGGGGAGAGAGAGAGAGTGTTAGGTGTGAGAAAGAGAGTGTGTGTGAGTGAGATAGAGACAACACACACACACACACACACACACACACACACACACACACACACACACCTCACATCTCTCTCTCTCTCTCTCTCATCTCACACACACACACACATACACACACACTCTCTCTCTCTCTCTCTTCTCTCTCACACACACACACACACAACACACACACACACACACACACACACACATACACACACACACACACACACTCTCTCTCTCCTCCTCACACACACACACACACACCTCTCTCTCCTCTCTCTCTCTCTCTCTCCACCACTCACACACACAACACACACAACACACACACACACACACCCACACACACACACACACACACACACACACACACACACACACACACACACACACACACACACACACACACACACACACACACACTCTCCTCTCTCTCTCTCTCTCTCACACACACACACACACACGCACACACATACACACACACACACACACACACTTGTTTTCTACCAGGACCCCTCAAAATTAATAATTCTTCCCTCCCCCCCCCCCCCCCCCCCCCCCTCATCCCCCTGCCCTTCTCTATGAGTGAAGAAGGAATCTTTATTCACCTGGGTTCGTACGTAATCTTCCCTACACTTCTGATAATCTCTTCAAACTTCTGATAAGTTTAATTTCTTAACGTGTTATCCTTCCTTCTTTCCCCCTTGGTCCTACCCCAGTCTGTTGCGTCCTAATCTGGTTATGGTCGTTAAGTGGATATGCTCAAACGGAGATAAGAATTCCTCCACTGGTCTGGAAACTTCCTGCAGCAAAAAAAATCCCTTGTCCTTCTCCAGGTGAGCTGCTAGTGCACAGACTGCAAACTTCAATACAAAACGATTTCTATTTGTTTTTGTCAGCGTGCGAATCTGGTTAAAACAATAGATTTTTTCCCCCAGGAAAGGTAGAGAGTACTCCTTTTACATCCGCAGACTCTACTGGATTTTTGACTTATGTAATATCTGTATTTTTTTCCATGCCGATGTCGTATGTGCCGGGCCTGATTTGTCAGGCGCTTAATGGCAGCGCAACGCATTTTCGCTCAGGACTGTGACAAACAACAGTAGTTCCTGTCTGAGAGGTCGACAAAGAAGAAGAATATCTTTATTTTGTCATTATTTGGGGTCGTGTTTTTATGTGTTTGTGTGTGTGTGTGTGTGAGTGTGTGGTGTGTGTGTGTGTGTGGTGTGTGTGTGTGTGTGTGGTGTGTGTGTGTGTGTGTGTTGATAGAAAACGATGTGCTGACTAGTTTTTAAAAAATAATTTCCAGTTACTGTTTAACAAGCTTGGGTTGTGCAGTTTTAGCATCTGAATCCAATTAGTGACAAGCAGTCCATTTAGAGACATCATCCCTATCTATCTCCTAACCTTCAATCTTCTTTGCCTCCTCCTCCTCCCCCCTCTTCCTCCTCCTCTTTTCTCAACTCATTTGTTATCATCTTATACCCTCCATTGCCCTCCTTACTATCTCCTATTCAGCTTTCCACCTCAATTCATTTTCATTACCTCTTTCCTCAATCTCTGCGCTTTTGCGTGATGAGTTTCCCACTGACGGTTACAGCAGAAGGGTATTTATAGAAGGTGTATGGCTTCACAGTTATGGTTACAGCAGAGGGCTATTTATAGAGGGTGTGTGGTTTCACAATTATAGTCGTACAACCAAAAGGTCTATTCACAATTATGGTTACAGCAGAGGTGTGTTTATAGAGGGTGTATGGCTTCACAGTTATGGTTACAGCAGAGGGTGTTTATAGAGGGGGTGTGGTTTCACAATTATGGTTACAGCAGAGGGGTGTTTGTAGAATGTGTATGGTTTCACAGTTATGGTTACAGCAGAGGGCTATTTATAGAGGGTGTGTGTGGTTTCACAGTTGTGGTTACAGCAGAGGGGTGTTTATAGAGGATGTATGGTTTCACAGTTATGGTTACAGCAGAGGGGTGTTTATAGAGGGTGTGTGGATTGACAGTTATGAATGCAGCAGAGGGGTGTTGATAGAGGGTGTATGGTTTCCCAGTTACAGCAGAGGGGTGTTTATAGAGGGTGTATGGTTTCCCAGTTATGGTTACAGCAGAGGGGTGTTCACAGAGGGTGTATGGTTTCCCAGTTATGGTTACAGCAGAGGGGTGTTTATAGAGGATATGTGGTTTCACAGTTATGGTTACAGCAGAGGGGTATTTATAGAGGGTGTATCATTTCACAGTTATGGTTACAGCAGAGGGTGTTTACAGAGAGTGTATCATTTCACAGTTATGGTTACAGCAGAGGGGTGTTTATAGAGGGTTATCATTTCACAGTTATGGTTACAGCAGAGGTGTGTTTATAGAGGGTGTATGGTTTCCCAGTTATGGTTACAGCAGAGGGGTGTTTACAGAGGGTGTATGAATTCACAGTTATGGTTACAGCAGAGGGGTGTTTACAGAGGGGGTGTGGATTCACAGTTATGGTTACAGAAGAGGGGTGTTAAAGAGAGTGTGTGTGGTTTCATAGCCATGGTTACAGCAGAGGTGTGTTTATAGAAGGTGTATGGTTTCCCAGTTATGGTTACAGCAGAGGGGTGTTCAAAAGAGGGTGTATGGTCTCAGTAGCAGACACAGTGAAGGTTTTATGGGGTGTTTTTATGGGTATTATTATCATGTGGTCCATGAGTTTTCTGCTGGCGTCTTTCTGTCTTGCTTCAAGGGGGTCAGTTTGTGGGTCAGTTAAAATGGGTAGTTTGGTTTTGATATGTACCTCTCTGTCCATGTTTCTCTCTGTGTAGTCATGTGTGTGGTTGTGTGTGTGTGTGTTGTGTGTGTGTGTGTGTGTGTGTGTGTTTATGTGTGTGTGTGTGTGTGTGGTCTATTTTATTCTTTGATTTTGAGGATAATGGAATAAGCACTTATTGCATTTGTACATCCAGTCCCTGTATGTATGCCGTTTGAAATTTTTTGTTATCCGTTCCCACCGGCACACAATAGCCTACTCTTCTGAAAAGCAGAACGGGCTTTAACGTAAGCGCAAGATGTTTTGCGTGCATGCTGCACACAGGGCCTCGGTTTATAGTCTCCTCCGAAGGACTTTTGGGGAGAGTGGAGTCGGCACTGATGTTAACACCAGAGGAAAATCATCTTGAGCGGGATTCGAACCCGGGTCAGCAGATCGCGAGCGCATCACGCATATGATGTTTGTTTGTCTGTCTGTGTTAAATGTCCGAGTCTGTCTATCACACTACTAATCTATCTACTATCTACTATACTACTATCTTATTTTCTATCTATCTATCTATCTAATACTATCTATCTATCATTCTGTCTATAGAGATAGATACGTAAACAATGATACAACACCCCATATCTGTATCTCTATTTCTTATTAATCAATCATCAACAATCAATCAATCACACCACTACTCACACACACACACACACAACACACACACACACACACACACACATATCTACTATTTATAAATATATATATAATATATAGAGAGGAGAGAGAGAGAGAGGAGAGACTGAATGACGAGATATAATATGTATATAATTTCCATTTAAAATTATTTTTATTATTCAACCTTTTTCCAGAATGAATAGCCACTCATTGTACTTATTTACCTTCAGTCTCGTAAGTCCCCCGTTATAAGATTGTACTGTCCCCCTACACAGGCCTACTCTCCGAAAGTGGACGGTAATGGGAACTGAGGTGAAGATGTTCTGCGTGCGTTCGCTTACGGGACCTCGGTTTATAGTCTCCTCTGAAGGACTTTTGGGGAGAGTGCAGTTGGCACTGATGTTAACTCCAGAGGAAAAATCCTCTTGAGCGGGAATCGAACCCGGTTCAGCAGATCACGAGCGCATCACGCTAACCACCAGGCTATCCCATCCCCTGAAAGACAGAGAGAGAGACAGACAGACGAAGAGAGACACGAGAGAGAGAGAGAGACAGAGAGAGAGAGAGACAGAGAGAGAGAGACAGAGAGAGAGAGACAGAGAGAGAGAGAGACAGAGGAGAGAGAGAGGGGGGTGGGTGGGAGGGAGAAAGACAGAGAGACAAAGACAGATACAGAAACAGAGACAGAGACACAAGAGAGAGAGAGAGAGAGAGAGAGAGAGAGAGAGAGAGAGTGACGTTAAAAGTTCAATAAAATAATGTCTCCACATCCCATTAAGAATGGAGAGGTCACATGACAGGTCAGTTCTTAACAAAGAAACAGGGAAATTCAACTGACCACACAATAGTATGATGTTTGTTTGTCTGTCTGTCGGTTTTAAGTCCGTGTCTATCTAACTGTCTGTCTGTCTGTCTGTCTGTCTGCCTGTCTGTCTGTCTGTCTGTCTATCTGCTTGCCTGCCTGTATGTTTGTCTGTCTGTCTGTCTATCTATCTATCTATTTATAGAGTTAGATAGATAGATGCGTAAACAGATAGATACACACCTATATCTATATCTCTATATCTATCAATCTATCAATAAATCAATCAATCAATCTATCAACATATATATAATGTAGGGACGGGATAGCTCAGTGTCGGAGCACTCGCTTTCCCCCAGCCAAGTTAAGCAGCGTCGAGCGTGGTTACCAGTTGGATGGGTGACCGTTTGCGCGCCTTGGCTTCAGTACAGTTCCCCCAGTTCACCCAGCTGTAAATGGGTACCTGCCCTCTTTAGGGTCAGGGAAGGTAAAGCAGCGAGGGAGAGGAGGTGGGCGCCGCCCTCAATATGCTGGCCCTAGAGAAGTGAGGTCTCTGACGCCTCGCTCCCCTACGACCTTATAGGTTATGGGACTCCTTTACCTTTTTTTTTATATTGTTACCTCCTTTCCTGAATCTCTTTGCGGTTTTTTCTTTTGGTGATGAGTTTCCCAGTGACACTGGTTACAGCAGAGGGGATGTTTAGAGAGAGAGGGTGTGTGGTTTCAGCAGCAGTCCCAGTAAAGGGGTTCTTGTTTCTAGGAGCATATCCTACGGTCCATCCCGTTCCTGCTGGCGTCTCTCTGTCTCTACAGGAGGGAGGGCTGAAGGTTTGTGGACATTTCAAACAGGGATAGTCTGCTTATCGTGTAGTAAGTCTGTGTGTGTGTGTGTGTGTGTGTGTGTGTGTGTGTGTGTGTGTGTGGTGTGTGTGTGTGTGTGTGTGTGTGTGTGTGTGTGTGTTTGAGGTGGGGAGGGATGTGTGTGTGTGTGAGTGTGCGTTTTTATTTATTTATTCATTTATTTATTTATTTATTCTTTTATATTGAGGATAATGGAATAAGCATTCATGTGCTTTTTTTTTTACATCCAGTCCCCGTGTGTATGCGGTTTTGTAAATTTTGTCATATGTTTCCACCGGCACACAATGGCGAAAAGCGGAACAGGATTTAACGTGTGCGCAAGATGTTCTGCATGCGTTCGAACACTGGGCCTCGGTTTATAGTCTCATCGTCTGTGTACGTGTGTGTGTGTGTGTGTGAGGTGGGGAGGATGTGTGTGTGTGTGTGTGTGTGAGTGTGTGTGTGTGTGAGTGTGTGTGTGTGTGTGTAAGCGCGTGTGCGTGCGTGTGTGTGTGTGAGTGTGTGTGTGTTGTGTGTGTGTGTGTGTGAGCGTGTGTGTGTGTGTGTGTGTGTGTGTGTGTGTGTGTGTGTGTGTGTGTGTGTGTGACCATGCGACTTTCCCCTTTTCTCTGTTTCTTGGTCTGAGATACTAACTATCTGGAACTCTGCATATTATGATATGTGAGCCCCCCCCCCCCCCCCCCCCCTACCTCCTCCTCTCTCTCTCTCTGTCTGTCTGTCTGTCTGCCTCTGTCTCTCTTTCTCTCTGTGTATCTCCCTCTCTTTTTCGCTGTCTCTATCTCTGTCTATCTGTTGGCCTCTCCCTGTGTCTCTCTCTCTTTCTCTTTGTCCCTCTCTCTGTCTCTCTCTCTCTCACCCTCTTTCTGTGTCTCCCTCCCCTCTCTCCCCCCACCCTCTATTTCTCTCTCTTCCCCCGCCTCTCTCTGTCTCTTCTCTCTCTCTCTCTTTATCTATCTCTCTCTTTCTCTCTCTCTCTCTCTCTCTCTCTCTCTCTCTCTCTCTCTCTCTCTCTCTCTCTCCTCTCTCTCTCTCTCTCTCTGAAGTCTCTCTCTCTCTCTCTCTCTCTCTCTCTCTCTCTCTCTCTCTCTCTCTCTCTCTCCTCTCTCTCTCTCCTTCTCTCTCTCTCTCTCTCTCTCTATCGGTATGATGTGTATAGATCGTTTAAGAGTATTTTTGTAAAAGAGCAGTATTTAAACTCTATAGATGTCTACTGCTTTCGTGTAGCAATTACACAAGCAAGATTTAATGTTTTACCTCTTAACAATAATGTTTACAGATATAGTGATAATATCCAAGAGAAATTATGTCCATTTTGTAAAACGAAATTTGAAAATGAAGCCCACTTTCTATTGGAATGTTACATGTACTCAAACTTAAGAGAACAGTTTTTAAACAAATGTATAAATGTACCATTGCCAGATATGTTCAAAGTAAGAAATGATGAGTACAAACATAGTTTGTCTAGGTACATTTTTCATTCTATTAACAAAAGGAAAACAATGTTGGCTCAAATACTTTAATGAAAAACTGCTACTGTTTGATATACTCAATATGGATGATTTTCCTTAGATAGCATCTTCTTTCTATGATTGGGTTATGGTTAATTTAAGGTTTATAATCAAGAAATAGAATAAATGGTGTTTTTCTTCTTTAATCAGTCATAAATTGTTACTGACATAATCTTTTTGCACGATTCGGCTATGTATATGTTTGTGTTTTTCTTCTTTAATCAGTCATAAATCATTATTTGTTTGTGCATTTGCTTTGCCAATGAGATGAATGAACCCATTGTTCCATCCCAAGCCCAACAAATGTATTGTGGTCCAAGGCCAATGTACATTAAATCATTTCAGTGTTCAGTGTTCAGTGTTCTCTCTCTCTCTCTCTCTCTCTCTCTCTCTCTCTCTCTCTCTCTCTCTCTCTCTCTCTCTCTCTGTGAAGTCTCTCTCGCTCTCTCTTTCTCTCTCTCTGAAGTCTCTCTCTCTCTCTGAAGTCTCTCTCTCTCTCTCTCTCTCTCTCTCTCTCTGAAGTCTCTCTCTCTCTCTCTCTCTCTCTCTCTCTCTCTCTCTCTCTCTCTCTCTCTCTCTCTCCTCTCTCTCTCTGAAGTCTGAAGTCTCTCTCGCTCTGCTCTCTCCCACCTTCTATGTCTCTCTCTCACCCCCACCCCCACCCCTCACCCCTCACCCCCTCTCTTCTTTCTCTCAGTGTGTAAAACACAGTAAGGTCAATGAACGCAGTCCCATGTGCACACAGGGAAGATAAAGAGGTCAGGCAGGAGCAGACTAGGAGGGAGGGAGGGAAGGAAGGAAGGAAGGAAGGAAATCAGCTGTCCATCTGCCTGTCTCCTTGTCCCTCTCTGAATATAAGAGGTCACTTCCGAACTAAGAGACAGGAAAATCAACTGACCATACACACACACACACACACACACACACACACACACACACACACACACACACACACACACATACATACATACATACATACACACACACACATAACACACACGCGCGCGCGCGCGAGCGCGCGTGCGCATGCACACTCACATACGCACACATGCACGCACACAAAATACACACACACACATGCACACACACATGCAAACCTACCTGCGAACACACAAACACACACAAAAAACCGCGCGTGCACACACACACACACACACACACACACACACAACACACCACGCGCGCGCGGGGGCGCGCGCGCGCACATACAAGCGCGCTCGCATATAGACACAGACACAGACACACAGACACATGTGTCATACACAGGCGCGTGCGCGTGCACGCACGCACGCATGCAATCCTTCCTGCGTACAAACACACGTTTTGGAGGGTAAAAAAGCTATCTAGAATAAATCGTAACGAATAACACAAGCACATAAGAAACAAGAAAAAGGCAGAGGGACATGGGAAGACAACATCACATCATGTTCCATTTT
>CM054151.1:33264555-33267055 GCA_028751875.1 Rapana venosa | reverse complement strand
CACTACTACTACATACTACTACTACACTACTACTACTACTAACTACTACTACAATGCAACACTATAAGCAGCTATATCTTGCAAAACAAACAAAGCAGCATGCATTCAACCTAACTTACACATCAGCAATCAATGCTAAAATCAAAGTCAACAAACATGATATTTACAAACATGGTTGCGATTGCAGACAAAACCTAAAACCAAACTTACGATAGTCAAACTTATCTTACACACACTACTACATACTCACCTACCTCCCACTCGCCTGCGCTGCTGCTGCTAACGCTGCGCCGCTGCACACACTCCACACCTCACCCTCACACACCCACCCCACAACTATCACCGTACAACCATCAGCACAATCTCCAGACACTCACAACTTCACCACAACACCACAAATGCTATTACAATGTAGTTTGAACCCCCCCACCCCACCTACCCACCGACCCCCATGCTATACCTATTCCACCAGTACAAGACTGCCACCACCCCCACACCCTAACAACCCCCGACTGCTCCCTCTGTCTCCCTCCCCCTCCTCTGTCATGTGTAGTGAGATAGGCTGATTGTGAGCTCAAGATTGTATGTGTGTGTTGGGGCTGGAAGGCCGGGGGCCATGTTTGAGAGGTGGAGATGGATGGGATGTGGCTCGTTGGTGGGTGGTGTGTGGTGTGTGTTGTGTGTGTTGTGTTGGTGTTGTGTGTGTATGTTATGTTAGTTTGATTTTATGTATATGTAGTTGGTGGATGAGAGGTGGTGGTGGTGTGTGTGTGTTGGTGTGGTGTGGATGTTGTGTGTGTGTGGGTGGTGGTGGTGGTGTAGTGTGTGTTGTGTGTTGTTGGGTGTGTTGTAAGGGTGATATTGAAGATATAATACTAGAATATGATATGAATGCATACATAAGGATATAATAGTATATTAGAAAAATAAGCAAACCATACTACCGGCAACATTCACCACAGACAGAACACACACACACACAGCACACACGTACCGTGTGTGTGTGTGTGTGTGTGGTGTGTGTGGTGATTGTATGTAATGTGTCGTTGGGGGTGGAGGGGGGTGGGATGTGTAGGGGACTACGGATGGATTGACTGCATGAGGGTGGTGGTGGTGTGTGTGTGTGTGTAGTATGGTGTTGTGTGTAGTATTATTATAGTGTGTATATATAGTTATAGTTAGTTATTAGTGTGTGTGTTCGGTGTGAGATTTGTGTTGTGTTATGTGTTGGTGTGTGTGTGTGATGTGTGTCGTGTGTTGTAGTGTGGTTGAAGGGTGGAATTGAGAGGTAAGGCTAGAAGATGAATGAATGAAGGAGAAGAAGGTAGAAAAATAAGAGAATGCATGAGCAGCGCGCGAGCGCGTTGTTGAAATGGATGAGGATGCGTTGTGGCGCAGCGCGGCGCGTTTGTGGATAGTGATGTGTGTGTGTGTTGTACTTCGTTTTGTGGCTGTCGGGAGTGCTTTTGTGGCTAGTGATGTGATTATGGCCTTTTTGAGATTGTAGAGAGAGGATGGAGAGGGATGATGAGAGGAGAAAAGAGAGAGAGATGAGATGAAGAGAGGAGAGAGAGAGAGAGTATGAGATGTAGAGAGAGAGTAGTTATTTCTTTTTCATTGAATGGAATAAGAAATTCTAAAAAAATTTTTTAAAAATCATTGACTTGACTTCCATTCTCTTGTAACTTCTTCAGCAGTCGTTGGTGCACCGCACTGGAATTTTCAGGCAGCGTGACTTTGACAAGTTAAACTTGGCGGAGCCCACCCTACTCCTGACAGCAGGATGCATGCTGAGCATGTTGCGTCATATATTATTTTTTTCTTTTTCGTTCCTCGGCTAGAGATCCGAGGTTCACCAATGGTGTGGGGTTTTGGCGTATGCGACCAATGTTTACCCACGGTTAAGGTAGCCGCATTCTGACTTCGGGCATGATGTTTTAAAAAACGACACAAGTGTGGGAGTTCTTTTGTAAACTATATTTTTGTCAACGGTTCTTTTTTCTTTGATAATAGTTCAGCACAGTTGTTGATGTGTGTGTGTGTGTTGTGTGTGTGTGGGGGTGTGTGTGTGTGTGTGTGTTGTGTGTGTGTGTGTGTTGTGTGTTTTGTGTGTGTGTGTGTGTATGTGTTGTGTGTGTGTATGTGTTGTGTGTGTGATGTGTTGTGTTGTGTGTGTGTTGTAGTGTGTTGTGTGTGTGTGTATGTGTTGTGTGTGTTGTGTTTGTGTGGTATGGTGTTGTTGTGGTGTGTGTTGTGTGTGTGTGTTGGTGTGTGTGTGTGTGTGTGTGTGTGTGTGTGTGTATGTGTTGTGTGTGTGTGTGTGTGTGTGTGTGTGTGTGTGTGTGTGTGTATGTGTTGTGTGTGTGGTGTGTTGTGGTGTGTATGTGTGTGTGTGTTTGTGTGTTGTGTGTGTATGGTTGTGTTGTGTGTGTGTGTGTGTGTGTGTGTGTGTGTGTTGTTGTGTATGTGTTTGAGTTAGGTGTGATGTGTAAGTACGCTG
>CM054151.1:33212055-33259555 GCA_028751875.1 Rapana venosa | reverse complement strand
CCCTCAACACACACCAACATACACATACACACACACCAACACACACACACACACACACACCACACTCACACACACACACACACACACACACACACACACACACACACACACACACACACACACACACACACACACACACACCACACACACACACACACACACACTTTTTACTGGTTCATTTTATTGGTAAAGGTTGCAATAATGTAGTATGTAAGTATTATCATTAAGAAATTTGTTCTTAGATAGATGGCTTGATGAAAAAAAAGCAAATGCATTGCTTATTCAATGCACCACCTGGAAATAAAAATTTGACTTGACTTGACCTGACTTCACACACACACATACACACACACACACACAAACACACACACACACACACACACACACACACACACACACACACACACACACACACACACACACAAAACACACACACACACACACACACACACACACATCCCGATCTAGAGAACAAATCAAGCAGCCCGGACACAACTTCTAAAAGGTAAGGTAAAAGGTAAAGGAGTCCCATAACCTATTTTAAGGTCGTAGGGGAGCGAGGCGTCAGAGACCTCACTTCTCTAGGGCCAGCGTATTGAGGGCGGCGCCCATTTCCTCTCCCTCGCTGCTTTACCTTCCCTGACCCTAAAGAGGGCAGGTACCCATTTACAGCTGGGTGAACTGGGGGAACTGTACTGAAACCAAGGCGCGAAAACGGTCACCCATCCAACTGGTAACCACGCTCGACGCTGCTTAACTTGGCTGGGGGAAAGCGAGTGCTCCGACCACTGAGCTACCCCGTCCCCCTAAAAGGTACGAAGCTGTAAACTTCATCCATCTAGCAGACTAATCCGTAAAACAGAGCATAATCTAGTGAGGGAAATGCTCTTGGTAAACTGTTTCCAAAATAGACCTGCCACATGTTCCACACATTTCCAAAGTTGTTGTGAAAACTGATAAATCTGGCGCATTTCCGGGCACGTGTGCGTGTTTTCATGCGCGCGTGCTGCGTGTACGCACGCATGCACGCACGCAGACACACACACACACACACACACATACACATATTTAGAAACAGGCCCATAACGCACACATCTACGCGTGCGTACCAACACACTGACACACGGATACACACAGACCGAGACAGACAGACAGAAGACAGACAGACAGACACACACACACACACACACACACACACACACACACACACACACACACACACACACACACACACACACACACACACACACACACACACACACACACACACACACACACACCGTGAGCGAGCAAGTGTGTGTGTGTATGTGTGTGTTTGTGCGTGCGTGTGTGTGTGCATGCGTGTGTGTGTGGGAGCGTGTGCGTGAGCACGCGTGCACTTGTGTGTATGACAGAGAGAGATAGACAGAGATAGAGAGAGACAGAGACAGAGACGGAGACAGAGAGACAGACAGACAAACAGATAGACAGACAAACGGACAGACAGGCAGACAGAGACAGAGAAACGAACAGAGAAAGTGAGAGAGAGACAGAGTGATAAAAAAAACCCACCAAAACTTAAACTTTGGTTTCGAAAGAAAAGAGAAGCGTTTTTGTGGTGTGGTTTTTTTGTTTTGTTTTGGGGGGGTGGAATATCTGAGGAAGTAAGTTTTCTCTAAGCATGAGGCAGACACAGTTTGGACTGCATGTGCATGCGTGCATGTATACACACCAGCCTTCTTTCCTCCCTCACAGCTGTCTGTCTCTTCACCGCTCATTATAGAGATGCACCTGTGTGAGTCTGTGATGTATGCTAACACTCAGGTGTGTCAAGTCAAGTCGAGTCAGTTTGAAATGATCTTTTATTGAGAGTGAAAGATTGAGTTTGAGTTTTCACAATTTTTTTTCCATTCTGCCTTCACAGGAAAATAAATCAAGAAAAATTGAGTTATAAAAACATTCAAAAGTTAGTGTTGATCTTCGTGGGAAAAGAACACAATGACTGGAAACATTTTTTTTTTTAAAATCCAGGCCTTACAATATAACATGAAAACAAACACACACGTGCGCGCATAATATATATATATATATATATATATATATATATATATATATATATATATATAATATATATATATATATATATATATATATATATATATATATATATAATATATATAATATATATATATATATATATATATATATATATATATAAAAGTGTGTGTGTGTGTGTGTGCGTGAGTGTGTATACAGTTGTGTTGCGCTTTATTGTGTAGTGCTGAGTTGCACTGTGCACAACCGAACATAATATTTCTCGGGTGTTTTTTTCATATTTAAAAGAATGTTAGCTAATAATAATACTTCTATCTAAACTGTAAGGGATCACTGGCTCAACCTCGCACTACTCCCCTCCTCCCCCTCCCCCCACCTCCCACCTTACTTGGTATAGTTCATTTGTTTAAATCCCCATCATACCAATTCTTGAGTGATAATCTGGGTGATCATTTCAGACAGGCAAATCACCAATATCCCTATATAAGCGCAATGCATTCAGCACTTGTAAAAAAAAAATGCAGGACAGCAGGAAAGTAGCTTTTGGCAAAGGGCTTATTTCCAAGGGTGAAAAATACATCCTACATATAATATACAGGAAAGAAGAACAATACAATAGTAGGTAACACCCTACAGTGACAACACAACACTATTTTGTTTTTGTCCTGGAGAGAACAACCTGAACTTCACGCAGAGAACAAGTATTTAGACTGTCAAGGTTATACACAACACCGCGGTAGGCCCCATGGTTGCTGTAATATCAACATCCTTGCCCTTTTCCAGTGTATATTGTTGTTGTGTCGTGGGGTGAAGGGTAGTCTGATGTTTTGAGCATCTGCAGGGCAGCCTAGTTGTTTGAAGTTCTGCTGCGTATTCTAGTGATTTGAGGTTCTGCTGTGTGTATTCTGGTGGTTTGAGGTTCTGCTGTGTGTTATTCTGGCGGTTTGAGGTTCTGCTGTGTGTGTATTCTGGCGGTTTGAGGTTCTGCTGTGTGTGTATTCTGGCGGTTTGAGGTTCTGCTGTGTGTATCCTGGTGGTTTGAGGTTCTGCTGTGTGTATTCTGGTGGTTTTGAGGTTCTGCTGTGTGTGTATTCTGGTGGTTTGAGGTTCTGCTGTGTGTGCGTGTGTGTTCTGGTGGTTTGAGGTTCTGCTGTGTGTAATCTGGTGGTTTGAGGTTCTGCTGTGTGTAATCTGGTGGTTTGAGGTTCTGCTGCATATTCTGGTGGTTTGAGGTTCTGCTGTGTGTATTCTGGTGGTTTGAGGTTCTGCTGTGTGTGTGTATTCTGGTGGTTTGAGGTTCTGCTGTGTGTGTATTCTGGCGGTTTGAGGTTCTGCTGTGTGTGTATTCTGGCGGTTTGAGGTTCTGCTGTGTGTATCCTGGTGGTTTGAGGTTCTGCTGTGTGTTTCTGGTGTTTGAGGTTCTGCTGTGTGTGTGTGTGTGTGTTCTGGTGGTTTGAGGTTCTGCTGCATATTCTGGTGGTTTGAGGTTCTGCTGCGTATTCTGGTGGTTTGAGGTTCTGCTGTGTGTGTGTGTGTGTGTGTGTGTGTGTGTGTGTGTGTGTGTGTGTGTGTGTGTGTGTGTATTCTGGCGGTTTGAGGTTCTGCTGCGTATCCTGATGGTTTGAGGTTCTGCTGCGTGTTCTGGTGGTTTGAGGTTCTGCTGCGTATCCTGGTGGTTTGAGGTTCTGCTGCGTATCCTGGTGGTTTGAGGTTCTGCTGCGTATTCTGGTGGTTTGAGGTTCTGCTGCGTATCCTGGTGGCTTGAGGTTCTGCTGTGCGTATTCTGGTGGTTGAGGTTCTGCTGTGCGTATTCTGGTGGTTGGGGTTCTGCTGCGTGTATGCAGGTGGTTTGAGGTTCTGCTGCGTATTCTGGTGGTTGGGGTTCTGCTAGTGTATTCTGGTGGTTTGAGGTTCTGCTGCGTGTATTCTGGTGGTTTGAGGTTCTGCTGTGTGTATTCTGGTGGTTTGAGGTTCTGCTGTGTATCCTGGTGGTTTGAGGGTCTGCTGCGTGTATTCTGGTGGTTTGAGGTTCTGCTGTGTGTATTCTGGTGGTTTGAGGATCTGCTGTGTATTCTGGTGGTTTGAGGTTCTGCTGTGCATTCTGGTGGTTTGAGGGTCCACGGGGTAGTCTAGTGGATTGGGATCTATAGGGTAGTCTAGTGGTTTGAGGGTCTTCAGGGTAGTCTCATGGTTTGAGGGTCTACAGGGTAGTCTAATGGTTTAAATGTTTGTAGGGTAGTCTTGTGGTTTGGGTAGTTTACTGGTTTAAGGGTTTACAGCATAGTCTAGTGATTTAAGGGTCTACAGGGTAGTCTAGTGGTTTGTCTAGTGGTTTCAGCATCTGTAGAGTGATTTGTGGTTTAAGATTCTGCAGGGTAGTCTAGTGATGTGAAGGTTTGTAGGGTAGTCTAGTGATGTGAAGGTTTGTAGGGTAGTCTAGTGATGTGAAAGTTTGTAGGTTAGTCTAGTTGTTTGATAGGAAAGTCTAGTGATTTGAAGGTTTGTAGGGTAGTCTAGAGGGGACGGGGTAGCTCAGTGGTCGGAGCACTCGCTTTCCCCCAGCCAAGTTAAGCAGCGTCGAGCTTGGTTACCAATTGGATGGGTGACCGTTTTCGCGCCTTGGCTTCAGTAAAGTTCCCCCAGTTCACCCAGCTGTAAAAGGGTACCTGCCCTCTCTAGGGTCAGGGAAGGTAAAGCAGCGAGGGAGAGGAGATGGGCGCCGCCCTCAATACGCTGGACCTAGAGAAGTGAGTTCTCTGACGCCTCGCTCCCCTACGACCTTAATATAGGTTATGGAACACCTTTACTTTTTTTGTTAGGGTAGTCTAGTAATTTAAGGTTTGTAGGTTAGTCTATTTATTTGAAGGTTTGTAGGGTAGTCTAGTAATTTGAGGGTTTTATAGGATAGACTAGTGATTTAAAGGTTTGTAGGGTATTGTAGTGATTTGAAGGTTTGTAGGGTAGTCTAGTAATTTGAGGGTTTTATAGGATAGTCTAGTGATTTAAAGGTTTGTAGGGTATTGTAGTGATTTGAAGGTTTGTAGGGTAGTCTAGTAATTTGAGGGTTTTATAGGATAGTCTAGTGATTTAAAGGTTTGTATGGTATTGTAGTGATTTGAAGGTTTGTAGGGTATTCTAGTGATTTGAAGGTTTGCAGGGTAGTCTAGAAGTTTGAAGGTTTGTAGTGTGGTCTTGTGATTTGAATTTTTGTAGGGTAATCTAGAGGTTCCAGCGTCTGCAGAGTAGTCTAACGGTTTGAGCATCAAAGTCGTAACTCGACAGTTGCTTAGGGCACGGGTTTAAATCGTTGCTGGAATCTCTGTTTGATGGAATCCACCACCACCCCTACCCCCCCACCCGCCCCCTTCCTTGGAGTTACGTGTGTTGGGTCCATTTCCTTTCCCCTGTAAATCCTTCGGATCATACAACCAAACCAGACCCTGTGTATGAATATTGATTGCATAATACTCGTATCTTCTACGCACTTTTTTTGTTTTTGTTTTTGATTGTTTGTTTCCGTTCCTTGGCTAGATCTCCGAGGTTCACAAACGGTGAGATTTTGCGTATGGAGCCGTTGTTTTAGCCACCGTTTAGGCAGCTGTTATCCTACTTCGGGGATAATATGCAGGTTTAAAAACGTATCCATTTATGTAATAGACTAGGCCTGCCGAAGCCAGCTGAAGCCAGCAGTATGGATGATAAACATACCCAGCATGCAATCTGTAACCTGGTGAGGGATAAGCTCCACCACAAGTTGTTGAAGAGAATGGGTTGATAATGTCAGCGTCACGCCTTAACAACCCCCTTAATGCATTCACACGGGGACTGGATGTAAAAAAGTACGTAAGTGCTTATTTCATTAACCTCGATATAAAAGAATGAAATGAAATGAAAAATGGAGGTAATGATGATGACCACGCCGATAACAACAATAATGATGTCGAGAAGAAGAAGAATTACAAAGAAGAAGAATTACAAAGAAGAAGAATTACAAAGAAGAAGAATTACAAAGAACAAGAATTACAAAGAACAAGAAGAAGAAGAAGAAGAAGAAGAAGAAGAAGAAGAAGAAGAAGAAGAAGAAGAAGAAGAAAGAAGAAGAAGAAGAAGAAGAAGAAGAAGAATTGCGAAAATGAATTGCAAAGAAGATTTGCGAAGAAGAAGAATTACGAAGAAGAAGAATTGCAAAGAAGAAGAATTGCAAAGAAGAAGGAGAAGAAGAAGAAGAAGACTTTAAAAAAATTAAAAAGTGATGATGATGGTGATGATGATGATAATGATAATGATGACGACGATGATGATGATGACGACGACAACAATGATGTTGTTGATGTTGATAATGATAATGGTAACGATGATGATGATGATGACTACAGGCTTAAAGAACTCATCAGGCAGGTAGCATCCACCTTGATGTTGTTGATGATGATGATGATGATAATGGTAACGATGATGATGCTGATGATGATGATGATGACTACAGGCTTAAAGAACTCATCAGGCAGGTAGCATCCACCTGTTAAAATACTGCATCCCTCCTTCCTCTCTGCAGATAGAGGGGAGGGAGGCTGGAATTAGTGGGGAAAATAAGACTCGTGGGGGAGCGGTTGGTGCATAGGCAGTGATGGAGGGGGAGGGGGGGGGGGGAAGAGAGGGAGGGAGGGAGGAAGGGAGGGAAGGTAGTGGTAGGTGATATTTTTAGCTCCAAATGTTCTGCGAGCTGGCGTACGTGCATACTCTTCTCTGTTTATGCTGTCTGTCTGTCTGTTTGTCTGTCTGATTCTCGGAAAAAGTTCATTGATTGGATCTGTCTGTCTGTCTGTCTGTCTGTGTCTGTCTGTCTGTCTGTCTCTCTGTCTCTGTCTCTCTCTGATTCTCTGTCTCTGTCTCTGTCTATGTCTGTGTCTGTCTGTCTGTCGTCTGTCTGTCTGTCTGTCTGTCTCTCTCTCTCTCTCTCTCTCTCTCTTTCTCTCTCTCTCTCTCTCTCTCTCTCTCTCTCTCTCTCTCTCTCTCTCTCTCTCTCTCTCTCTCTCTCTCTCTCTCTCTCTCTCTCTCTCTCTCTCTCTCTCTCTCTCTCTCTCTTCTCTCTCCCCTCTCTCTCTCTCTCTGGGGGACGGGATAGCCTAGTGGTTAGAACATTGCGCTCGCAATCTGACGACCCGGCTTCGATTCCCATTTAAGGGCATATTATCCCCTGGAGTTAACATCATTGCTGACTCCACTCTCCGCAAAAGTCCTTCAGATGAGACTATAAACCGAGGCCCCGTGTGCGAACGCACGCAGAGCATCTTGCGCACACGTTAATTCCTGTTCCGCTTTTCGTAAGAGTAGGCCATTGTATGCCGGTGGGAACAGATGACAAAATTTACAAAGCCGCACACACACGGGGACTGGATGTAAAAAAAGCACTTAAGTGCTTATTTCATTATCCTCAATATAAAAGAATAAAATCAAATAAAATCTCTCTCTCTCTTTATCTTTCTCTCTTTCTCTCTTTCTCTCTCTCTCTCTCTCTCTCTCTCTCTCTCTCTCTCTCTCTCTCTCTCTCTCTCTCTCTCTCTCTCTCTCTCTCTCTCAATGGGAGATTAGATAAAGATGGTAAACTAAGATGGGCGGGGAGCAGGAGAAATGAAGAATGAAAAAGGGTAGAGGGACACCGAGAGAGAGAGAGAGAGAGAGAGAGAGAGAGAGAGACAGACAGACAGACAGACAGACAGACAGACAGGCAGACAGACAGACAGACTGGCAGACAGACGGACAGGCAGACAGGCAGAAAAGAGTGCTGGAAGAAAGACATCAACAGATAAAAATAGAATAAACTTGTAGGATAAACCGTGAATGGGGAAATGTCCGTATGATGCAGTCCTGATCACGCGCATCCATGCATCCCCAAAAAATAATCTTTGTGATAACATAGACGCAGGATTTCTTTTTATTATTATTATTTTTTTATTTTAATATAGCAATGATACATCACAGGGGAAAAAAAATCATGTAAAAAAACAAAAAAAACCTACCCTTGCCATTGCCAAAAATGTGCCCTGCCAAAATGAACTCTTGAGTCTGTGCACACCCCCTTCCAATCACCGTGCAAAAATAGGTTTTGTGATAATACTGCTGGAGTAGCATTATTTTTTCGTTTTAAGTAATTATAGAAATGAAATATCTTTCCCCCCTCCCCCCCCTTCCCCCCCCCCCCCCTTACCCCCCCCCCCCCCCCCCCCCCCCCCCCCCCCCCCCCCCCAACTAATTGGACACTATCTGTCAGTTCTGTTTTCGTTTTGACGTTGTGTGTCTGCCTCTCTGTGTCTGTCTGTCTATCTGTGTCTGTCTCTCTGTGTCTGTCTGTGTCTCTCCGTGTCTGTCTCTCAGTATCTGTCTGTGTCCGACTCTCTGTGTCTGTCTATCTGTGTCTGTCTATCTGTGTCTGTCTCTCTGAGTCTTTCTATTTGTATCTGTATGTTTGTGTCTATCTGCGTCTACCTCTGTGTCTGTCTATCTGTGTGTGTCTATCCATGTCCGTCCCTCTCTGTCTGTCTATATGCGTCTGTCTCTTTGTGTCTGTCTATCTGTGTGCATTTGCCTCACACTAGATTTTGGGATCCCTTCCATGTAGACGAAAGTGGCTCAGTGGGTGTAGCACCAGACTTGGTGGTTTGAGAGGTGCGGGGTTCGAGACATAACTGACTTGACTGGTGGAGTGGATCTTCCCCAAAAGTCAACACAAGTTCTTGGTTTCATTAAAAAAAAATTCCCCGAGCTGCAAGATAAGACTGTAAACTGAGCCTGGGTGATTGTACACACACTTTATCTATTTGTTCCTTTCTATTGATGGATTGATTTACATATTCATCTATTTGTTTATCTATTCATAATACTTATTTATTTACTTATTCGTTTATTATTTTATTTTGATGATAATGCAATAAGCACTCATGCACATTTATACATGATATTCCCCGTGTGTATGCGATTTTGTTAAGCTTTGTCATCCGTTTCCACCGGTACAACTTGCCTACCTTTCCAAAAGGCGGAACAGGTTTTAACGTATTTCAGAATATGTTCTGCTTGACATATCGTGCGTTTTTTATTATCGTGACAAGCCCATTCGATTCCTAATGAAAGAGAAAGCTTATTATGGCCTGTGGTATGGACTGTATTGAAGAATCCACCATTCCCCTGAAATTCTATGAACTTTCGTGCTAAGTGTGAAACATCCATCACGTGGGTTTTTTTATTTTATTTAAGGGGGGAGGGGGCAATATTCTACTCATTGTAAAACCTCCCTAAAACATTTCAAACCGACAATTTTTCTGTATTTTAAAGTACAGAAAAGCCATGTTTTAAAGGAAGTTAGATGCTGTAAAGCAACTGTCCCTGTGCATAATTATCTTTCTTTCACAGAGTCTGTCCACACCTTTTTTTGTCTGTCCTTGACTTGTTTGTGACTTGTTCCCTTTTTTCATTCATCCCAGTTTTTTGTTCTGGTTTTGTGTGTGTGTTGTTCAAGTGGTTTATTTCAACAGTGCTGACGTGTTACCTTTTTGCAGGCTTTTTTTCAGACAATGTTTTGCTCTTGCATAGGCCTAAGCTAGAAAGTGGCTAGGAAGCTGTCCAGAATGTTACATAAGAATAAGATTAGTGACCGAATGCAAAGCCTCACTGCATTTGATCTACCAAATTTGATATAATTATTATAAAAACGAGTCGCTTTGCACCTGACCCACTTTTGCACTGGGAGCCATTTTAGGCAGGTGGGGGTCAGGTTGCTGATTTTTAGATTTTAATTGATGATAAAACTAAAGCCATGTTTATACCTTGTACACAAGTATCAAGACGTTTTTTTTTGTTTCTGTTTGCTTTAAAACGCATTTTAAAACACCCAAACCCTCATTGTAATAACCTATTACAATGCAAAACTTGTCACTTTCTATATTTTGTCACTCTCTGCAGTAAATCATTTCAATTTGTAATAACTTTTCATAGAAATATCCGATTTACAATCTGTATTCTGTATTGAGTGGCCCTTTTAGTGCAGATTAATAACTTTTTAACCAATAAACATTGATTTCTGGTGCAATGCGACTCATTATATGATGGGGCGTCACCAATGATCAAAACTAAGCTTGACAAATCTGTTACCCTGTTACAGTTACCGTGGCTCGTGCACAAGGTTCCTGACTGAAAAGTCGAGGGTTTGAATCTCATAGGAGTCACAGTGTTCATTCAAAGCTCTGCCGGTTCATACCCAGAGTGACTTTTCTATGAGCTCAACGGAAGAATAGGATCAACAAGCTGAAAATCTTATCATAAGGATGTGATTTTAAGAGCTTTTTTTTTTAAAGTGCTTGACCAACACTGCAGGTGTCTGTATCTCTCGAGCCCGGTTTAAGCTTGGACATCATAATCATTGTGATAGGAAGCATTGAGCAGAGCTCTGTCAAATAGCCTCAAAGCTGAATATCATCATTGTTATAATAGTTATCGTTGCAGTAATAGTTATGATAGTTAGTTATTATTATTTATCATTGATTGCATGACTGTGTAAGATTAGGTTGAATGCATGCGCTTTGATTTGTCTTTGCAAGATATAACGCTACATAAGTTCCATTTATTATTATTATTATTATTATTATTATCATTATCATTATCATTATTATCCTCGTCATCGAGTGGCCTTCCTGCAATAACAAAAAATCATCACTGACTTGGTAGCACATCGTCGTCGTCGTCATCATCATCATCATCATCATCATCATCATCATCATCATCATCATCATCATCATCATCATCATCATCATCATCATCATCATCAACACCACCACCAACAACAACAACAACAACATTAACAACAACAAGAAACTGAACCAAACCTAACTGAACAGAACTTGACTAAAGAAGATTTTGTTTCATTCCTCGATGAGAAATCCGAGGTTCACCAATGGTGAGATGTTTGCGAGAGAAATGGAGAAGGCTCATCAGTGTCAAACCTCCCTTGGGAGAAACATGACCAAAAAGGAAGAAGAAGAGAAGAAGAAGAAGAAGAAGAAGAAGAAGAAGAAGAAGAAGAAGAAGAAGAAGAAGATTCGCACACGAGGTCTCGGTTTATAGATAGGCTCGTCCAAAGGACTTTGACAATCATTCGATTTTTCTCGTCAAACTGGGAAGAAAGACCAAGGCTGCTGGAATCGAACCCTGAACCTCACCGTTTACTAGTTTTCGACAGGTGAACGTCTAACCTTCCTGCCACCTTCACTTCTTCTTTAAAGGGGATTTGACTTTACCGAAATGAACCGTCAAACTAAAATACACTGAATCCCCCCCCCCCCCCCCCCCCCCCCCCCCCCCCCCCCCCCCTCTCTCTCTTTCGCTCTCTTTCGCTCGCTCTGTCTGTCTGTCTGTCTGTCTGTCTGTCTCTCTGTCTGTCTGTCTCTCTCCCCTCTCTCTCTCTCTCTCTCTCTCTCTCTCTTCTCTCTCTCTCTCTCTCTCTCTCTCTCTCTCCTCTCTCTCTCTCTCTCTCTCTCTCTCTCTCTCTCTAGCTCTCTCTCATTTTCCACAACCACCTGAAGAAGAAATCTGGGTGCCATCTTCGCGAGCTCTACATTTTTCTTTTCCTCTCCTGGCATAGTTTGCCCATGTGGTATGTATTTGACAGACCTGCGCCGTTAGAGAGAGAGAGAGAGAGAGAGAGAGAGAGAGAGAGAGAGAGAGAGAGAGAGAGAGAGAGAGAGGAGAGAGAGAGAGAGAGAGAGAGAGAGAGAGAGAGAGAGAGAGAGAGATGAAAATAGCGTTCGATTTCTACCTTGATGTGATTCTGCTGCACTGTCAACTAGTTCAAGATAATAAGAATAAGAATAAGAATAATGTATGGAATTTATATAGCGCTGAATCTTGTAAAGCAACAAATCAAAGCGCTCGAATGACTTGTTTTTTTTAAATGCGTGTGTATGCGGTTGGTTTTTTTTTTTTTAATGAATATATTATAATAATAGCCGTTTATCATTCTGTCTCTTGTCTCTGCCTGCGTTTTCCTCTCTTTCTGTTTACTTTTATTTCTTTGTTTGTGTGTCTGTTTTGTTTGTTTGTTTGTGTGTGTGTGTGTGCATGTGTATGTGCGCGTCTATCTGAGTGTGTTTGTTTCTCTGTCTCTCTGTCTCTGCCTCTCTCTCTACGTAATATGTAGAAAATATTTGTTTGAATATTATTTATGCAGTTATTTAGTCATTTAAGTGATTATACCATCTGTTAGTTGATTTGAATGTTTTCTTCTTTGTTCATTGCTTCCCCACCCCCACCCCTCCTCCCCTTTTGATGAGGGCCTGGTGTAAAGAAGCCACTGGCTTATCCATATACCCTCATTAAAATATTCGAGTTCGAGTTCTCTCTCTTTCTGTTTCTGTCTCTTCTCTCTCTCCTCTCTCTCTCTCTCTCTCTCTCTCTCTCTCTCTCTGTCTCTCGTCTCTGTCTCTGTCTCTGTCTCTCTCTCTCCTCTCTCTCTCTTCTCTCTCTCTCTCTCTCTCTCTCTCTCTCGTGTTATCGTATTCTCTCTCTCTCTCTTCTCCTCTCTCTCTCTCTTCTCTCTCTCTCTCTCTGTCTGTCTGTCTGTCTCCCTTTGTGTGTTTGTGTGTATGTGTGTGTATGTGTTTGTGAATATTATATTCATGTACACACATAAATCAGTTCTTTCACGTGTGCATAATTATGCAGCTATTCATCGTTCAATTCGTGTGTGCATATCTGTCCATATCTGTGTCAATGCCTGTTTGCATGCATACAAACAAATGTACTTTTGCGGATAATAATCATGCGTCACCCTAAGTGTTACAGAACTTTTAAAAAATCGTTCTTCGGCAAGAGCTCTGAGGTTCACCAGTGAGATTTTCCGTAGGCGATCGTGTTTGCCCACTACGCGCGTATGTATGTGTGTGTGTGTGTGTGTGTGTGTGTGTGTGTGTGTGTGGTGTGTGTGTGTGTGTGTGTGGTGTTTTCTAGTCAATAGTCTTTATAAAACTGTTTTCATATATTGGTGTGTGGGTGTGTGTGGGTGTGTGTATGGGTGCGCGCGTGTGTGTGAGTGCGCGCGTGCGTGCACGCATAAAAAAATAAGTTTATGTCTTTTCCAATCAAGGGCTTTTACAACATTTTATTCCTACGTTGGTGTGTGTTTGTGTGTGTGTGTGTGTGTGTGTGTGTGTGTGTGCGCGCGCGCGCGCGCGTGCATACGCTGTGCGTGTGTGTGCGCGCGCGCCTGGGTTTGTGTGTGTGAAAAATGTTTTTTAAGCTATCTTAGAATGGTTATAACAATCTGAAATGTATTTTTCTTGAGTCTTGTGAGATAATTATAGGTATCAATGTGCCTGTCAGTATTGTAATTGCCCTTCATCTTTCTTCTTCTTCTTCTTCTTCTTCTTCTTCTTCTTCTTCTTCTTCTTCTTCTTCTTCTTCTTCTTCTTCTTCTTCTTCTTCTTCTTTTCTTTCATCTGCCGCTGGTGGCTTTCGGCGTCGCGGGGAGACACAGACGTCTGTCTGCAGCAAGGCAGGAGGCTTGATGTAGTGCCCTTCATGGGATGATTAAAGTTTCTTTGACTTAACTTGACTTTAGGTAGCCGTATTCCGACTTCGAAGATAGAATTTAGATTGAAATGTGGGGCGTGATAGAATCCAGCTTAGAGCGTTACAGCAAAGTTGATGATCATCAACCTGGGATCGAGCAACCATCGAGATGCTCTCTTTTCAAAGGAACTTCCCCTTGCAGTTAACATCCATCAGTACTGCTGACTCCATTTCGCCTAAAGTCCTAGACTGAGACAAAAAAATCCGAGCCCCCCATGTGCGAATGCGAGCAGAACATCTTTGCGCACACGTTCCAAACCTGTTCTGAAGAGAAAGCCATTCATTCATGCCTGCAAGACCAAATGACAAGAACAGAAAACACATGCAGACTGGCTTGTTTAGACATCATCCCCGAAATCGGCATGCGGCTCCCTAAATAGTGGGGGGGAAACGAGCACATAGACAAAAATCTCACCATTAGTGAACCTCAGCTCAGAACTTAGCCGAGGAACGAAAAAAAAATAATACTAATGGCAATTCCAGACTTTTTCCTAGGGTGGGAGAAGGGTCAGACATCTTCTGCTGACCTGGTTCCTCCGCCTCCCTCCCCCCCCCCCCCCCCCCCTCCTTCCTGTCCCTCTCCCTTCACCTTCCGCATCCCTCCCTCCCTCCCTCCCTTCCCTTTCCCCCATCCCCCCATCTTCCGCAGCAACATTTCTCAAGGATTTTCCCAATACAAGATCCTTGCCGCCAGATTTCCTTCCCACCTGCTCTGGCAAGGAATAGCAGGCCGGTTATCTCTGCTGTAGGCATGACTTTCTGTAGCGTTTGATGTCGCTTTTAGCCTTTCGGGCTTTGGCGCGTGTGGCTACCGTAGCACAGACATGATATGCAGCTGAGCCTCACATGCGCCTACAATATTTGCTCGTACCTACACACACATACACATGCACACACACATAAACATGCAAACATACACTTGCGCGCGCGCGCGCACACACACACATACCCACACAGGTGCACTTACGAGTGCATACAAGTGTACTGGCGCATACGCACCTACAGACGCACATGTAGCTAGCTGGCTGAGCAAGTAGCTGATTGAATAATTGACCAACCAACCAAGCAAAGTAACCTACTAACCAACTAACAACCTACTTACCTATCTATCTACCTACCTACTTACCTTCTTACCTACCTACCCTACCTACCGACCGACCTACCCACCTACCTACCTTCCACCTAACTAACTAACTAAACAAACTAACAAACGAACTTACTACCATACAAATTGTACAAATAAACAATGAACATAACGACCAACTAATTGACTGAGTGGACTAACTAGCTAGCTAACCAACGTGATTCATCTACTAACCTCTTGGGATTACGCTGGGAAACGAAGTAAATAAAATCGAAGAACCACCACAAAGAAGATGATTTGAATACAAACATAAAGATTCATTTATCATCTATGCACCTCCATCAAGAAATGCCTAGAACTCCTGGATACAATGGTACCTGCGTGTACCATTATTTGTTGACAATCAAAGCCCTTTAAGTTCTGGTGGAATAGATGTTCAGGGTATTCATATTTCTTTATCGACCTACTTTTGAATAAAAAAGAAAAGGAAACATTTAATGAGGAAAATAATGTGCTTATGTTTATGCAGGAACAAATATATGAAATAAGAAGTTTTTTGTTTGTAACGACCATTTGATATTTCAAGAAGAAAATAGAAATGTTTAAAGCAAACAATGAAACAAACCAACAATAAAACAATAAATAAAAACTTCTATTTCTTTCTGGATATACAACTTTTAAAAAAATTTCAAACATTCTACTACGATTAATTTTTTCCGTTGCTATTAGTGGATATACAATACAAAGCAACACAATGCCATACTCATGTTTAAAAAAAAAGTCTTTTACAACTGAAAATCAAAACCAATGAACATACTAAACAATTGATATGGAAAGTGAAACAGAAATAGATAGATATGTAGAAAACTCAAAGACCTTAAATCATTTACTTATTACAAAAGAAAATCAACTAATAGTCCCCCTCCAATCTTCCTCATCCTATTTTTCTCTGTAAAGAAATCCCAGCTCCCACCAGCTATACTAATCATAATCACCACCCAACAGGTTAAATTGTCGGTCACCTCGCCAGTTACTTCCCCTGCTGGAGATTTCCCGGATGTAGTGAAGCAGCCAATCAAACAGCTACCCTCCATATATCAAGGGGGGTCTGGTTTTTCTCTACAGTAAAGCTCAATGAGATGATCACAACAGAGGGCAGGGTGCTTTTCTGTTGGCATGCGTGCTATCTTAGAGACTTGATAGGGTGAGCCAAGGGAAGGAGATCTTTGGCCAGTGTAATGATTGTGTGGCATAAACCATTTGCTGGTAGGCAGTCTGTGTGTGTGTGTGTGTGTGTGTGTGTGTGCGCGCGCGAGCGCGCGCGCGCCAGTCAGTCCTGGTCTTGAGATTTCCGGGTGGCGAATTTGGTACTGCTCTAACAACACTGGGTGATCTGCTTTTGGGTCTTTTCAAGAGTTAGACTGCAAGCTGAGTATATTTATGCCATCCACACCCCCAGCCCTAGCTGTCTTGTATCAATGGTGGATAGGTTTTGAACTGGAACATACAAAAATTAATGTTCTGCGTGTGTTCAAAGACAGGGACAGACACAGACAGACAGACAGACACTGAAAGAAACATACAGAGACAGAGAGAGAGAGAAAGAGAGAGAGAGAGAGAGAGAGAGAGAGAGAGAGAGAGAGAGAGAGAGAGAGAGAGAGAGAGAGAGAGAGAGAGAGAGAGACAATGACAATGACAATGACAATGACAAATTCTTTTATTTCGAGGATAATGAATAAGCACACATGTGCTTTTTTACATCCAGTCCCCGCCCGTAGGAGAGAGAGATACAAACAGACAGAGACAGACACACAGACATACAGACAGAAAAAGACAAGACATAAATGCAGACATAGACATAGAGACCAGATACAAACAGGCAGGTAGGTATTCATCAGAAATCAGAGCCAAAGAAACTGTATTTTGATCCTCCTGAATGGGAAATGTATGATACACATCCATAATCACATACAGTACACTGACAGCCTCCTGGGAAAGCAGCTACCTATGCCAGAAATGTGCCCCGCCAAAATGAACTACGAGTCAGTGCCTTCCTATCACTACAAATCTCTGTGATAGCACTGAAGTGGAAGTTTATTGTATATAGGAACGAGGCACGCCTTCCCTAGCTAATTAGACACTACCTGTCAGTTCCGCGTTCCGTTTGAAGTTGTCTGTCCGTCTGTCTGTCTGCCTGTATGAAATCGTCTGTCTGTCTATTCATGTACGTTTGTCTCACACTCGTTTTTCTTCCCTTTACCTTTGAGGTGAAAGTGGCGTAGTGGGTATATCGCATCAGACTGGAAAGCACACTGCATCCGAATCTCTGCTGCTTATAATTATTGTCTGGTTTCGTGTTCCTCACCCCAATGCTGGTTTTACCCCCTCCAAGAGAAACCTATAGACCGGGCCTGATGTTTGAACGCATGTTTGGGGGTGGGATAGCCTAGTGGTTAGAACGTTGTGCTCGTGATCTAACGGCCGGGGATTGACCCACCACTGAGGCGCCCGATTTACAGGATTTTACCCTAGAGCTAACTAACATCAGCACCGATTCCACTCTCCCCAAAAGTCCTTCGAATGAGACTATAAATCGGGGCCCTATGTGCGAACGCATGTACACCATCTTGCACATGGTGTTAAAAACCCCTTCCGCCATTTTAAACTATTTATTTTGAGGATAATGGAATAAGCGCTCATGTGCTTTATTGTTTCTACATCCAGTACCCGTGTGTATGCGGTTTTGTAAATTTTGTCAACCGTTTTCACTAGCACAAGGCCTACTCTTTTGAAAAGCGGAACTTTTTTTTAACGTGTGCGCAAGATGCTTTGCGTGCGTTCGCACAAGGGGTTTTGGTTTATAGTCTCATTCGAAGGACTTTGGGGGCAGTGGAGTGAGTGGAGTCGGCACTGATGTTAACTCCAGAGGAAAAATCCCCTTGAACGTTGCAGGAGCTTACTTTATATCAGCATTGCATGAGGGGGTAACTTTGATTTATCATGTGCTGTCCTGCCATGTCAAAAATAATCTCTCATCAAATAAGTGACGACTGTGGGGGAAAAAAACACCTAGCCGTTCTTATCGTAAACAGAAATGTTGCCTGGTTACCTCTTGTTAGAAATTTATCCTGCAAGGTTTTATTTTTATTTTTTTAATGTGTGCTTTATTTTACTTTGGATATTTTACTTGCTGAAGTGACGGAGGGGGGTGGGGAGGGACAAACGATCGAATTTTGGGAAAGAAAGAAGGGAGAGGGAGGAACATCTACATCCATTGCACTTTTGATTCCGTTTTTAGTATTGTTTACATCACAATAACTGGCTAGGCTTATGGTATAGCTACTTTTTTCATCTGTTGATAGTTGATATTACAGACGTCTTGCTGCGCTTTAGGAGTTCTTGTCTTGAAGAAAACCAGGTTTCTGCTGTTTTGCCGCCAACATGTCACCCCTGCGGTTATCATAAAACTGCTAGTACAAGTTCCGATATTTTGCTTCGACTAACGTTTGGTCAGATTGAAAAAAAAATTAATAACCCAAGCAAAATAAGGAGATGTTGATAAAAACTTTGGTAAAAAAATGTATCAGGCACGCTCTTGCACTCACTCACACACACGCACACACACACACACACACACACACACAGTACACACACACACACCACGTACACACACACACAACACGTAACACACACACACACACACGTACACACACACACACACACTACACACACACACACACACACACACACAACGTACACACACACACACACACACACACACACACGTACACACACACACACACACACACACACACACCACACACGCACACACACACACACACACACACACTCACACGAGACGGAGAGAGAACGAGAGAGAGAGAGGCACACACACAAACACGCACAGCACGCACACACACACACACACACATTCACTCTCAGAGACAGAGAGAGTGGCACCACACACACACACACACACACACACACACACACACACACACACACACACACACACACACACACACACACACACACACACACACCCTCCCCCTCCATCCCCCAAAACCCACCTTAACATCTTTCATAAATCATTTATTAAATAACTATCATTCAGTCAAAAGCTTGCATACATAAAACAGAAACCCTGCAGACATCCAACATTTTCTACAACAATTTCAAACCCTGGATAAACACTCCACACACACCAAAAGTTCCGACACTTTTTCTATTTACCCAAAAAAAGTCAAGTTAGACAAAATCGGGTGTAACTTGATAATCTTCCTAGTTAACCAAAAAAAAACTACGTCAGAACAATAATGATATAAAAAAAATTCATCCTGTAAAACAAAATTCAGCATATACATCCAATCATCAAAGATATTTAAACGACTGTTTCATTCATGGCTACAGCCCCACTTACCACGCAGACAATATCAGGGCTGTCTTCAGAACTGTTTACTTACAAAGCCAACCAAAAACAAAACAAAGGAAAAGAAACCAATGGAATCAAACAAGAAAAAACAGCAACCCACAAAAATAACTCTAAACTAGATATAGCAAGAATATTTTTTTAAAAACCTCGTTATCAAGTCAAGCAAATATAAAAACGTTCAATTTCTTAGTATTCAAAAAATAAATTTGAATCCTAGCCATCATAATTCTATTTCAAACTTCCTTTTTTTCCAAACAAACTTCACAGATTTTTTATGTCACTAAAAAGATTTAAGTAAAGCAAACATCCCAAAAACTTTCAATTAACATAAAAAAATATTCAAATATGGTGACAAATTATTTCAATCTTTTTATATCAAGGTTGGTTTGGTTGTTTTTTTTAAAGTGAAGTCATGTCAATAAAACATCCAAAACGATTTCAACTTTTTAAAAAATTCAACAAAATTCATTATGGATTGATATCAAATCAAGCCAACATAGCATGTTCCATCAATTTCATGATTACTTCAATTGTGTTAAATTTGATTTAAAATATTCATGTCAAGCAAGCATCACTGATTAAATTTCTTGATGATTATTTCAGTTGATGTTAAAAAAACCATGTCAAATCAAGCATGGCAGATTATTTAAATTTTAATATTGATTTTAGCGCATCATTGAAAAAAGTAAACAAAGCATCACGAACTATTTCAATTTAATAACCGATTCTTTTTATATCATTGAAAAAGAACAAGCAAAGCATCACTGGTTATATCAATTTGATTATAAGCAAAGCACTACGATTTATTTTAATTTGATGGATTTCTTTACATCATTAAAAAAAAAAAAAGCAGCTTCACGAATTATTCCAAATTGATTTTTTACATCATTCAAAAACACGCAAAGCAACACTGATTATATCAATTGGATAAGTGATTTTTTTACATCATTTAAAAAAACAAGCAAAGCATCACGAATAATTTCAATTTCATAATTGATTTTTTTTTTACATCAATGAAAATAAAAACAAGCAAAGCATCACAGATTTCAATTTGATTTTTTTACATCACTGACAAAGACAAGCAAAAGCATCGCAGATTACTTCAATTTGATCAATTTGATCAATCAAGCAAAGAGACAACATTTCGATTTGAATATTGATATTTCATGTCATTTAAAAAACAAACAAATATGCATCACCAATAAAAATTTTAAAAAAGAAAAGGAAAGATAGTTAAATCTGTCTCATTTTCTTTCTCTTTCCTCCAACCATACTCTTATTCCTACATTCTTTTGTTTTTCCCTTATGTGTCTTTGCTCTTCCTCAACATTGAAAAAAAACACACTATCATGATATATAACGATGTATAACATGAATTTGAATAACAATTGTTAAAAAAAAATACGCAAGAAAATGTAAAAATCAAACCACTTTTTTGGTTATTTTGAAAAAAAATTTAAAAGCCATCCAAGCCTATGAATTCTTCTATGTCAGCAAGTTCTTGTCCTGCCAAAAACACTGATGATTCTAGGCTGCGGGTGTATTTGGCAAAAGATTTGATCTGATAAAAGGCAAGAAGTACCAAAAAATCCACTCTTTCCAGCTTTTACTGTATCACTCTAGTCTGAGTATACAGCCTGTCTCTCTTAGTATCTTTTTACTTAACTTGCCTCCTCCTCCACACACACACACACACACACAACACACACACACACACACACACACACACACACACACACACACACACACACACACACACACACCTGAACTTCACTACACATCATCTTCCACACCAACTTTTCTTAAGAGCATTGACGTGTTGCTGTAAAATATGTACTGGTCTACTTATGAAAGGCCACTGATTTGCCAGCAACACAAAGTAGTGCCATTTTTTACAAACATAAATGTCTTTTGGCTGTTGGCATTAGGTCTGATTTACAAACGAAAACAGAAACCCAGCAAACAAATTTTCTTTGATATAAATCTGAATGGTGTATTATGTACACACAATTCTGTAATAAGTATATTTTTTTAAAACTGACAGCTCACGTAAAGCTTCAGCCCTTTCTATACTTGTATTATCCTTTAAAAAGCACATGCACGCATACAATGCCAAAATCAAAATCTACTTTGAGAAATCGCAATAATGTTAACATTTCAGACATAAGCATGCTTAAGCATCAAATATTACCTGAAAACGTACATACTTATTGCAATAAAACACAAAATTTTCTGTAAAAACCAGAGACCTGCAGAAACAAAAGCAAAGCAAAGCAAAACACACACACAGTCAAATCAACATCTTAATGTGTTTTTGCTTCTGTTTTTATTGTGAAAAACATCCTCTTTATGCTCAGGATAACCTCAAAATACACAAGCTAAGGCTTACCCCTATACTTATGATATATTCATTTATCAGTATAGAGAAGCTCTAAGTTTTTGTTACAAAACTAACAGCATTAGTCAAACCGTTTCTCTTCATCTATCGCAACAGATGTTGCCAGAAAAATGAGAAATTCTGCAACTCGAGACATGAATTTTCCACAGATTGATTAAAAGGATACTTAAAGATTCCAATCCACCCAACTTTATTTCAGAGCACCGTTTTAGATACACGGTAACAGCCTTGCAAACAAGTACAGGTTGCATGAAAACAACTTTTCTTCCGTGTTGAATTTCACATCCTGCAAATATCAAAACCATTTTCAAGGCCGTTTCTTAAAATAAAAAAAACACCAACAAACTACAAGCAAACTTACGTCAAGAGAAAATAACTCAAAATGGGCAATAACCAGGGTCAAGACGATGCATTTCTACTTTTATTTCTACGACAAGAATTCTGAGCATGCTATATTCTTGCCACCTCCATCACCACCACCCCCTACCCCACTGTGGTTTCTCCTCCTCCACAAACCACTCTGTACAAACTCAAGAACAAATCCCAGCATACACACAACTGAAAAAATATAAGTTTTCATCATGCTTTTTATAGTTGACATTTCTAAAATTTAAATAAAATCACAAATCAAGATTGAAATCCTTTCGTTTTTGGGCATGGAAGATGACAATTTCTTACAGGGGAAACAAACCAACAGCATTCATCTCACTTTGAAATGATAGCAGTACCAAGAGGAAAACACCCACCCACACATTGTTCAGCAAAAAAGAGAATAATAATGCTTAAGTAATGAGCAAAAAAAATTTCAAGGCATTAGTAAATTCGCATGTGCTTTTGAAAAAAAAAAGTTTGAATACAGGTTCTTGAGAAAAAAATGTTCTCCATAGTGAAAAATTAATTCTTTAAGAAACACTAGCAAATGTAATGCTTTTGATAGACATATTTTCAAGAGTTTGCATTTCATCAGCTTACAAAGCTTTTAACTTGACATGGGTTGAAGAAAATGTCGAGGAATAGAACATTGTCATATGAAAAAGGGATATTGTATTATAAAATAAAAAAAAGTTCACCCCCAAGAACAGATATATTGCATTTTCAACATACTCTGTCTTCCCTTAGAATAAAATGAAAACACCCTGCTTCACCAGCAAGCCTGTGACAACTGCAATGAAGTTTGATTAGAGCATTAGACATACACATCTGGTAGGCAAGTTATATATATATAATTATATTCTTCCATACTTAAAACCGTTTCATTGTTATTACAATAAAAGTACCTACTATTTTCAAAAAGCTTAGTTTTCCATTCAAACAAAATTAGTTATTGAAAAGGAGTTGTTACATGAGCTTGATGGGCCTACTTGAATAAAACTGTCTCTCACAAACAAACCAATCTGCTTTTTAAAAATTTGTCTTTTATCTAGCAATGTGGATTGAATGAACATTTTCTGTGTAAGTCTAATCACATGGTAAACATTTGCAGATTGGAAGTAAATCGGCCGTATCCAAATACAAACCATTTGAACAGAAACCAAAACACAAAAGGGATATTTCTTCGTCCTTTCCATAGTGCCAAAAGATAATGATATGTACCATTAAACAAGAAAATTACTTAAAATAGTCATTGACTCCGTAACATCTTTCGATGAGACGATAAAACCATGGCTCCGATGTATTACCACGTAATAATTTTAGCGCACGTATAAAAACTCCCTAGAACTGACAAGGAGTTGTCCTGGCAAATTCTTGAGAAAAAAGCCACTCTGATAGGAAACAAATACAGCTCACAACAAACAAAAAATAAGCGGTGAAAGTGTGCGCAGCGCTAAGTGGCGACGCGTCCTCTCCGCTCTCCCGGAGAGAGCAGCCACGAATTCACGTGGAGAAATCTGTCTCTATAAGTGTATGAAATAAAATCTGAGCGCTTTGATTTTGTTTAAGATCATCCGCTATATAAATTCCATACATAATTATTATTATTATTAACATGTAATTTCATATCCTCACAATTTACAATCTAACAAAAACTGCATGAGCTTACAAGATGAATCAATCTGTCCCAAGTACAGTAACTCTTTTTGCATGCAATCGTTAAACTGTATCATGGTTATAGAAACTGTCAAGCATTTTTCTGGATTTTCATATTATCATTTGTTCCTCCTTTAGTCAATTCCTAAATATCTGAAAATGCTGAAACCTGTCACGAGATCTAATTTTGCCAAATATTTTCTGAATTCATTTGAAGTGTTCCACTGAGTACAGTAAGCATAACAAACTAATGCATCTTGTTATCCTTTCTTCATATAGATGATTAAATCATATCTGCATATAACCAACACTTTTTTTTAAAACAACCTGGCTAATATTTCTCCATTGGAAAAAGGTTGATCTAATGGTATACAGTTTGTCAAATATTGTTCCAGCTCATTTAGAAACATAGAAAACAGTACAAACAAAAGAATGGCATCTTGTCAAACGCCAGGAAAAAAACCTTTAAAAGTTATCAGAACATGTTCTTTCATTAACAGAAACAGTTTCATCCATGTTCATGATGGTTTTCAATATTTTCCATTTGTGTTTCGTTTCGCTTTCGTTTTTACACCATATAACACTACATCATTATAATAGATAGATCTTAGGGAAGCCTGTACTGCTGGTAAATGCCAGTGAAAAGACAAGTGCACAAATTCCCTGCAGCGTAAATTATTCCTAAACACACACACACACACACACACACACACACACACACACACACACACACACACACACACCCCTCTACCTTTATTACTTTTCCTGGATTTCTACTGTACCCTCTCTATTTTTAAACTTCCGATTCCCTCCCCCCCCCCCCCCCCCCCCCCACACACACACACACACACTCCACCACCTTCCCTCCAGCCTCCATTCCTGGAGACTAGAACATTCTATCCCTCCTCCCTAATCTCCAGTTTCTCTTCCCCTCCTATTCCCTGCTGTTTTAAGGGCATGCACCATCATGTCCACCTGCCTTTGTGTCCACATGTAGGGCTAGGATTAATGTTAGGGTGAAGATTAGTGTTAGGGTAAGTACCAACAGCTGGGAAGGGATGGTTCATTGGTCAGTCTGTATACATATGGACACAAGTGCAATATGGACACTTTGGTGGGTAGTTTATTCAAATTCCAAATACCGGTTCTTTCAATAGCAAAAGTTATTTCTTTACCCTAGTGTTTGGATTTTAGATAATATTTTCACCCCTACTATCAGTAAAGTGATGTTAGTTCTTTTACATTTTTGTTTATAAAGTTCTTTCGGTTTAACAAGAATAAAGACCAAAATAGAATATGCGGGGGAGAATAATCTCTCAGCTATCTTGTTTTCACTCCCATTGATCTGTACCTGCATCTTACCTCCATCCCCTAAACACTTCTTTCCTAAAACACCTTTTCTACATAACTAGCATCCCCAACTTCATACACACGCACGCGCGCGCACACGCACACACACACGCACGCACGCACGCACGCACACACACACACACCACCACACACACACACACACACACACACACACACACACACACAACACACACACACACACACACACACACGTGCGCGTGCTTTCAACGCTAGTATTTTGCACAATTCAAGATAAACTCATTTCAAATAAAAGTTGCACTCATTTCAATTTGAGAATTTTTTCTACACTTCAGGCAATCTGCATTTGCCTACCATTGGCAGACCAGCACCAAGACTTGTTAACAGTATTGTGAAAATTTTAAACGTCTGCAGACATTAACCATCTCAAGACAAAGACTTTTTATAAAATGGAATAATCCAACTTTTAACTAATGCAAGTCATGTAACATACTCATACACAAATCCTCTAAGCAATTGCATTTTTCACTTATCTGTTCTACTGAACATTAATTTTGACACGCAGTGATTTTCCAGGAAAATTTTTGTTCAAAAAAGGGAACTGAAGTAAACGTTAAAAAGAAAAACTGACATTTGGATTGGGATCGATTCTGCAGCACATACGCTATTCAGAGATGTTACTGTCATTAAAACTTTTATCTGAAGTAGTAAAAAAAAAATTTATGTCATTATCATGGAAATTTTTTTGGTCAAGTTTAATGCACACAAAATCATGAAATCAAAAACAATACAGATGACAAGTACAGAAAAGGATTCAAACTCAATTAATTCGTCCTATCCTTCGTAAATATCCCTGTCTTAAAATCCCTGTCAAAGTTCATGAAAAAAACGTTTACTTTACATACAGTCATTTATTATGATGCATATGTTATTTCTGATTTTTACAATTTTTTAATTTATAATTATGTTAACTATCCTTTTAATTTTGTCTTATAACTTCTACAATGTAATACCAACATTCCTGTTATACAAAGACTAAACATTGTTTCATGACTTAATTACACAATTTAAGCCAATTCAATAAAAAATATATTCTATAACCTATCTTCTGACAAAAAATTGCAGTCTATTTCAGATCTGGTGTTACTGTATATTTGTTTCCAACTCTGCCAGCAGCAAAGTGACTAGAAATACAGTACTTTAAAAAAAATACAGTTTTGATCTACAATATGAGCTATATCCACAATGTTCTTTTTTATATTTCAATACAACCAAGTGCAAAAAAAAGTTCCGAAAGCAAATACTATCATCTAAACATAACCAAACACGCAATATTTTTGCCTAAATACACAACATTTACATAAAATGTATATATATTTTTTTTATAATCTCATGTACAAGAAGATTATAGAGCACCATTTTTTTCATTGTTTTATCCGTCTTTTTAGTTTTGGGGCGGTATTCTGTTTAGGTGGCACCATTTTTCTTCTTTTTCATTTTTGGAGTTTTGCGCCTTGTTTTCTCTTGTTACAAATATTTTTGCTTTTTGCCGCATTTTTCTCCTTTTTCTTCTAAAAGTGGGAGCTTTATACCTTTGTTTACTAGCCAAAAAAACAACACACTGGACTCGCCTTCTGCTCATAGAGCAAGAACTGCCCTAATGCGAGATGCTGCACGCATTCTCATAGCGTATGACAAGGGAATTGCTTTTGTCTGGTTTTGTTGCTGATCTAATGTATGCTGATGCATACTGAAAAAGTAAACTTTGTGATTTCATTTATCTGGTTTTGCTACTTCTCTAGTTTTTTTCAATGTTCCATAATTATTTTCCCACTTTTATAAATGTTTGGAGATAGAATTAATGTTCTTTGGCTTGTATCTTTGTGCTCTTTACGATACACTGCTTCCGAAAAGTCAGACAGCACATGCTATGATTAGTCATGATCTGTTTGCAATAATTTCAGTTTATATGACAAAAATAGGCTCTGATTAAGGCCTTTATCCAGATAACACCTTCATGAAGGAGCTTTGACTATCCAGAGCCTATTTTGGTGTAAACTGTACCTTAGTCTGTTGATCTACCCTGTTCCATGGATCCTATTCCCGTTTATTCTGACTGTGTTGATGTAGTTCACATTGATGCAATCCACACTGACTCACTCCACACTGACGAAGTCCGTGTTGATTCCTGTTGATGAAGTCCTCGTTGATTCTTGTTGATGAAGTCCTCGTTGATTCTTGTTGATGAAGTCAACGTTGATTCCTTTTGATGAAGTCCACGTTGATTCTTGAAGTCCTCGTTGATTCTTATTGATGAAGTCTACGTTGATTCCTGTTGTTGAAGTCCATGTTGATTCCTGTTGATGAAGGCCACGTTAATTCCTGTTGATGTAGTCCATGTTGATTCTTATTGATGAAGGCCACGTTAATTCCTGTTGATGAAGGCCACGTTTATTCTTATTGATGAAGGCCACGTTGATTCCTGTTGAGGTCCACGTTGATTCTGTTGATGAAGTCCACGTTGATTCATGTTGATTAAGTCCACGTTGATTCCTGTTGATGAAGGCCACGTTGATTCCTGTTGATTAAGTCCACGATGATTCTTATTGATGAAGGCCACGTTAATTCCTGTTGATGAAGGCCACGTTGATTCCTGTTGAAGTCCACGTTGATTCTGTTGATGAGCACGTATTCTGTGAGTATATCTGTGATGAAGTCCACGTTGATTCATGTTGATTAAGTCCACGTTGATTCCTGTTGATGAAGGCCACGTTGATTCCTGTTGATGAAGTCCACGTTGATTCCTGTTGATGAAGGCCACGTTGATTCTGTTGATGAAGGCCACGTTGATTCCTGTTGATGAAGTCCACGTTGATTCCTGTTGAAGTCCACGTTGATTCTGTTGATGAAGTCCATGTTGATTCATGTTGATTAAGTCCACGTTGATTCCTGTTCTTTTCACGTTGATTCCAGTTTTAAGTTTCCGTGATTCTTGTTGGGTGAAGTCCAGTTGATTCATGTTGATGAAGTCCACTTGATCTGTTCCACGTTGATCTTGTTCTTTAAGTCACGTTGATTCCATGTTAAGATTGCGTTGAAGTCTTGATGAATTCTTTCCACGTTGATTCTTGTTCTTTTCACATTGATTCCAGTTTGAAGTTTCGTGATTCTGTGTGGATGAAGTCCAGTTGATTCATGTTGAAGTCCACGTTGATTCTTTTCACGTTGATTCTTGTTCTTTTCACATTGATTCCAGTTTAAGTTTTCGTTGATTCTTGTAGATGAAGTCCATGTTGATTCATGTTGATGAAGTCCACGTTGATTCTTTCCACGTTGATCCTTGTTCTTTTCACGTTGATTCCAGTTGAAGCTTGCGTCGATTCTTGTAGATGAAGTCCTCGTTGACGCAGTCCTCTGTAGTGATTCTCTTCAAGATAATCCTGGTGACAAATAGAAAAATCAAGGGACGTTGGTAGATGCATTTTTTTTTGCTTTCATTACTTTTGCGATGTCATCCACTTATTCATAATATGAAACATGTAGCCCTAGAGAGGCGATGGAGGTTTAAAATCTATAATAAATTTTACGTATGCATTATATTATATTATATAGATCTACACGCTAATATTATAACTAAATATCTATCTATCTATCTATCTATCTATCTATCTATCTATCTATCTATCTATCTATCTATCTATCTGTCTATCTATCTATATCAGCGAGTATAATGATTCCCGTAATTTGTTGATCATCAACACAGACGACTGTCACAAAATAATAATAGCAAACTTGGTTTCAGATTGTACACACTGTACTCAAAGACGCAAAAACTATACGGTTTACAGACGACATCTAAAAGACTAGTATGCAGACCATCACTTCATGGCTTGTTGAATGGGATTAAGTCCAGCATTACACGAGATCAACCTAAGACTTTGATGTCAACCTGCGTAAGCAACAGAAAGACAAGAGCGAGCGAGCGAGAGAGAGAGACAGAGAGACAGACGCAGAGAGAGAGATGGGGGGGAATGAGGAGAGAGGGCGCGCGCGTAAGAGAGAGAGAGAGAGAGAGAGAGAGAGAGAGAGAGAGAGAGAGAGAGAGAGAGAGAGAGAGGGGAGAGAGAGAGAGAGAGAGAGAGAGAGAGAGAAAGAGGGTGCGCGCGTAAGAGAGAGAGGAGAGAGAGAGAGAGAGAGAGAGAGAGAGAGAGAGAAGAGAGAGAGAGAGAGAGGGAGAGTAATCGTGCACATGCATGTGTATGAGAGAGAGAGAACGTGAAACTTTAATGTACCTGTGCCTTGGACCATAATACGTGAGGGAGAGAGACAGAGAGAGACAGAGTGTGTAATCGCGCGTGCGTGTGTGTGAATGTGTGTGTGTGAGAAAAAGTGTGTGTAATCGTGCACATGCGTGTGTATGCGAGTGAGAGAGGGAGGGAGGGAGAGAGAAACTGGGAAATTTTCAAGTACCTGGGCCTTGGGCCATAATACATGAGCGAGAGACAGAGAGAGACAAAGAGAGTGTGTGTGTAATAGTGCACATCCGTGTGTAAGTAGATGTGTTTGTATGTGTGTGTGAGAGAGAGAGTGGGAGCGAGAGAGAGAGAGAGGGAGCGAGAGAGAGAGAGAATAGCAGTAGCAGTAGCAATCTACCTGCTTGTGGGATTCTTTGCCTGGGCTGTGCCATGTCTGCATTTTGGATGTCTTGCGTGACTTCATCAGCTTGAGGTTGTAGTAGCTGGAGAATCTCAGGCACCTTAATGCCGTTTTCAGCAGTCTCTCGAATGGACGGTGTTCACAGGGGCCGTTCCAGTTCTTGTGCACGTTTGCTACGAGTCCGAGCACCTTCCATAACAAGGGTATCATTTTTACCAAAATCGGATTCAAGACCTTTTGAGGTATCGTGGGGTCTGGATAGAGGGAGTGCCTTGATGTCTGTAGTGCAGCTCCCTACTATGGGGATAATTCATCTCCGGAATTTCTCATGTGTTGGTTCAAAGTGCCTCAACCTGATCAAAAGCTTCAGCCAAAGGGCTAAAGGGACGGTGTTAACATTGCACCACTGGGCGAAAGACCTTGACGCAAGTTATCAGTCTGGGTGGAAGGGGTCCAGGAATAATTCAATGGCCTCACGTTTGTGACCAGGGTGACCTTTCTGGAGGAAGTTGGCTGTGGTCAAGCCTGGAGAGGAGTGGGTTCTGCTTGCCAGGCTTCACTGCCGTCGACACGCCACATGAAGATGACAGCCATCTTTTTTATGATACCTGGTAATACAGACGCACATCACAAAGTTCAAATAAGAGCGAACAAGCGGAAGAAAAAATAAGAGGATGGGCACAAACAGAATGACTTGCAGCTATACAAAGGACGTTAAGGCTATGGAACTGGAGAGAGTAAGTTGAGTAAAACAATAATAAACAAAAACAAACACGGTTTCATAAAGGTGAAAATGCACAATTAAGTACCAGACTTCTCTCTTAAGACAACTTTACACAAAACATTCTCTACCAGTTTAAGGGAAAATATAAAAGAAAGCGACAGCAGAAGCAACAGCAGACTGACCACTAGACAAATGACTGAAGACGACGACAACAGTCAACAAAGACAAGCCTGAAAAAGTTTCAGGTCAGAAAGGAAAGACAACTATGGAAGGAGCAGATAACACGTACCTTATCTCTCTTCTTTCAAAAAAACGCAGGTTATGATGGCTGCCATCACACATCACTGCCGAGTCACTGGCACTCCATCCTAACCCCAGAGCCCCTGAAAGCAGCAAAGTTATCAGTAACACTGAAAACCCCTTCGAGTTTTGGTTCAGAAAAATTGATACGATTTCTCTCGACAAAGATTTAAATCATATCTCTCTCTCTCTCTCTCTCTCTCTCTCTCTCTCTCTCTCTCTCTCTCTCCTCTCTCTCTCTCTCTCTCTCTCTCTCTCTCTCTCTCTCTCCTCTTTTAAACTGAACTTTGTTTCACATTTTAATTAATCAAATTTGAATAAAGACAGCTTATAGTATTCAACAGACTAAAAAATAATGGATGATTTCATTCTGGCAAACAGGGTTTGATTTTGAATACACATTTTTTTAGTTTGCAGTTAACATTTCTCTCAACATGATACTTATTCTAGATATAGCAACTGCCGTATTTGCATAAAAAACAACAAAACAAAGGCATCAACAAACAAATAAAAAGTAAAACGTCCACATGCTCTTGACAGGTAAAAAGTTAACCAAGACGTATTTCAAGAAAATCGAGACTTTTTCTCCTAATCACAGACTCGGGGCTTAAAAACTAACACAAATCATATGCTAACTAAGACGTATTTTAAGAGAATGTGAACTTTTTCTCTTAATCACAGACTTACAGCTAAAAACTAAAATATTATATCATGCATTGAGACATATGTCAGAGGATGCACACTTTTTTCCCTCCTTAAGACACTTGAAGCTAAAATCAAACCCATAAAGCCACTAAGCTCTAGCTACACAATTCTTAATTTATACTTACACATGCAAAGTCTCCCTGTGGAAGCAGCACCCAGAGAGCAGCCACACTGCTGAAGAGACAAGCTCTAAACTGCCCTATGATTGGCGTGGGTTACACTGATCACAACCCCTGTGAAATAAAGTCTAGGATGGAGGGACCGAGATGGTCAGTGAAGAAAATACCGGGAAAATGTTCGAGTGTGCCGAAGTCACCCTCCTTCCCAAGTGCTGTATCGCGCGCTGCCTGTGTCCGTGGTGGTGGTTTCCGTGGTGGTGGTTTCCGTCACCAAGATCACTGTCACCAGGATTGCGCCCCTTTGATCTCTCGCAACCGTTTTTCCCTATTCTGTTGATTACGGGGGTTTATTCGCTGGTTTTAATTTTTTTGCTAGGTTATTTTTATATTTTTTGTTAGGTTATTTGACTGTTTTATTCTGTCATTTTATATTATATTTCTAGTTTTATTTTAATTTTATATTTCTACTTTTATGTTTTACTTTTATTCTGTGATTTTATATGATATTTCTAGTTTTATTTTAATTTTATATTTCTACTTATGTTTTATTTTTCCTATTTTTTATTCTATTTTATCTATTTTTATTCCAACTAAAACTTACGTTCTATCTTTTTTTTTTTTTTAAGGGGCACGGATGCAATCAGAAATTTGGTGTCCAAGTGATCTGTGAAGGCAAACTAGCTGGCAGGTCAGTCAGTCGGTCAAGCGGTAACGATGGTGCACTGTTTGGTAAGAACAGGGGGGGCAGATGTACCTACAGGCGAGACCGGTGTCCGTGTCCCTTTCGTGAGCAAGACAAGCAGGTTTCGCAGGCTATCGAGTCCTTTCTTTGAACATATGCCTGTAAACTGCACAAAGCAGCGTGTGTGAGGCATACAGCACTGCACCTCTTACCACTGCGAACACTCCACGTTTCAGCTGAACAGTGGATTTCCTGCAATTGCTCACAACTTTCTCTGCAGTCCCCCCTGTTAAGTGTTTCATATGATGATCACCACTTTGCACCAAACAAGTCATCAGTGCTGTCACACGGTTTTGTAGGATCTGGAAGCACGCAATAGTCTTCGCAAAAAACGAGCGGAGGGGAAAGGTGATGTACCCCCCCAACCCGGAACAATTAAGATCGCACATTTTAAAGTTCCAGACCTCCAGAAAACAAAACCCTTTAAGGGCTTTGCTGTATTTTCTTTCTCCTCCATGCTCTAGCCTTTACTCACAAGGGTGTGACCAGGGTTAAACTATGCACGTCGATACACAAGACAGTTCAGAGGACCTGTCTCACAGCAACATAACGCTGTGCTGTCATCGTGTAGGGTCTGTGGTCAGAAGGTCCATCATTGATGGGCAGTATCTGATAACAATGGAGAATGGGGAATAAATATAATGATTGTCTAATTAAAAGTAACGTGTGTGTATGTGGGGTGGAGATGGGGAGGGCTAGTGTGTGTGTAGAGGTCGGGTGTGGTGTTAGGGGAAGGGGGTGCTTGCGTCGTGTGTGTGCGTTTTGAGTGAGTGAGTGAGTGTGAGTGGTGTGTGTGTGTGTGTGTGTGTGTGTGTGTGTGTGTGTGTGTGTGTGTGTGTGTGTGTGTGTGTGTGTGTGTGTGTGTGTGTGTGAGTGAGAGAGAGAGAGGCTCGGACTCTGAACTTGGACTCAGAGAGAGAGAGAGAGAGAAGAGAGAGAGAGAGAGAGAGAGAGAGAGAGAGAGAGAGAGAGAGAGAGAGAGAGAGAGAGAGAGAGAGAGAGAGAGATTCAGTTTGATTTCGACTTACACTTAGCAATTTCAGGCCACGAATAGGTGATCGTGATTTGTGGAACAAAACAGATTTGGGGAACAAAACAGTGTAACTAAAACTAGCAATAGCAAAACAGTCAACGTACTAATTTTAAAATGGATAACCAACACTTGGTAGAAACTGATTAAACAAGATTTCCAACACCTGAAAGAATATGGTTATTATATGCACATTACATGTATGTATGTATGGATGGATATATGGATATATGTATGCATGCATGCACCATTTTTCTACAGGACGCAAAAATATAGTAGGTAGAACATGTTTTCTGTCAATATTACTTTTAAACGAACCTTATTTTTATGAACCACAGAGAGAAAAAAATACATTACCTGCTTTGTACACTGCAGTTTTCTACTTTGTGTTTCCATATGCGCCCCTCCACCGCACGAGTCGCACAGCACCGATGTTGAACAGAGCACTGGCGATGTCATTGGCACGCGTTTCTGAAACCAACCAGCGCTATGTTTAATCTACACAGGTCATGATTTAAACAAAATTTGAACACAGTCCATTTTTTAAAATCTTTTAGTTTTTGTGTGTGTATGTGTTGTTAAACCTATAAATCTTTGGTTGAAGACAAGCTAGTATGAGTGAAGAGAGCACAAGGGGCATACTGTGCATGTAGTCTACCTCTGGGAAAGAGAAAGGGTCCGCTAGTTCAGCCAGCCCAAGATGCACTATGCCGAACGTTGCAGCAATACCCAATGAATCCGCAAGGAATTAAGGGAGAAATCTTGTGTAGTTTGTTTTGTTGTGGTTTTTGTGTGCTTTCAATGAGGCACCAATAAAGTGCCTTAAAGTCACCATTGGAGTAACTTCTTTCAGCCCAGTACTCTGATCACTATTCATTCAAATCCATAAAAAATACACACCCATCCACCCGCATAATTATGCTCACGTAACATGCATGCATCCACCAACAAGCATGTATACACACGGCATATACATGCACATACATACCACAAGCGCGCACAGACACACATACACAAATACTTCTCTAGGCACTCCAAAAGCCACCAACCATCAGCTCACTCTTTCTCTCCACCCCCCCCCCCCCCCTCCCTTGCCACCCTCATGGCTTCTCAGTTTGGGAGAAGTCAATGTCAACATGTTTTCAAGGCACCAGAATACAGCCCATGACTGTTGCATAAGTTGTTTCTAACACACAAAACATAGCTATGCCAGTATCTTTTTTCATGTGTGTCTCATTCCTGCTCATTTATAACCCGAGAAATGTTTTCGAAATACTCACATCACTTTGTAGTTGTGACACCTTGTCAGTAAAATTATAAAAAAAGTAAACCTAACTTGTAAGTATGGCTCCAAATTATCAGACTTGGCCTCTTAATGCTTAAAATGTTGGAAAAAAGGAGCTGCTTTTTGTCAGAGTTGAAGAAGTTGATCTTTATTTCAAATGCATTTTATATAGCTTCTTCCACATTTAAACCCCCAAAAGGGAGAGTTATATAATCTACAGCAATGACTGCCACGTCTGAAAGATCCGGCCTGAATAGTTTGGAATGTGGAGTTTAAAAATACTTGGGTTCCCTTGTCAAAGCGACTGCCAGTGGAAATCGAAAGTATAGGACCAATGAACTGGCATGTGAAGCTGATGAGCAATTAAAATACATTACCTGCTATGAAACAGCCTAAGCATACAGACCTCCAAGTCCAAAGTTCATTCAAGAGACGGCACAAAAGGACCCACAAGATTTAATAATCAGTTTTTATTTAGTTGTAATATAAACCGAACATTCTAATTTGACTGGCCATCGCGCCAAGCACGTTAGATCTCGAGGCAGATCATTACCATATCTTTGCAGTTGTAGGCATTTTTTGACCAATCAGTATTGCGCACATCAGTATTGGTGTTTTTGGCGCCACTTGGCGAGAACAATGTTCAAAGCAATAATCATGTATGCCTACAATCATTTGAGTCCTAAAATGTTATAGCAAACACATTCCATATTTCCAATATATTGCTTTTTCTGTTAGGTGGTAGATTTCTAGCAGTTCAACTCACTTTACTTGTAATGAAGTATTTGCCACAAGAGCTGCAGCATGGAAATCTTGCCTCACCAAAATGAGTAATGTACATCACTTTTTTTTTTCAAACACTAGAATACAATAAATGTGCTAATCTTCTAGTTCTACGATCCGTTTTCAATAAAAACATGCAATACCAATCCTTAAAAAAATAAATTGATAACTATCATCAACAAAGCGACAGTTAGCCTACCTGTGGCTTCAGGTCAAGATGGGTTGAGAGACACACAACAGGGAAAAGATTGTGGTCCTGTTGCCCCATTGAGCTTGCTTCAGTCAGCGTCACAGGTTCAAGTGAAGTCAGCAGATCAGCACCAACCCAGCTGCCCCCTCTACAGGCAAACTGAGTGAACTTACACGTGCTCACTCACCACAAAGCTTTGAACTGGTTGCCACACAAGTTTTCAGTGCTCCCTCGCTCTGTGTGTGTGTGTGTGTGTGTGTGGGTACGCGCGTGTGTGTGTGTGTGTGTGTGTGTGTGTGCGTGTGGATACGTGTGTGTGTGTGTGTGTGTGCGTGTGGGTGTGTGCGTGTGGGTACGTGTGTGTGTGTGTGTGTGTGTGTGCGTGCGTGCGTGTGGGTACGTGTGTGTGTGTGTTCCACTTTCCTATCCTCTGTGTCTCTTTACCTCTAGTTGCAATTGTGTGAGCATGTTATGTTCATTCTTGTGTATTATGGTGTCTATATTGTGTGCGTATGCGATGCACGTGGTGTGTGTGTGTGTGTGTGTGTGTGTGTGTGTGTGTGTGTGAATTTTCCACCTCCCTCTCACCTTCTGTGTCTCTTTGTGTTTAGCTGTTATTGTGTGAGCATGTGATAGTCAATGAATATGTGGTGCTTGCATGCGTACATGTGTGTGTGTATGTGTGTGTGTGTTTCCTGCTTGTGCATGCATATGCACGTGCCTTTTTATTTTTATTTGTATAAACTCGTTTAGTCAAGAACAATGGAATAAGCGCTCTTGTGCTTTTTTTCTTCATGCAGTCCCCATTTGCATGCGGTTTTGTAAAATTTCTTATCTGTTCCCACTGGCAAACATCATAATAATAATAATAATAATGTATGGAATTTATATAGCGCTGAATCTTGTAAAGCAACAAATCAAAGTGCATGGCCTACTCTTCTGAATACAATACAATACAAGATAATGCAATACAATGCAATACAGTGCAATACAATACAATATTATAATTATAAATGCTCATGTATTTCAGCTTGGAATTACAAATCTTAAATGATGAAACAGATGCAAGCGTAGCCATGACAGGTAATACAAAATCTTTGAGTTGGGTGAAAATGTCACAGATTTTCATTAATTTGACTATAAAAACTACAAAATAAAATACCCCTCCTCTTATCTCACCCATCCATTTCTCTTTCTCAAAGGAGAACCCCAGATCCCATCATCAAAACTAATTATAATCACTACCCAACAGATTAATTCATTGGTCCCCTTGCCAGTTTTTTCCCCTGCTGGAGATGTCCCGGATGTACAGAAGCAGATTTCCCGGATGAAGAGACGCAGCCAATCAAACAGCTACCCTCCTCCATATATTAAGGTAATCTGTTTTTTCTCCACAGCATAGCTCGATGAGATGACTTGAACATAGGGCAGAGCGCTTTTCTGTTGGCAGGTGTGCTATCTTAAGTCTTGATAGGGTGAACCAAGGGGAGGAGATCTTTGGCCAGTGTAATGACTGTGTGGCATAAACCATTAGCTGGTAGGCAGTCATGTCAGTCGGTCTGTGGGTCTTTCTGTTTAACTGTGCACAGGATCTGTGCAATCTGGATCTATTTCGGGTGGGAATATGGTACTGTTGCGGCAGGCACTCAGCGTCTGATGTCAGACCTTATCATGAGCCTAGAATGCAAGCTGAGTATGCCTGTGCCATTGACCCCTCCAGCCATAGACCTAGTTGTCTGCTCTTCTGAGAAAGATGAATGGGGATTTAACAGGTGCATGAGGGACACTATGGCCGAAGGGTTCAGATCATTTGATTTCCATCCCATTGGGGAAATGAAAGTTGTGGGTTTGAATCTCGACAATATCTGCTGAATTACGGGTAGGGATTTTTTACAATCTCCAAAGTTAACTTCAAGTGCAGCCCTGCCAGTGCTTTAATTCCCCTGGCAAAAAGACCAAAATATGCACATTAAAGATCGCGTAATTCATGGTTTACAGAAACGTGATCATACCCAAGATATATCCACGGATTTGGAATGTGGCTACCCTAAGGGCAGGTAAAAATGGTCACATGCACAAAATCTCACCATTGGTGAGGTGAACCTTGGAGCCCAGCCAAGGACCAAGAATGAAAAACTATTTATTATGACATCAATAATCTTTTGTCATGAGAAGTTGATGGAATGGAACATGCTGAATGCATCTGCATGGAGGTCCGTGCTCCACGTCATTTTATGCTGTGTGGATGCCTATTCAGGAATGTGCTTTATTATTAGCATTCTAGTGAACCAGTTTTGATCAATAATAATTATATGTATTCCTCATTTGGTTTGTACATAGTTTTGATAGTGTCACGCCCTTCAATATATATTGCATCTCTAGTATTGTATTCCAGTATAATAACCTTAGACGGAACACCTGTGAGAAAGAGACAATGAAAAAGTCTTTTATTTCGAGGATAATGAATAAGCACTCATGTGCTTTTTTACATCCAGTCCCCGCCCGTAGGGATACGTCTTAACACTTATTACAGTCTCACAGTAGAAACAAGGGGAAATAACCCTTTTCAAAACAGCCCCCCCCCCCCACCCCCCCCCCACCCCCCCCCACCAGAAACAAACAAATAAAAGAAAACCCTAACCCCCCCCCCCCCCACCACCACCCCCTCCCCCCAAAAAAACCCCCCAACCAAAACAAACAAACAAAAGAGAAAGAAAAACCAAACCAACAAAAGAAAAAAAGAAACAACAACAAAACCAAGAAAAAAACCAACAACCAAACTTAATAAGTCATAAAGATAAACATCTACACATTGTCAAATGGTACATATACTTGTTACACATAACAATAAGATATTGAAATAGGGCACTCATTAAAATTTAAGTACAGCGGACAAGTCCAATAAAGTATTGAAAATATAAAATATGAATCCTTCATCAGAATACGCTATAACTATAAACAAAACGATAAAAGGTGAGAGAGAGACAGAGACAGAGAGTGTGTGTGTGTATTTCAGAGATAATATCCAATATATTCTTCTTCATGTGCCAGGTCTGTTGCAGACATCGGCGATCATGGCCTTCCATTCCTCTTGTGTTGTGTGGTGTGTGGGGGTGGTGAGAGAGAGAGAGAGAGAGAGAGAGAGAGAGAGAGAGAGAGAGAGAGAGAGAGAGATTGGTGGTCAAAGGGAAGCAACAGTGTCTTTGGCCTTGAGAAACCATATACACGTATTTCTCCCCCTTTTGACGCCCTCTGCATTTATTTAGTATTTGGTTTGTAGGTTGGTTGGTGTTGCTGTTGTTATTGTAGTTGATGCTTTTGTTCTATCTTTTTTTACTATTCAAAAAGCAGGTGAATGGGTGTTGTAGAGGTAACGCACGGATAGGATCCCCGTTTGTGCCCGAAACTTTTTCTCTATCCACAAGACCTTGAGTGGTGGTCTGGGTGCGAGACTTTCGGATGAGACGATAAACTGAGGTTCTGTGTGCAACATACATTCATTGCTCATAAAAGAACCCACGACATCAAGAGGGTTGTCCCTGGCAAAACTTTTTACAAAAGAAGCCACTCTGAAAGGGAAAAGACACAGTACAGGCAGACAGTAGAGTGTAACAATACAAAACTGGAATTTCTGCACTAAGTACAACAGCTCATACCTTTAGGTATTTGCAATACTCTCTCTCTCTCTCTCTCTCTCTCTCTCTCTCTCTCTCTCTCTCTCTCTCTCTCTCTTCTCTCTCTCTCTCTCTCTCTCTCTCTCTCTCTCTCTCTCTCACCCAGCCTTGTATGAACTTAAAAAGAAAAAGAAGTCTTCAGGAGGGAACACGCTAGGCCCTATGTGGGCGGAGCCTCGCCAGCATCCCCCTTTCAGCTGTATAAAAGGGTGTTCCCGCGGACATTTGGCGCTTTTGTAATTCGAGCTAATGTATCAATGCACTGACAAACTGAAACCATGGGAGGGTTAAGTGTGAGCTGTTGCACTTAGTGCAGAAATTCTAATTTTATATCGTTACACTCTAAAATTTTCTAATCTCTCCACATATTAAGTGCAACAGTTCACACCTTTGGGTGACTGTTTAACAGCCCTATGGTTCAGTTTACTGGTACATCATTAACAGATGAAATGACAGGTGAAATGACAGACATAGGAACTCCATCTTTATAGACAATGTACAGACATGCAGTACTGACCTTGATGCCACTACTACCTGAGACACCTGGTGGAAAATGGTCCCATCAATCAGCCACTGACAGAACCACGTCCTGAATGTGTCTTCTCCTCAGTGCTGTGCAGTGTTTGCTCGGGTAACACACGAAGGAACTGGTGAAGAGAAGTGTCCCTCCAAGTCCAAACTACTGAAACCATAATCCGCTGCAGTGGAACACCGTGTAGCCTAGCACAGGTAGTCACTGTTGCCCGGGTAGAGCCTGCTGACCCTTCTACCCCCGCTAGCTTCAACACAGACTCAGTCCACTTGTGCACTGTAGCTAGCTGTACTGAGCAATAATGTATGATCTGTAAGGAGATACTAACAGCTTCATGTCCCCTTGTTTCAGTTTCTCCGACCTAGTTACATAATCACGTACATAATAAATATTTCACAGGAGACAGATGAACATCCTCGCCCTCTCTCAGCTTAATGGGTTAGGCTATATGGGATGGTCTGTCCTCTTTAACCCAAACCTAGTATGTAGCATGATAGTGGTATCCCCAATATGACAGAGAGATTGATCAACAGAAAACACTACATCACTCACACGCTTCGTTGTGCAAGTTGCCAGTAGAAATACTACTCCATAAGTCACACTGGGTAAATCCAAATCTTCACATGGATGCCACTCTGCCAATTTACGGGTACAGGTGTGTGTGGTTCTAGAATGCTAGACATAGTAGAGCGATGGACGTTAATAGGGTCCTCCATGCTAGGCCTCTGGAATAAATTATAGTAAGTAATCCAACAGTTCTGCAACAGAAACACCAGGGCTACCAGCAACATCTTGAGAGGTAGTCCCCTGAACTTGTTCACTACTGGTGGTACCAGTGTCGAAGGAGGGAAGGTATACAGGAATTGGAAATGCTGGGGCTGGCTTAGAGCATCTATAGCATAAGCCTGACTGTCTTGTTTGTTGAGACACATGTATCTTTCTAGCTGTGATGTTGAAAAGGAGGCTAAAAGATCTATTTGTGTAGTGTCCCAAACTGAGCAAAGATTTTCTTCCTGACACATGGGCATATCACCATTGAGAGGCCTAGTTGCTTGACCAGGAGTCTGCTATTGTATTTCCGATGCCCTTCACATAGACCAGAACAAGGGAGATCTGACAGCGTTGACACCACAGTAGTAGGCCTATCTGACAGGCTAAGCAGACAGTTTTGGCGACTTCATTCCCCCTTCTTTCGCCAGATAAGCCACTGAGGTCTTGTAGCCTAGGCTATATGTAAACACACAGCCTTCCCTTCCAATCTCTCCTGAAATGCTCTCAGTGCATTCCTGAGCACCAGCCTCTCTGAGAAAATTGATGTGGCTGTACTTCTGTCTGGCCATCCACTGACCCCTTGCCGTCAGGGCCTGTAGACTTGCTCCCCATCCCTTCCCGCATCTGTTGACGCATCTGTTGCCCTAGTAAGATCGGGTGTCGGGCGCTGGAGCTGGCGTGGTGTTCCGCTGTCTAGTGTTTTCCAGAACTAGAGCTTCTGTTTGGCTTTGTGACGTAATGCTGTCTGCTTCCACATGTCTTGTGGTCATTGGTAAATAGACCGTAGTGCCTGTCATGGTTCTCTGACATGTAGCCTGGCATAGTTACTTTCCATAGAAATGTCAGCAACTTCCTGGCTGTCACAATGGAGAGTTAAGAATATTGCAGGCAAGCTCCCTGATTGATAAACGTTTGTCTTTCGGCAGACAGACATCATGCTTAGTGAATCCCACAGCAGGCCAAGCTATAGGAACCTGTGTGCTGGCACCATACTGGAATTTTCCCAGTGCTATAGGAACCTGTGTGCTGGCACCATACTGGAATTTTCCCAGTTAGGCTGAAGCCAAGGTCTTCTAGTACTGTCACCACTGTTCTGGCACTGTTTTCCACTTGCTGTTTGGTTCTGGAAAGGATTAAAAAGTCGTCCAGGTAAAAGACAATCCTGATTGCTTTGGACCTGAGGCAGTGCACGATGGGTTTGGTTACCCTGGTGAACACACTGGTGGAGAAGGCCGGACAGAAGGGCAGGGCTGTGTAGCGATATGTCTGTCCTCTCCAGGTGAACTGCAAGAAACGGTGATGGTTCAGATAGGGACATGAGAATAAGCATCCTTCATGTCCAAGCAGACTACACAGTCCCCCCTCTGCAGTAGCTGAAAATCATCTTTGATGGTTGTCATAGAAAAGTGTGGTTCCTTGACGTGGTATTGGTCTGTTTCCTCAGCTGAAATTGTGCAGAGCCTGTGGAGTTGCAGCCACGGAAACAACAAGAAACTGCGAAGAAGAAGAAGAAGTAGAAGAGCTCTTGTGGTGGTGAAATGACTGCTCCTCCCTATCTTTGCCTGCCTGTAGGATCTAGCTGTCGTGGCTGAGGGCGGTGGTCATAGGTGTGATGACCTGGCCCCTGTAGCTGGTGAGCCCCATGCCTGAGTGAGCTCTGTACCTCCCTTCTGTTCTTCATGGCCTTGACGACAAAGTCCTGATTCCCAGTGAACTGATGTGTCTCTGATGGAGATAACTTCTCCAGTGTCTTCCTGCCTTGAGAGTCTGCCACTGCACTCAGGCACAGCTGACGTCATTCCTTGTACAGGGCAGAGGATTGAGCAGCAAGAATCCACAGAGCATGACCCAGGGCATTGGCCATGACTTCACTCAGCATCCAGAGCACCTCTCCACCTTTCCCTTCACATTGGTCTGCAGTAGATGGGTACAGTGGGGTAACTTCTCCAGACTTGTGCTTGCAGTAGTCAGAGCCAGACACACTGCCTGTGCTTCTGTCCCAATCCGTGTCTGCTGGGCACTCAGAAAGTCGTCCCTACTGCAGGCATTGCCAGCCAGAGGAACAATTGGTGGCCGTGACTGTGTAGCAAAAGCCTCCATCTCTTCATGGGCAGTGCACATGGCGGTGACTGTTGGCCTTCACTGGCTGCCCCGTGTGTGTGTGTGTGTGCCCAGGGTTGTCAAGGCCACACGGTTGTCAACAGAGAACGTGTCTGCTGTGATGGAACTTTACCCAGGCGGTTATTTCAGTGCCACTGGGTGAAACCCTGTAACTCAGGTATGGCCTGAAAGGGGTCAGGGGTACGGTCTTCCATGTCTGACCCCTCCGATGCCCCCCTGACATCCTCATAATAGTTTTGATCCACTTCCAGACTGGGAGGTGGTGGGGAAATGGAAAGGAGGAATGGGGTTGGTGTTGTTGTTGTTTTTTAAATAGTATTCTTCTGATTAAAAAGTAAGATAAACACACAACCAGTAATATAATTATTTCAAGTTGTACAATAACAGGTATTGGGTGTACAACATCAATAAACAAAAACAAATGTAAAACAACCATAGATAATCTTAAGATAAAGCAATTTTAGACTAATACTACTACGCAAGAGATATTTCGTCAGACATGTCTGGAATCTTTTTATTTCGATATTTTTAAAAAATCCAACCCAATCTTGTTGTTTATAGCCCTGCCGACCACAGAGGCCATATCAGGGCTGTCAGCTTGCCCAATTTTAAATCTCAGATTTAAAATGTGCAACAATATACATATTAAAACGGGGTATAAAACCAACTCTACTGTCCTTCCTTGTATCAACGCCCCGGCCAGCCATAAGTGTCAACCCAGGACAGGCATTTCTCAGTAATTTATCAGATTAAATTCCTTTTCAAAAAAGAGCTGAAGCTCAATGCCGGCTTCTTTTTTTTAAAAAAAATATACAGGTTGAAAAACTATCTGCCACTGAGCCCCAGAGCTGAGACTGGCTGGGGCTGGGGGGTGGAGTGAGGAGAAAGAGGTTGGGCGTTGAAAACAAAATAAAAAGAGAGGACAGAATTATGAAGCCTCCTGGTCGAGGGAGAGGTGAAGGTATAGGGGTGCGCCCCCCACCCCTTACTCCCCCCCCCCCCCCCTCCCAGGCAGTGGGAGGGAGGGAGGGAGGGAAGGAAAGACTTGCCGTTGTTGTGTGGAGTGGAGACTGGACCCTGATGTTATCTGGTCCACTGGCTGGCTGGCTTGATGTGGGCAAGTAGTCCATTAGCCTAGCCCGGATGGTCCAGTGCTGCTGTGGGGTATCACTTACCTTGGGCGCTGGGCCTGACAGGGCAAACAGTGATACACAACCAGGCCAACCACAGCGCCGAGATGTCCAGGCTGGGGGGCTGTGTAGCGGGCAGCTGACATACTGCAAAACGATATAACTGTTTGTGCCGGGATCGTTTGCTGCAGCCCAGCACCCAGGGGGAAAAGCCGAGCCTGAGTGCTGTTTGCCAATAGCACAATGATACCAAAAGCAGCCAGGCCTACAACAGTGCCGATGTGCAGATGCTGAGGCTGGGCCGTGTGCTATGTAGTGGGTTGCTGGCTTACGCTAAACGATATGGCTGTTTGTGCCGGGATCGTTTGCTGCAGCTCAAAGGAGAGTAATACCAAGTCCAAGATACAAAGGGTGCCTTCTTCCATCTAGATCACACACAGGAACATGCATTGAATGATTATGGTTACTTGCTGAGGTAAAAACACAAACACTCAATAACCTCTGCTTTATCATTTTCTCATGTGCTATCTTTTCTTCTTTTTCTTCCATGAATAATAACTAATAAAATAATTATGATATGCACACACATACACATATGATCCAAATAATTGTGAAAACAATTATCACGGAATGGAAACAATGCATGTGACACCCTGATATCAGTTGCATGTAGAATAGAATTTGAACCCTGACCTTTTCTAGGGGGGTTGATGCATCTGCTTCGCCACTAGAATGACCAGCTACTGTAATTGGGAGGCAGACAAAGCAGCATGCTCTGTATCCAGCTGCTGATTGCTCCCCCCCCCCCCCCCCCCCCTCAGAAAAAGGACACAGTGCTATCCAATAAAGTAGGCGTGTGTAAAACGTTGGAAATATCCATAATCTTTATCAAAGTAGGCACATGCAAAACGTTGGAAATAACCATAATTATTCTTTCCATCAACTTCGCGAGAATTGCAAAAAGCGCCAAATGTCCGCGGGAACACCCTTTTATACGGCTGATAGGGGGATGCTGGCGAGGCTCCGCCCACATAGGGCCTAGCGTGTTCCCTCCTGAAGACTGCTTTTTCTTTTTATAAGTTCATACAAGGCTGGGTGAGAGAGAGAGAGAGTATTGCAAATACCCAAAGGTATGAGCTGTTGCACTTCCTGCGTGCAGATATAGATGTGTGCATACACTCTGAATGTCAGAGTATATGAGTTAGTGAGTTCGTACACGCGTATGCTTTCCTCTATGCTTGCCTTTCTGCCTGGCCTGGTGTGTGTGTGCGCGCACGTGCGCGTACGCGAGCGCGCCTGCGAGAGAGAGAAAGAGAGAGAGAGAGAGGGGGGGGGGGGGGAATGTGTGTGTTTATGGTTTGTGCGCGCGCGTACGTGCGTATAATTATATGAGTGTGTGTGTGTGTGGGTGCTTGCGCATTTGTCTGTTAGAATAACATACCTCTCTCTCTCTCCTCTCTCTCTCTCCGTCTCTCTCTCTCTCTCTCTCTCTCTCTGTCTCTCTCCTGCATGTATCCTAACCCCTCCCCCAATCTCCTCCCTCACTACCTCCAATTCTCTAGTCTATTAGGCTGCACACCGGTATTAATTTGGGGGTCATGTAGTATCTTGTATAGAGTGCGAGTGGGAAAAAATGTTGGTGATTTTCACAGATTTTTTTTAGCATGAAAAAATGGACTGTGCACTTGTTTATTGGATTGAGGACATAGAACAATACCAGGTAGTCACGAGAAAGTTGGAAATAACCATCAAATGAGGTTTGCCTCTATTCCTACAGCGTTGACCCCGCGCATGCATATTGCGGTAAGGAAGCTAGCAGACGACAAAGGACTGAGGGGGTACAGTGTTTGCTGAAAAATTTTAAAAATTCAAACCTACCAAATTTGTTCAAAATCACATGAGTTTTGAGTCAGAGGCTAGTCTTTAACAAAAAGTGGTTTTTATTTCTGTGGATGCCTTAGTACGTGCGGTATGAATATAAGAGTTACATAGAAAAACAGAAGGAAAAGAGTGATTTTTTAATACCGGTGTGCAGCCTGTACTACCACCGCCCGACATCACAAATTGCTGTGTTCTAAATTTTGCTGACGGGTTCTCAGTTTCAGAGATTACCATCAAGTCCTTGTACATGCACTTAAAGTGGTGGCTAGTTTAAAGATGGAAATTAGACAAATTAATGTCATTGTACTGGCACTTAAAGTGCTGGCTAGTTTGGAGATGGAAATTAGACAAAATTAATGTCATTGTACTGGCACTTTAAGTGGTGGCTGGTTTTGGGGATTGACGTTACCAGAAAATTGCTTGCCTATTGTGACCCTAACTGCTCCAATAAAAGCTATGGTATGCGTTGATGTTATTTAGTTTCTTTCATAGAGCGTGTTGTTGAGGTAGACTCCTGTTCAGTTTAGCATGGGTTTTTCTGTGTGCTCATGGTTGACTTTGTTGGTGGTTTGGGTTTGTAAGTTGATTTTTTTTTTAATTACTGAATTATTGTTATTATTATTGTAAGTTAAATATGTATAGTTATTATTTCCATCATTATTGTTGTTGTGTTGTTGTTATTAGTTCACTAGATGTGTGTGTGTGTCGCTGTGTGTTGTGTGTGTGTCACTGTGTGTGTGTGTGTCACTGTGTGTGTGTGTGTGTTGCTGAGTGTATACATGGTGTGTGTGTGTGTGTGTGTTTGGTTGGGGTTTTTGTAAAAGTTGGTGTCAACTCACTCACTCACTCACTCATCCCTTGGTCGGGACGACCGTTGGGGTACCCGCACGGACGCTGCAAGTGGTTCTGTCCTGGGCTGCTTTCAGGAGGTTTGGTACAGTGAGGCCAGTCCACTCCTTGATGTTGGATATCCAGCTTTTGCGTGGTCGTCCCTGCCTCCTTGCTCCTTCCACCATTCCCTGCAGGACTGTCTTGACAGGCTGTTATGCCTTGTTGTGTGGCCAAACCACTTCAGTTTCCTCCGTTTGACTGTATCTAGCAATGGTTCTTGTTTGCCAGCCAGTGCCTCGATCTGCTGCCAGACGTAGTCATTGGTTTTGCGGTCTCTGTAGGTGATGTTCAGGATCCGCCTGAGGCACTTCATCTCAAAGGCTTGAATGCGACGTTCTAAATCGGCAGTAAGTGTCCATGCTTCACAGCTGTACAAGGCAATGGATTTGACGAGTGCCTTGTAGAGTCTGACCTTAGTGTGGGTTCTGATGTTGTGGTTTCTCCACACTTTCGCCAGCTTAGTCATGGAGGAGAGTGCCACAGCAAGTCTGATCTTCACCTCTTGTGTGCTCGTGCCTTCTTTGGTGATGACTGCTCCAAGGTACTTGAAAGTTTCCACCTCCTCTAGTGTCTCGCCACTCATCTTGATGCTGGTGGGAGTGGTCGGTGTGGTACTGTTCACTAGGATCTTGCTCTTTTCCGTGCTGATCTCCATACCGTGGGCATTGGCTGATGTTTCCAGTCTGGTGGTGAGATCCTGGAGTTCTTCTTCACTGCGGCCCATGAGATCAATATCGTCTGCGAATCGAAGATTGCAGACTGGCCTTCCTCCTATTGTGATTGTGGTCTTGAAGTCAAGGAGGGCCTCCTGCATGATGTTCTCCAGGAACACGTTGAAAAGAACGGGGGATAGCGGGCAGCCTTGTCGAACTCCAACTGAAGTCCGGAAGAACTCCCCGATTTCTCCACCCATGAGGACTGCACTGTGGGAGCTGTCATACAGCGCCTGGATGACTTGAATCAGGTCCTCGTCGAAGTTATAGTCTCTCATGACCTGCCACAGAGCTTCTTGCCACACTCGGTCGAAGGCCTTCTTGAAGTCAACGAA
>CM054151.1:33199555-33207055 GCA_028751875.1 Rapana venosa | reverse complement strand
AAACGAGAATGTTTTGGGTGTGACAGATCATATTTACTTAAGTGGGCTAGTAAACACTGGAGGCTGTCCCACACCAAGGGTTTTGAAAAGCATACAATCCTGAGATCTATATGTAGTTTGAGGGTTCTGAGGTAAATCCTGATTTATGTAAAAGAATGATTTTTGCCTATTGTACAAGATTTTCGGAAAGATGTTTTACTTATGCAAAGATTGTAGAAATAATAATTATGTAAGTGTTTCTGCTACAACATGTGTGGCAAGTTTAAGAATGTTTCAATTCAAGCCATGTGACCATATGGTGATGATAGTTTCAGATGATTTAAAGCAGCAAGCACTTCGTGCACTGTTAGATTGAATATTCTTACTGTTGCAAAAAAGCTTTCCTTTATGATTTGTCATTATCAAAGATCAACGCCAACCTAATGAGAGAGAGAGAGACAGAAACAGACAAACAGAGACAGACTGACAGACAGAGACAGACAGACAGACAGACAGAGAAACAGACAGGGGCAGACAGAGATAAAGCATAAACTATGTGGCAAATGGTAAGAACAGTTTTCATTTTAACTTTTGCATGTGTGCCCAAACAATACTCACACATATGAATACAACATCATTTCCATCTTCAAACTTCACACTTTATTTGAAAGAAATAGATGATATCAAAATAAATATATATATATCTGAATTACCAAAACATATACACACATTACACAATAATACATAAGCAGCCAATCTAAGCACCAAGATCTCTGTACATGGGTGATAAATATATATAATATATATATATATATATATATATATGTAGCTGTTTTTTTCCAAACCTTTTTGAAGGCATATTGAAAAATCTCTTAGAAAAAAGCAATCTTAGATACAAATAATTATTGTTAACTCATATTTCAAATGCATATTTTTGTATAAATGCTTACCCCTCTAAAAAGCATCACCTGTACAAAAAAGACACTTTAATTCAAACGACTTAAAAGTATGTACCATTCAAATGACACACAAATAGGCACTTTAACCTAAGAGCTTGAAAATGTGTACCACACAAATAACATGACATGTTGTTGGAGCAATAATATGGCAGATTGTACAACAGAATCTAAAACCCTGGTTGGGTTTTCTTTTTTCTTTCAACATTTTTTATAGTCGGGAAAGGCAAGTACTAGCGAATGTGCAAGTAGCCATAATTATTGCATAGCAGGCTTTTTGGATACTTTTTCCCTAATGGAAGAATTAAAGGGGATAAAAGCGTAGTTAAAATAACTGTGTTACCTCCCTTTACTAGACAGCCTGCTTCTAATTTTGTCAAGTCTGTTTCTGGTCCATGATTTGGAATGGCCTCCCTATCTCTCTTCACCAAAGACCTTCTTGTGACACTTTTAAATCTGGCCACAAGACAAATTTGTTTCAAACCTAAGAATTTCCTCTCCTGTTTCATTTCATAGCTATCCCTGCTTTTCAACAGCCAAAAATTCCATCACCCTGCCAAAGTGTATAACCTGTGTGTGTGTGTGTGTGTGTGTGTGTGCATTTGGACCTGTTAGAACTATTACTTGCCATTGGTTGCATGACTGTGTAAGAATGAGTTGAGTGCAAGTGCTTTGATTTGTCTGTGCAAGATAGAGCTATATAAATTCCATTTATTATTATTATTATTATTATTATTATTATTATTATATCATCATCATTATTATGTGTTTCTGAAGGAGAGAGAGCATTGAAAAGAAAACTGCTAGAGAGAGAGAGAGAGAGAGAGAGAGAGAGAGAGAGAGAGAGAGAGAGAGAGAATTGAAAAGAAAACTGCTAGGTTTTAAAATAGAGGCTAGTAGAATTTTTGCAGGGGTAAAATGTTTGGGATTTTTTGTCAGTCCAAATGCTGCCAATGAAAGGTTGATATCATATTCAGAAATAAAACAAGGAAAGAACCACCCAAAGCATAATTACAGAAAAATTTAAAAAAGAATTATATGTTTTGATTTTTTTTAAAGATACATCAGCAGTATCATCATCCCTCAAAGTAAGCAAAACCATGGAAAGACCCAGGAAGACATTATCACATATATTTCAGAATGGTTATCAGACATGTGTCCTTAAAAAGTTACATTTACATAATCAAAATATCAGCATGGAATTCTTTTAAGCGTGAAAACATTAAATTAATTATACTTGTCATTTGAAACACAAACTTTGGTGTCTTTATATTTCATTGCCTGTTATTCATGCTCCCTTTTTTAGGCTAAAGTATAAAGTTTTTGTAAATAAAAAAATAAACCCAAACTGCTGAAGACTTCGGTAAAAAATATTGTTTGTAAAAGATGTGCATATCACCAAAGAATATGTCAAAGGTAAATCAAACTGATTTGAACACCACACAACAAAGGATGAGTCAGGATAGAGGGACATACAATACAAAGACAGGCATAACAATAGGAATTATATGAAATCAGAAAACAAGGAATGGGTCAGAGCAAAAAAGAGGGAAGTGTAAAAATGTCTGAAGGATATACAAGAGACGAAGACTTGATGTAACAAACAAAACCCAAACACACACAGAAAAAACAAAACAAAACAACACAAGAAATAGCGACTAGACCAAATGTGATACTTCAAAACTGTACAACCCAGAGTACTCAAACATAATGACAATAACAATAATGACCATAACAACCAAGGCTCAAGGCTTGTTAAAAAGAGGAGCATTCACAAGTCTAGACTTTTCCCAATCTGAATGTGAAGAGATGAGAATACAATTTATAAGACACACATGGGTAACAATCAATCAGGTAAATTGATGGATTTTGTCTCCTTGGTATAAAAACTAGTTTTCTGTTCTTTTCTCTGGAACATGTCCCAGAAATGTAAAACAAGAGACAAACTCTGATCAAGTGTGACATGTACCTGACAAAAAATGTCTATGCTACATCAGCCAACTACCAAAGAATTTTACTCAGCAAGTTCTGGATGGAAACTGTTGCCAGTATTACTATCTCAGGTTAATGTTTTAGATCTTAGATGTTACTGATCTGTTTCACATGCATTACTGGAAAGTAAACTTCAACATGTAGGAATCTAAGAATAAGAGGACCTGACTCTGCCAATGTAAGTGATAGTAAACATATTGCTGCAGTGTCAACAGTCATTAGTAGCAGCTGTTCACTTCATTTTACATTTTGTCATCTGGCAGGGTTAAGGGACTCAAATAGTTTTTGTCCAAATCACTCAGGGAAGAAGTCAACTCAAAACCAAATAAAACTGAGCAATTTCATTTCCTGTATCAAACCATTTGACATGACATTAATGGCTGGTAAAAAAATACTACAGGCTATAAAAAAGAACATTTTTTTTAAATAAAATTTTTATTGTCTGTTCTACAATAAGGTTTTTCATAACCCAGTATATTGGTTTCTCCAAACAAACATAAAAATTGTTTACATTATGCAAGTTTTCTACACTAAAGCTGTTCAGTTCAAACTCATCCTCAATTTCTTCACACACTCACCAGCTAACTTTCTTGCAGACACATTAAAATCTTTATTTTGAAAACTTGATTTTCCATTCTGTCATGATTTTTAAAACTTTTTTTTCTTTTACAGTGGTCTTAACTCCAATGGCACTTTCAGTATGTATAACCACAACTTTGTAACAGACAGTCCATTTTTGTTTGGCATAATACTTTTAGATTAATATTATTAAACAATCATCAGCATTTCAGACAGAATGTAATTTCCTGCTTAAATTATTGATGTCATTATTTATGGATGTTCTGATGTCATATTTTGAGGAATTAATAATTGATGCAAATGTCTATGACTATCTATATTTGGTATTCTGAGTAAATTCCCCTTTAAATATACCTGATGCATATTCAGATATAAAACAAATATATTGCCTCATGTAACAAAATTGCACTTAAACTGAAAGGATATTATATTCTTCTCAAACCATTCCATCCCCACGCCATATTTGGATCAGACAATGTGTGTTTCTACAAATGTATTCCATCTCACAGTCACCTGTTAGTCAACTTTCACGTGACTTAAAGCGTATCAATTTACAATGCAGATGAGAAGGGAAGGGAGAGAAGCAGGGGTCAGTATTTCTGTCCATAAGCCTTCTGAATGGTCTGCCCTTGTGCCTGAAGGTAATCTGAACGATCCTGCTTCTTCCGGTCAAAGATGGATGATGGTTTGGCTCCTGAAACAGATTGGTGAGTATTAAAAGAGAAAGGTAAAGGCATCCCATAACCTAGTGGTCACAGGCAAGAGAGGCATCATTGACTTCAGTTTCTCTTGGGGCCAGCATATTGAGGGTAGCACCCATCTCCTCTCCCTTGCTGCTTTACCTTCCCTGACCCTAAAGAGGCAGGTACCCATTTACAGCTGCTGTGATGGTGAACTGGGAGTCTGTACTGAAACCAAGGCGTGCAAACGGTCACCCATCCAATTGGTAACCACGCTCGATGCTGCTTAACCTTGGCTGGGGGAAAGCGAGTGCTCTGATCACTGAGCTATCCCTTCCCCTAGTTAAAGTTAAATTTTTTTTTTTTAATTTGTTCTTTGGCTAGAGGTCCACCAATGCTGAGATGTTGTGTAGGCACCATTTTACCCACGATTAAGGTACCCACTTTCAGACTTCGGGGATACAATTATAAAAGAATACCCGCAAAAAGAGAACCCTACCTAAGATAGATGAATTTATTTATTTATTTATTTATTTATTTATACCACTTGAAGTCACGTCAGATTTGTCTGCGTGAAATTCGGGCTGCTCTCCCCAGGGAGAGAGCACGTCGCCACAGAGCAGCGCCACCCTTTTTTTCTGTCTGCAACTGCATTTGTTTCCCTATCAGAGTGGCTTTTTTTCTACAGAATTTTGCCAGGGACAACTCTCTTGTTGCCGTGGGTTCTTTGACGTGCGCTAAATAATGTTTGTGTAACACACGGGACCTCGGTTTATCATCTCATCCGAAAGACTAGCGCCCAGACCACCACTCATGGTCTAATGGGTGGGGGAAAAAGTTTCGGGTCCAAACGGGATTCGAACCACCGCACACTTCCCACCCCTACTTTTCGCTTTCTAGACAGGAGCGTTGTTACCTCTACACCACCGACCCACCGTGCAATTCCTGATGGAGGCGACAGAAACAAAATTACGCCAAACTGTGTAAAAAAATTTTTTAAATGAATAGGCATTGATGTCAGCCATTTTCTTTGTGGGCACTCACAAATGCAACCCTATGGATAGTCCTTCGGATGAGACTATAAACAGAGACCCCGTGTTCGATCCAACGCACGCAGAACATCTTGCGCACACACGTTAAATCCTGTTCCGCTTTTCGGAAGAGTAGGCCATTGTGTGCCGGTGGAAACACAGATGACAAAAAATGGACAACATCGCATACTCACGGGGGGGGGGGGGGGGGGGGGGGGGGAACTGGATGTTAACAAACCCCAACCCACCCACATAAGTGCTTGTTCCTCTTATCCTCGATATAAAAAGAATAAATAAAATATAAATACATCTATCTATCTATCTGTCCCGTAGTCTGACGACCGTGGGGGCACCCTCAAAGACTCGACAACCAGTTCCCTCCATTGCTCTCTCATAAATACATTATATAAAAAAAAAAATATTTATATATAAATAAATAAATAAACACATATATTATATTTAGGAGGCACCGTGATCGAGTGGTTTAGGCGGTCAACTCGTGATCCAGAGGTCGCGGGTTCGATCCCTGCTCGGCTCGGTGTTGTGTCCTTGGGAAAGACACTTGACTCCTATTTTCCTCACTCCACCCAGGTGTACAAGTGGGTACCAGCTCTGCTGGGGAAGTATCTGGCGACAGACTAGCGTCCTGTCACAGGGGTGGTGAAAAACCATCAGTTCGCTTAACGCTACAGAAACCGGGATAAGCTCCCGGCTCTATGGGCCTCCTGGCTCGAAAGAACATACTTACTTATATATTATATATAAATAAATTTTTAAAATAATAAATAAATAAATAGGCACGCAACCCACCTTCCGCACCACCACCAGCGACAGGCGCAGCAGGGGCAGGGGCAGGGGCAGGTGCTGCAGCAGGGGCAGGGGCGCCTTTCTTCTTGCCGAAGACGGAGGGAGGGCCTCCCCCGCTGAGCTGCTGTTCCAGCATGCGGTAGGACTTGGGCATGACGTTGCGGTACTTGCTGCCCTCGTTCATGCCCGGGTTGATGCTGCCTTCGTCCAGCTCCACGCGCTGCTCCTCCCCCTCCTGGGAAGGCATGTCCTGCACGTTCACCACACCCCTGTGGCAGGGGGGGGGGGGGGGGGGGGGCAAAAAAGGAGGGGAGTTAGGGGGAGTTTTTAGTTGAGGGAGTTGTTTGTTGGGAGAAAATAATAATAATAATAATGTGTGGAATTTATATAGCGCTGAATCTTGTAAAGCAACAAATCAAAGCGCTTTTAAAAAAAAAAAAATGTATGCGTGTGTATGCGGTTTTTTAAATGTCATCTGTTCCCACCGGCACACAATGGCCTTCTCTTTCGAAAAGCGGAACAGGATTTAACGTGTGCGCAAGATGTTCTGCATGCGTTCGCACACGGGGCCTCGGTTTATAGTCTCATCCGAACGACTTTGACACTCAGTTCGATTTTTTTGGTCAAACTGGGAAGAAAGGGCGAGGCTGGGAATCGAACCCAGAACCTCACGGTCTACTTGTTGGCAGGCAAACGTCTTAACCATCCTGGTAATGGTGGTGGTAATGGTGATGATGGTGGTGGTGGTGGTGGTGATGATGATAGTGGTGGTGATGGTGGTGGTGGTGGTGATGATGATGAAGAGGAAGATGAGGAGGAGGAGGAGTAGAGGAGGAAGACTGTAAAAGTAGAAGAAAAATGCAAAGGAGAAGAATTCATGCACAGAAGAAGAAGAAGAAAATGATATGCAAAAAGAAGAATTGCACAGAAGAGGAAAAAGACACAGAGGAAGAGGAATGCAAAGAAGAAGAAGAAGAAGAAACAGAAAGACAAGAAGACACAAAAGAAAAATTCGATTGTAGAGACACGTAAAGAATAACGACGAAGACGACCATGACTACAACGCCAACCACGACTTCAACAAAGACCACCACCACCACACCACCACAACACCAACCACAATACCAACAACAACCACACCTTCTACTTTAACAATGACCATGCCGGACACTGCTGACTGACCTCTGAACGACCAGGTCCACCTCACCACCACCACCACCACCTTGACCACACCACCACCTACCACCACCACCACCTCATTACCACCACCACCACCACCACCGCAACAACAACAACCAACCACACACACCACACCTACCACTACCACCCACACCACCACCACCTACCACCACCTTGACCACCCACCACACCACCACCACCTACCACCACCACCACCTCAACAACAACAACCTTCCACACACACCACACCTACCACTACCACCCACACCACCACCACCTACCACCTACCACCACCAC
>CM054151.1:33137055-33189555 GCA_028751875.1 Rapana venosa | reverse complement strand
AGAGCCTATTGGTACATGGGATCTGGTTTTATTGTCTTAGTCGAAAGACTTTGGTGGAGTGGGGTCAGTGTTAATTAATGTTAATTCCGAGGAAGACTCCCCTGGAAGGGCTGGATGCCTTAGCAATGATTCAACCTTCTCCTTCAGGTACGGGATAGCCTAGTGGTCAGAACATTGCGCTCGCAATCTGACGACCCGGGTTCGATTCCCGTTCAAGGGGATATTTTCCCCTGGAGTTAACATCAGTGCAGACTCCACTCTCCCCTAAAAGTCCTTTGGATGAGACTATGAACCGAGGCCCCGTGTGCGAACGCACGCAGAACATCTTGCGCACACATTAAATCCTGTTCCGCTTTTCGTAAGAGTAGGCCATTGTGTGCCGGTGGGAACAGATGACAAAATTTACAAAACCGCATACACACGGGGACTCGATGTAAAAAAAAAAAAGCACATGAGTGCTTATTCCATTATCCTCAATTTAAAATAATTAAATAAATGAATAAATAAATAAATAAATAAATAAATCCGCAGATCTCCACCAGGACGCTCCAACAACGTAGGCTTTTTTTTCCGCCACGCCACATCTTCCAAGAGTTCAAGGTGACAGTGGGTGAAATTAATGGTTCATCAGCTGAAGAGATTCAGTACACTTGGTGACACCTCAAGCACGAACTGGGCATGTTTCATGTTGTTGTCCAGACCAAACAAGGTACGAACCCAACCTTTCTGATGAGGAGTCTGACGCACTAACCACCGGGCTTTTCCGTCCCTGAGGATATTACAGGATCGAACTCTGTTGGTACAGTAGAGAATGGCCTTTCCAAGGCCACACACTGGCGTTTAGGGGTAGTTTTATTTTTCGCCAATTTTCCTCTCTAATAAAAAAAACCCAACCTCAAACACATACAGCACTTACAAGTGCCTCTCTATTGCAAAGGCTCTTTGGGGGAGGGGGGGTGGCTGGGGGAGGGGGGGGGGGGGGGGTAAAAATCTAGCTCATTTTGAACAAGTAGGGTGTGAAGTTGTTTTCTCAGAAGTTGTCCAACTTTTTGCATTGCTCAACCGCATATACAGGGCAGGCAGAGTTATCGGTAACCCTTTTCCAATTCTATGACTCCCGGCACCATTATTATAATATATAATAAATGTGATTTAAAGCGTGAATTGTAACACAATCAAGCCTCATTTATTTCATACACTTAGTCACGCGATTCTCCGTAATCGGCTGCTCTCCCGGAGAGCGGAAACGCGTCGCCACTTAGCGCTGCGCCACCCTTTCACCCTTTTTTTTCTTTTTTTTTCTGCAGCTGTATTTGTTTCCCTATCAGATTTGTATCCCTATTTCCCCCTATCTTTAAAATAATCACACATTTTATTGTTTCATACACTGGTATACCTTAAAAATGAGCACAACTTTTTGCTGTGTAGCTAGCACAGTAGAGAAGACACTACCTCCTCCGGAAGCTAAAGTTGGAGTGGGGCCCAACTTCATGCTGCTTCAGAGGCATAGCAGTTCGGAGAGGTGGTGCATGCAATATGTGGCCCACATGTCGGCACTTCCTTTGGGAGACCAAAGAATGAGGAAGAGCAGGAGTTTTGAAGGTGAAAGTCTCCAGCCTGCTCTCCTATAGGTCTAGCATTTTCTTCTTCTTGTTCTTCTTCTTCTTGTTCTTGTTCTTGTTCTTGTTCTTTCTTCTTCTTCTTCTTCTTCTTCTTCTTCTTCTTCTTCTTCTTCTTCTTCTTCTTCTTCATCTTATTTGCATTCTTTGCATTATTTGCACTCTTCTTCTTCTTCTTCTTCTTCTTCTTTCTTCTTCTTCTTCTTCTTCTTCTTCTTCTTCTTCTTCTTCTTTCTTTGTTGTTGTTGTTGTTGTTGTTGTTGTTGTTGTTCTTCTTCTTCTTCTTCTTCTTCTTCTTCTTCTTCTTCTTCTTCTTTGCATTCTTCTTCTCTTCTTCTTCTTTGCTTTCTTCTTCTTTGCATTCTTCATCTTCTTCTTTGCATTCTTCTTCTTCTTAGATTTCCCATTTATGATTGTTGGTTTATACAGAATTTTGTTGAAAACAAGTGTCATAAAAGCACACGCTTAACTTTGACAGGACAATAAGTAAACTCATGATAGTCCTGTCATCATTTACATACACACATTGTGATGGATGGCTTTGAAGTAATAGCAACATAATTATTAATGATTCATATATGCTATTATTCTCACTTGCACACGCTTATTAAAAATTAAACAAATGTACTGAGAATAATCATTTCAACTGAACAAGCAATCTACCAAAAAGTCAGCTGTTTGATTGTTGTTAAAGGTTGCAAAAACGAATTGAAAAGTAATCAAATCATAATAGTTTGATGATGATGATGATGACGATGGAGGTAATGGTAATGATAATAATGATGAAATTAAATATGAATAAAAACAATAGTAACACCAATAATAAACTATAACAAAAAAAGCATGAACATGAAAATGTGGTGGAAGGAGGTAGATAATAAAAAAAAAAGCGAGCAGAGAGAGAGAGAGAGAGAGAGAGAGGGGGGGGGGGGGGCAAGCTTAGGTGTACAGAAGCGTATTAACACATCGGTATTATATATATATATATATATATATATATTATATATATATATATATATATATATATATATATATATATATATGCTTTATTTGTTTTGGACTGGATCCGCGTACTGCTTATCATTCTTTTTGCGCCAGAACAAGCAAGAAACACGTTCAGGAAGAGCATGAACTTGTTTTTTTCCTATGGAGATGATTGATAACCACTTTTTCGGGATTTTTGTTTTGTTTTGGTTTCCTTGGTTTCCTTTTTGGTTGCCTCATCTTCTGTGACGGTCCGGTCCTGCTGTTCTCACGGCAGCTCATTTCGATCTTCACGCCCTAGTCATACTCAGATTCGTTATGTCGCATCCCCAGAGCTGGCAGTTCACAGGGAGCCTACCAATATCAGGCTGCCGTGGGGCCACTATTCAGAGGAGCCATGCACTGCTGCTGGATTACTGTGGTGGTGTTCAGTGGTGCCTGTTCTGAGCTAACATACGCTGGACACCCATTTCCAAGATACTACTTTTTTAAAAAATAATTGCATGATAATCAATGATGATGAGGGTGATATAACGATGCTGCTAGGAAAGTGCATGGGCTTTGAGACTTGACGCCTTGACAGAGTTGTGTTATACGCATCCTCTCATGATAATATTTATATCCCTGTGTCAACCAGGCCCGAGAGATACAGAGAGAGGTACTATTTTTGAAGGTTACTCACTTAGAAACACACTGGCTCCATTAATGATAGTGGTGTACCAATGCCTGGGTCTCAGTTAATCTCATGTTCGTCAATTGCTGTTCCTAAGCCTTGCAGGTTTACTAAGTTTTCAAGCTTGCATGAACAAGAAATTGTTGGGCTTATGAACTTTATATAAGGTGTGTGTGTGTGAGTGTACGTGCGTGTGTGTGTGCGCGCGCGCGCATGCGTGTGTGTGTGTGCGCGCGTTTGTGCGCGTGCGTGTGTTATGCAAATGAGTTAAACGCAGATATAAACTTAGGATTCAAAATGTAGTATCCTTCATCCCATTCGGGTTTGAAAGTAAACGAAGACTGATTTTACAAACGTTGGATTCTTAAGAAAAGCAGAAACTTACAAATACAAAAACGATACAATAAGGCACTCAGTTTCAAACTATCAGAACTGCGATGCAGGCACTCAGTTTCAAACTATCAGAACTGCGATGCAGATGCTCCATCTATCATCCATACATTCAACGAGAAAGGCGCGTTATGTCAAGATGAGCTAGATTACTGGGCGTTATTACTTAATTCCGTTAGGATAATAGGGGCGAACTTAGTGATCTGTTCCTGGCTGTCTCTGCCCATGTGCGTCAAACACATTACCCATTGCGGTTATTTCCCTTGCCGGTAAAGCCTTAACGAAAATCTCCCTCCCACGATTTCTTGTACAAATCTTAAACATGCCGTTTCCATTTCTTTGTAGGTGTCCTTGTATCTCCTCAGACACAGCGTCACATTGTCAATGCCTGCCATTCACTTCTTTAAATCATGACTTGGCACTTGTAATAAGCAGACCCTTCAAATGCAAATGCACAGGTGACACATTAATAAATCTAATACTGCTAAACAGTCCTATACTTCGCCCTCTTCAAGCTCCGCAACTGTACAAAAGTCACATATAACCCTCATATAACACTTGCGTTGATGAAACTGAACTGTCATCGAACAAAGTGCCTAAAATCAGCTGGATGTTGATAAAACTTAAATCATATAACAATCTTATAATTATGGTAACCTAACAATAAGTGCTACTACCACATGAAGAGCTCTACGTCCACTAAACGTTGTTCAAAGGAAGCGGAGAAACTCTTTTGCTTCTATTCCTGGTACCTGGCAGGAGTGATTACAGCACGACGACTACTACTACTATGTGTGTGTAGGAGGTATTGACTGGCAGTAGATGCAGCTTCATGCGGTAGTAGTGCATGTAGTTAGGTTACCACATAAGAATGCTAAGTTGATTTTGAATTTTATCAGCATCCAACTGACTTCAGGCACTTTGTTCGATGACAGTTCAGTTTCATCTACAGAAGTGTTATATGAGAGTTATACATTAATTATATGTGACTTTCGTACAGTTGCATAGCTTGAAGCTGAAGAGGGAGAAGTAGAAGACTGTTTAGCAGAATTAGATTTATCAATGTGTCACATGCTAATTTGCATTTGAACAGGGGCCAACAATTATTCAGTTACCCCCCTCTCCCATTTGCCCTCACTTCACTCCCCCCCCCCCCCCCCCCCTCTCCTTGTCCTGCTTTCTATTCCAGCCCTTCTTTTTTTTCTTAACACCGGTTCTTAAAGGTGCAGTATCCAGTTTCTTTAAATTTGGTTGTTTCTTCTAATAATCAACAGGACAGGTAACCTTTCTCTAACCCCTGTAGCACACAAAGCCATGCACTGTGTTTGGGAACAACTTGTACCTGTGGATTTTTTGGTTTATTGTTTAAGTATCTGCCTTCCCGTCTCAACTCTTTTCAAATCAGGTGGGTTGGGTTTTTTTTCTTCAGGCAGAAATCTCATTATTTCTGTACCTTTTGAGGTGGGCGCTGCATGAATACTCTTAGCTGTTCACTGAAATCGGGGGGTTCAACGTATGCATGTGCATGAAAGGTTTTCGAGCTGTCTACCTGAAAAGAGAGAGAGAGAGAGAGAGAGAGAGAGAGAGAGAGAGAGAGAGAGAGAGAGAGAGAGAGAGAGAGGGGGGGGGGGGGGGGCATTTCCTTAACAACTCTTTAGGAAGTTAGGTCAGTACAGTCAGTATGACAATATCTTTGACACCTGGAATGAAGAGAGAGAGAGAGAGAGAGAGAGAGAGAGAGAGAGAGAGAGAGAGAAGAGAGAGAAGAGAGAAGAGAGAGAAGAGAGAAGAGAGAGAGAGAGAGAGAGAGAGAGAGATTTTCGAGGATAGGTCTAATGGAATAAGCACTCCTGTGCTTTTTTACATCCCTGCATGCATGCGATTTTGTCAATTTTATCATCCGTTCCCATTGGCACACGTGGTCCACTCTTCCGTAAAGTGGAACTGGTTTTAGCGTGTGCCCAATATGTCCTGCGAGCATTTGCACACGGGACCTCGGTTTATAGTCTCTCCCAGAGAGAGAGAGAGAGAGAGAGAGAGAGAGAGAGAGAGAGAGAGGAGAGGAGAGAGAGAGAGAGAGAGAGAGAGAATGACAATGACAAATTCTTTTATTTCGAGGATAATGAATAAGCACTCATGTACTTTTTTTTACATCCAATCCCCGCCCGTAGGGATACGTCTTATTAATAACCCAATACTTATACTCTCACACAGTAAAAACAAAGGGAAATAACCCTTTAAAAAACAACAACAAAACCAACAACAAAAAAACAAATAACGAGAGAAAGAGAGAGAGAGAGAGAGAGAGAGAGAGAGAGAGAGAGAGAGAGAGAGAGAGAGAACTGAACATCTTTGAATAAAAATATATATTATATAATAATATAATATAATATATATATATATATATATATATAATATCTCCTTACTGACCTGAGCCACATAGAGGGGCATGTTGAACTCGGACCCCCCCTGCAGACGAAAACCCCAGCTCTGGCTGGTGTCGTAGCGCCGAAGCTGAACTTGTTCCACATCCCCTGAAGCCATCTTGATTGAGGCAGCCTCCGACCTAGGTAGGCTAGACTAATCTCCTAAAAACCCCTCACAACCTCTACACGAAACTTCCCTTCTATTACTTAATTCCTTTCACTTCACCAACTTCACTTCCACACCAGGAGTCACTTTTTTTAATCTCTCTCTCTCTCTCTAACTCCCTTCAACGCTTGAATGGTATGCACTCACTCACTGCACACACTCACTCTCTCTCTCTTGTGAAATGTACACCTATGTAGTTGCTCAGTTGCTCTTCTCTTCTCTTGAGCCTGGCTTTCTCCTGTCTTGTCTGTAGCTCAGCAGATCCAGCAGACGCGCAGCAACGCATTCCACATACATACGTACACACTCACACACGTACACAACCGTTCTACGACCTACAACCACCACCACCACCACCACCACTACCGGTTCCTCCTCCACCAGCAACCGACACGAAGAAACGGCTACACACACACACACACACACACACACACACACTGCTGTCGGCAGGTTTTGCTAATTATTCAACCGAAAGTGTGGGTTTTTATCTGGAAACAGGTGTCACGGTGGCTGATCACAAGGCTAGTTTACAGGTAGTTAAAGGGTATCGAACTTTTTTTTCACATGAACTCAGCTACTAAACTCTCTCTTTTTATGGCCAGGTGGGTTGTTTTTAAATTAATGGTAGTGGGTTGTTTTTTTTAATGACTTCAAAATGTCGCTTTGTGGGTTATAAAAATAAGGGGATGGACTTTAAACAGTTTGTGTGTTTGAAAAAAAAATATCGTGGTATTTGTGAGTAATTTACTAGTTTGGCTCTTCAAATTTTCAGTAGAAAATACTAGATTCTCAACGCTAGAAACTTACTAAGTGAGGAATGTTGTAAACACCCACGCTACAAACTTTGAATCAAAATAAATCAGTCACAAACATCTTGTTGCTGTTCTATCAGCATTCTGTGCACACACACAAAAAGTGCTGTGTGCTGTTATCTGCTAAACAGCAGTAGGCTTACTGCCAGAATTTCTAGCACTCATACCACAAAACACACACACACACACACACACACACACACACACACACACACACACACACACACACACATGCGCGCGCGCGCGCGCACAGCACACACACAACACACACACACACACACACAATGCAGCGCAAAAATGCGCCGCCTTCAGCCGACAAGTTTTGAGAGATGCAACAGGTAAAAACTAAGTACCGCAGTGCCTTCGTTGCCAAGTGAACGTAGAACTAGGAACTCTGTTAGTGCTGCACTCGGCCTTAAGTCTACAGCTCAAAGCGCTGGGATCGGAAGAAGACATACACATAGGCACAGTACAGGTAGATAGACAAGAGTAGGCTTACCGGTAACCTACTGGGCGTGTGTGTGTGTGGTGTGTGTGTGTATGTGTCTGTGGGTGCAGCACCTTTTGCTGTAGTGCTGTGTGTGTGTGTGTGGTGTGTGTGTGTGTTGTGTTGTGTGTCTGTGTGTGTGTGGGTGCAGCACCTTTTGCTGTAGTGCTGTGTGTGTGTGGTGTGTGTGTGTGTGTGTGTGTGTCTGTAGCACCTTTTGCTGTAGTGCTGTGTGTGTGTGGAAAGCAGGGCACAGCACATACTGCTGGGTAGCCTTCTGCAAATAATTATTAAGCTTTTTCTTGCTCGTTTCTTGGCTGTTTTCTTATAGGCTCTGTCTGTCTGTCTGTCTGTCAGTGTCTTTATGTGTGTCTGTTTGTCTATCTGCCTGTCGGTTTGTGTGAAGGTTTGCGTTTTGAATACTGTCTGTTTGGTGGGTGTTTACGTGTGTGTGTGTGTGTGTGTGTGTGTGTGTGTGTGTACGTGTGTGTGTGTGTGTGTGTGTGTGTGTGTGCGCGCGCGCGCGCGCGCGCGCGTGGCGTGTATGTGTGTGTGTGTGTGTGTGAGTGAGAGAGGGAGTGGGGATGAGTGGGTGGGTGCGCCACATTGATTACATCAGTTGTGCGCTTGTCAGGCTGTTATGTTATACGGGTGTACAACACACACGCGCGCGCGCACACACACACACACACGCACACACGCACACACACACACACACACACACACTGTCTGAGAGAGAGAGAGAGAGAGAGAGAGAGAGAGAGAGAGAGAGAGAGAGAGAGAGAGAGAGAGCAAGCACTAACGGTACACAATCAATGTAAGCCCCTATGGCATTTTCCTTTACAGTGTCAGCTTATTTAGTCACTGCCCATCCCCCCCCCCCCCCCCCCCACCCCATCTCTTTCCACCCCCCTCTCTCTCTCTCTGTTTGTCACCCAACCTTTTTTTTTTAAACTTACAAGTACTGCCACTTTGTAAACTCCGCAATTCCATTTTGTAATCTTCCGCCATCCCAGTTTTACTTCTTTTTTTGTTTTGGAGTTTTTCTTTCAAATGTATGAATGCAGAGAGATTAATTCACGTCTGCCTGTTCCTCTCTCTCAGTGCGTGTGTGCGTGTGTGCGTGCGTGCGTGTGTGTGTGTGTGTGTGAGTGTGTGTGTGTGTGTGAAAGAGAGAGAGAGAGAGAGAGAGAGTGTGTGTGTGTGTGTGTGTTGTGTGTGTGTGTATGTGTGTGCGTGCGTGTGAAAGAGAAAGAGAGGTGGTGTGTGGGTGTGGGTGTACTTGTACTTAGATGATTTTATTTATCCATTTATTTCATTATATAAATATCTTTTCGGAACTTTTCTTTAGTTTTGGTAGGGGTGTATTAATTTCGGTCTTAGAAATTGTTGGAATCTCGCTTTTGCACATTTACATAGATGTCTTCTTCTTCTTTTTCTGCTGCTGTTCTCTCTGTTTCTCTCTCTCTCTCTCTGTGTCTCTCTGTCTGTCTGTCTCTCTCTCTGTGTGTCTCTCTCTCTCTTAGTTTTTACCTATAGCATCTCTCAAAAACACGTCAGCTGAAGGCAGTGCATTATTGCGTAACGCATGTGTTTACAACATTCCTCACTTATGGAAGTTTCTGGCCCTTTTTCTAGAGTTAAGACTTCAGCATTTTCTACTGAACAATGCTGAGAGCAAAACGATTAATTTACCCTCAAAAATAGGACTTTTTCCCCCAAGCTTACAAACTTTTAAAGTCCATCTCCATCCTGTAACCCACAAAGCAATCGTTTTTTTTTTAACGCAAGTAAAAAGATTAATTCGCAAGATTCATTCATTCATTCTCTCTCTCTCTCTGTGTGTCTGTCTATCTGTCTCTCTCTTTCTCTGTGCTTGTTTTCTGCATCAGTTTCAGTGTCTATTTGTTTTTACTCTCGTGTCTCACTGGATTGCTCATCTGCCTGCCTGTCTGTCTGTCTGTCTCTCTGTGCTTGTTTTCTGCATCAGTTTCAGTGTCTATTTTTTTTTACTCTCGTGTCTCACTGGATTGCTCATCTGCCTGCCTGTCTGTCTGTCTGTCTGTCTCTCTGTGCTTGTTTTCTGCATCAGTTTCAGTGTCTATTTGTTTTTACTCTCGTGTCTCACTGGATTGCTCATCTGCCTGTCTGTCTGTCTGTCTGTCTGTCTCTCTGTGCTTGTTTTCTGCATCAGTTTCAGTGTCTATTTGTTTTTACTCTCGTGTCTCACTCGATTGCCTGCCTGCCTGTCTGTCTCTCTCTCTGTGCTTGTTTTCTGCATCAGTTTCAGTGTCTTATTTGTTTTTACTTTCGTGTCTCACTGGATTGCTCCTCTGCCTGCCTGCCTGTCTGTTTATTCAGCTCTGTCAGTGTTTGCTTTTCTCCCCGCCTCCTGCTCTCAACATCTGGTGTCTACTTGCCCAGCGTTTACCAATGTTTCGTTACAGGTGTACAAAGCTCCAAAACGAATAGATTTGAGGGTTGTTTTTTTTCTTCTTCAATTATTCAATTTCCCTTTTTTATTTATGATTTTTTGTTCTTTTAGACTGAGAGAATTTCAACAGGTCTTCCCTCTCCTTCATCCTGCGTCCTTTCCGAATACTTTTGTTTTTGTCTGTATTTTCTTCAACTGCTCTCTCTCTCTTCTCTCTCTCTCTCTCTGTGCTTGCGTACATGTGTGCTTGGTGTGTGTGTTTGTGTGTGGTTTGTGATTATCTGTGTGTGCGTGCGTGTGTGTGTGTGTTGTTTGTAGTTATCTGTGTGTGTGCGCGCGTTCTCTCTCTCTCCTGGCTAAACCCCCTAAACAGCAAGTTACTTTAAGCAGACTTCATAGGGGGGGGGGGGGGGGGGGGGGGGGGGGGGGAGGGGTGGGGGGGGGAGGTCTGCAGTGACGCGTCATTAGCATGCATGATTGCGTCACTGAAACATTCCATTCAGGTGGGAACAGCGGGGAGTTGTTTACCTCGTCACTTGTTTTACACAATATACATTCTTTTCCCATGATTTGGCTGCGAGCTGTTGGGCGTTTCCCAGTTTAACACCCTGGGATTCACCCAGATTAATATGCACTCTGTCTCACTCAACACACCTGGGAATCAATGCCAGATGGTTATTGCCTCACTGGGTGAGAAATGTTGCTTTGTATAATGACTGTTTTGAAGTATTTTGGCTGGTATATAGGCGGATATATTCCGACTTCAGAGGATTTTTCTCTCCCTGAATAGATTACTTCTTTTTACATTTTCTCTTCATCCTCCTCCTTCTTTCTCTTTCACACACACACACACACACGCATACACTCACACATACACACACGCACACACTCACACATACACACAAACACACTAACACACACCCTAACACACACACTTCCTAACACACACACACACAACCTAACACACACACACACACAAATACACACAAATACACACACACACACACACACAGAACCATTTCAGTCATAAGGCAATCCGAACAGCTTCCATTTTTTTTTCTATTAAAAAAACAAAACGAACCCAACTGATACAGTCACCAGTCAATATTATACACAAACATTTGTGACAAAAAAGTCAAGTAGTTAAAAATGTATACATACATCGCAATGGTCTCATAAACACTAAGACAAAAATATCTCCTCCTTTCACCGATTAAAAAAAAAAAGAAAGAAAACCCCCACAAAAACTAGCTAAAAACATGATGATAGATAAGAACGAAATAAGAAGTGAACATGTTGGTGATGAATATCAACCAAATAACAAGTAAAGACGTAGACGATGAACACAAACCGAATAAGAAGTGAACATCTAGATGATGAATATGAACTAAATAAAAATTGAACATGTAGATGATGAATTCATATGAACGAAATAACAAGTGAACATGTAGACAATGCACATGAATCACATAATAATTATGTGACCATATAGATGATGCGGTTAACATTATAAAATATGAACATTTTGACGATGAACAAAATAGCATATAAACATGATAATAAACCAGATAACAATGTGGATATGTAGATGGTGGTTTAACTAAATAACATGTCAACTTGCTTATGTTGAATATGAACCAAATAATAACGTGAACTTGTTAATGATGAATATGAACCAAATAATAATGTGAACTTGTTAATGATGAATATGAACCAAATAATAACGTGAACTTGTTAATGATGAATATGAACCAAAATGACACATCTTAAATCACGAACTGTGAATAGACATAAAACTGAAGATATCACACGTGAATATGTAAATGATATGGTTGAAACAAATAACACATGAACTTGTCAATGATAAAGATGGACCAAACAACATGAAAACATGGGAGTAAAGAAGGTAAACTAAATAATAATCGAACATGTTGATAACGAAGATGACCCAAAATAACATGCAAACATGTTAATAATGAAGTTGACCTACATAACATTTGAACATGATAGTGAATATGAACTGATAACGAAGATGAATCACACAACAAATGAACGTGTTTGGAAACAGTATCACAGCTGAAAAAAAGTACATCGCTACCTGCATCTTGCATACCCCTCTCTATCTTGTTCTATATCACTCTCTGTGAAAACAGCACAGACTAATTGCTAGGTCTATGGACCAGTACAGACATTCTAGACACAGGCAACAACGACCAATTTCATGTTGTTACGAAACTATACAGTGATTGTTGTGGTCACTCAACATTGTACATGGAAAATTAATTTTCAAACAGTGACACACACGCATGTACACACACACATGCACACACACATACACATGCACGCACACACACACATGCACACACACACTATCCCAAACAAACAAAAAAACCCAAACAAATGAAAAAACAAACAAGAAAAAAAACGATAATTTTCAAAAGAGAAAAATATAATGAAAAGAAAAGGAAAAAAACTTGGAAGCAACTCAGCAGGTACATATGAAGAGAACAAAGATTAGAACATTCAATATCTAAAAAGAAAACTATCTAAAAGGAACGAAATAATAACTGAACAAAAAATGACATTAAAAAAAAAGGAACAAAAACAACAACCTCCCTCCCCCTCCCCCCCAAAAAAAAATAAACAAACCAATCCCAAAACAAACAGACCCCACCCCCTTTTCCTCTAAAAGTGGAATGCTTTGAAAAAGTATCACAAGACATAAAAATTACAAGTCATGCATTAAAAATGATGAACAGAATAATCATAACAAAAAAGTACCCCCCCCCCCCTCCCCAGCCCTGCTTGTATGTAAGAAATCACAATCGTGTTTGTGTGTGTGTGTGTGTGTGTGTATGTCTCCAAGCAAGTGAGTGTGTGTGTGTTAGCACGAATGAATGATATCTGAACACACACAATATTTCATAAACAAAACGCAATAATGCATAAGTATGCGCACCTTCATGTGGTAAATTGCCAGACAAAAAAACCAAAACAACAGAAGTTACTATCTGCGTATACGTGCACATAAAACCCCATATTGCACAGCTTTATAGCTACCCTTTCCATTGCACCAAAATAAACATAGGCCAAAAATGAATCAAACACAATAAAAATACTGCCTCCAATGGCACTCCATCAAATGATCAAATCAACAAAAGATGGAATACAAAAGAATCGGTCGCAGCATAATAAGTCACACACACTATAAAACAGACTTTTCTTTCAGTCTTTATGGATCTCTATCAACCAATCTCAATCTTACTGGAAATAAATATTAAAAAGTTTGAACAAAAATCTTCTTTCTCAATAAAAGATAAGAAACCATCCCCAAAAATGGCTCTCAATAATACATTCCTTTTCACTCCCCCCCCCCCCCCCCCCCCCCCAAAAAAAAAAAGCCCAAACTCAACACAAAAACAATCAACCAACCCTAGAAATAACCCCCCCCCCCCCTCTCCTTCTTTGTTATCTAGCATACCAAATAAGAAAAGAACATTTTTCAACTTAAGTAAAATACAATCATCTATATATAAGTAAAACCATAATCCTAGGTTAAAGACACCCCCCACCCCCACCCCCCCAATACAAAACAATTTTCTCCCTCAAAAACTCATAGAGTCTGAGGCATAGGTTTTCATTCTGCAAAAGCACAATTCTCCTGTGAATACTTCTATCAAGTAGCCAGCCTTTAAAAAAAAGTTGCATTCAAAATAACGCTCTTACACAATATGCACATACATTTAAAAAAAAAAAAAGGCATAGCCTAAACTGAAACAACTTGTTTGTAAATCATGGAATGACTGAACACATTTCTGCAAACAGGAATGTACATAATATATTGGAGTCTGTGTAGGTCTCACTGGTCAAAAACACCCTCTAAAAAAGCCATGGGTGTAGCGTTAACATTGGTAAGGAATGCCCAGTTGTTTGTAAAACACTGACAACATGTGTCCACACACTGAAGACAGAGAGAGAGAGAGGGAGGGAGGGAGATTCTATTCTATTATATTATATCAAGGATAATGGAATAAGTACTTATGTGCTTTTTTACATCCAGTCCCCGTGTGTATGCGGTTCTGTAAATTCTGTCATCTGTTCCCACCGGCACACAATGGCCTACTCTTACGAAAAGCGGAACAGGATTTAACGTGTGCGCAAGATGTTCTGCGTGTGTTCGCACACGGGACCTCGGTTTATTGTCTCATCCGAAGGAGAGAGAGAACAAGACAGACAGACAGAGACAGAGACAGTTCTGTCAGAGACAGAGAGACAGAAATGAAACACTGGCCATTAGAGTAGCAATTACTGCTTTTACCATTCAAATAAAATTAAGTGTCTGAGAAACTGGAAACTCTGAAACCCTCTGTAAGAACATGTTTAACCCTCTTGTTGTTGGATTCTACGGAGCTAAACTGCCTGTAGATTTTGACTTCTTTGAAGGTTTTCTACCTCCATCTGACTTAGTTTACTCCTAAGACAATTGTGTGTGCATGACAAGTTATCAAGCTGAAATTTTGTCACAAGCTAGGTATGTCTTTGTACTTGCATTTAGGCGCAAGTTTATGTGTCTGGTCACCAGATGTCTTGTCATTGTCACCTTATTTGTCACCAATCACAGGTAAAAATATGGTATATATGATAAAACAGCAAGTCCTGCATGGATTTGACAATAGTTCAAGCATGTTAGTGTCGAATAAGGAAGTGATACCCAGCTGATGTGTTTACCAATGGTTATGTGCAATAGTACTTCAAGGATGTGTCACACAATGTCCCCATAGCACCTGTTGTTTTATGGTATGTCTTGAGGAGACAGAAGTTTTGTTTAACTATTTTTTCTTTTGAAAACAAGTCATGTACTTCATATCTGCGTGTGCTACCACATGTTTGTTAAGTGTACAGAAGTGTATTATTGTACATGACTGTCACACTGTCACCAGTGTCACAGCACAGGTGTGACAAATTCGAAACAACACAGAACTTCTGTAACCCTACAAAATTTTAATGTTGGTAGTCTCTAAAGTAGTCGTAGTGGTGGCACAGGGTCACATCACATCACAAAAAGCACAAATTATGGATGTGTGTGTGTGGGGGGGGGGTGTACCCATTGCTCTCACCTGTCGAACCTTGGCAGACGGGAGACCTATTTTCTTTTCCTTCTTGCTATTTTCATTATCGGCATATCTGTTCGTTTCTGCCATTGCAGTTTCAAAGCAAAAGTGTGGTAATAATGAGAAAACAGTCAAAAGGCATCGTTTTCAGGCGTCTATGCCGCGGACTGGCCAGGAGGTCAAATTTCTCCACAGTCCGTGTGTGCAGCACAGGTCAGGAATGTGCCCTGTAGCACATTATTTTCAGGCTCACTCTTCTCCCTAACTGCAGCATTTCCTTCCTCCTCTTCCTCGTAAGCGTTTAATATCGGACTCACTTAATAATTCTCGTTCAAATGTTTCTACTTCCAAGACAATAACATTCAATTTATCGTCTCACTAATCAGATGAATCATGTGCTACTAAAGAAAACGCGATTTTTTTTCCGCCACGCTGCACCATTGAAAAGCGCTCCGGTCGCTGACTGTTATTTCTTCCTTCCCTCCCCACTACACGCATGTTAGTGGTCTAAATTTATCACTGGCACCGTCTGACACCCTCCCTGCATCGCCCCACCAATTTTCAGACACAGTGTGAAAACCACGAGGTCTGTGTGTGATGGAAAAGTATTGCCCACGTGGGCAGCACCAACTGTCGGCTGCGGTCGTATTGGAATCTAGCAGCAGCCTCCGTTACTGTCGGCTGCGGCCAGATCGGGGACTAAAGGGTTAAAGGGGGTATAAAATCAGATGACTAGTTGGACTCAAAATGATCATCATTTCCTTACCAAATGTATGCAATGTCTAGCTCTTCTTTAAAAAAAAAAATTCAAGAAATTCTAACAATACAAAACTGTGGACTGCAATGAGTGAATGCACTGTACAAGGGAGATAATTCCACACAATTTTGCTATGGAAAAGAGGACAAAAAAAAGGTAATGATATGACATAAATGCTGTCAGAGTCATGTTTTCAGTTACTTTAGAAGATGTTGAGTACTGTTTATTAAACAGTGAATACAAGTTTTTCCTCTCTCAACAAGTTTTTCCTCTCTCAAATTGCCATCTTATCAAGAACAATGACCCAGTCAGTGACACCATAATTAGACTGTGAATCAATTTACTACTATCCACAGAGTTTATCCATTTTTTTCCCCCTAGTCTCTTATCCAGTATAACTGGATTCGGAGTTGTATGCAACTGGTTTCATATCCCTTTTGAAAACAAAGTTTGAAAATGTGAGTGTGTGCCTAGAGGTTCAGAAAAATCATTCCCTTTGCCAAGACTATCTCTGCAAATGGTTTTGTAAACATGGTCAAAGAAACGAAAGACGTATTCAGGAGTTTAACTGCAGACAGTGTACCTTTTCCTTATCTCTTTCCAGGGATAAACTAGACCATTGGTGACCTGAACTCATTGAAGCTGTCAAAACTACCAAAACTACATGTTCATCAACTTAGTAGTAGTTTTTTTCCACACGTACACAAAGTATACTGTGTACAGTACATGCCATCTTGAACATCAGTACGAACACTATTTTCAACTCTTAGAGCATGATAAACATGATACTAGTCTTTCCATACATCAAGCAACAACAAAACAAACGCAGGCAATCAATCCACCACTATGGCAAGAATGTGATGTTCTCTCCCATAAACAATGTTCAATGCAATTATTTTTTGTCTCTATCTATTCTGACCAGATTAAAAACCCTGACCATATCACACACAAGTATGTATCAATCCACTGCTTGACTGCATTATAAATCAATACACAAATCACTACAATTTGGAAAACATGTGCAGGCTGAGCAAACTAGCATTACAATCACATCTCTTTTTCTTTTTTCTTTCCCAAATAACAGGTAAAATCTAAGTTCCAGGACCTCAGTATCACCAAAGGTGAAAAACCTATCATGAAGTTAGACTCGGGGTATGCTCTCTATGTGAGATGCACATCACAGCAAAAATTCTATTTTCATGACTGTCACCAAAGTGAGAACCTACTACATGGACTAAATTTCAGAGCACATTCTCTATGTGAGATGCTTTCACCATAAGCTACACATGGGACTACCGACTCCTTGCTACAGAGCCACAGATGCTAGGACTTTCAGACCAACATGCATGCATCATATGTACACCTGGTGTCCATCCGTCTCCTTCAGAACTGCACCCAGTCTCCACCTCCGCTCATAGCGCTGGAAGCAGGTGCGGTGGTGGAACTGCAAGACAAACAGCGTGACGGTAAGATGACAGCTCAGTCAGGCATACATGGGGGATATACATACATACAGGGGGACGGGACAGCCTAGTGGTCAGAACATTGCGCTCACAATCTGATGACCCGGGTTCGAATCTTGTTCAAGGGGACTTTTTCCCCTGGAGTTAACCTCAGGGCCGACTCCACTCTCCCCAAAGGTCCTTCAGATGAGACTATAAACCAAGGCCCCGTGTGCGAACATCTTGCACACGTTAAATCATGTTCCGCTTTTGAAAGAGTAGGCCATTGTGTGCCGGTGAGAACAGATGACAAAATTTACAAAACCACATACACGCGGGGACTGGATGTAACAAAGCACATGAGTGCATATTCCATTATCCTCGATATGAAAGAATAGATAAATAAATAAATAAATACATTCTCAAGAAACCGACCACTTAGTTTAAAACACTGTGGCAGTAAGATGACACCTCAGTCAGGCATACATTGTCAAAAAGCTTACCACATACTTGAAGACACAACTTCACTTACTTGTACTCCCAAAAGGCAACTGTTCAAAGCTAGGAGCAACTCTTGACTACAAATTTTTCGTGGTTTAAACACCACCTGCATTAGCATCACCTTACGATAAAATGTCACTTAATATGTACAAATCAATCGCACTCGGCTATTTGTCAAGGATAGCTTAGCATCAACACATTTGAAACAACAACAATAACAAAATACAACCAAAAAAACAAACAAAACTCCACAAAATTAACCCACCCCCAAATCAAAGAATGATGAATGCCTGTCTGCATAAATATCACTGCCTGAATTTTTAAAAAAATTATTTTTTTTAATTTAAAGCTTGCTCCCGTGTACAGTGATAAGATTTTTTTTTTTTTTTGCATTTGGATACATGTCCTTCAGCTCCTGTGCCGGTGGAAACACAAGGCTGGTGGTGACTGACCTGTTGTTGTTATTGGCGGCAGCAAAGTCGCCCCACGAGTCTCCACTGGGCTGACTGCCAGCGGGCTGTGCGGGGGCCGGCACGTTGGGGGCCGAGGGCTGGCTAGGGCTGGGGGCCAGGTCCAGCAACAGCACATCCATGTTGGAGGGCGATGACCCGGCACTCTGGGAGGGAGGGGGAGCAGAGCCCGAGCCCGTGCCCGTGCCGCCAGAGGGGGGTGGGATGAGGCCCCCTCCTGAGGAGGGTGGGGGGAGCTTGATGCCCCCTCCACCTCCCCCGCCTGGAGGGGGTGGCAGCATGGCCCCTGTGGCACGAGGTTTCGGCTTGGACCTTGCTCCTGCCTCTCCTTTCTTGCTCTGCAGAAAGACACACGACAGTGTGGAATTAACTACACAGTTATATAATTATAATAATGATAATAAATGGAACTTATATAGCGCTATATCTTTCCAAAGACAAATCAAAGCGCATGCATTCAACCTAATCTTACACAGTCATGCAAATCAATGATAAATAGTCAATAGTTTAAACAAACAGATATTACAAACACGGTGCGCTGCAGACACAATTTATGAAATAAAATTTCAAGAGTCCAATGTTTTTTCAAAAGCACACACACACACACTCACACAGGTCACATACTTTAGCAGGGTGATAGGACATGGGTTAGTGAAGGTGGGATAGTTCTGATATGAAACAGGAGGGGGGAAATCTTAGGTTATATCTGACACAGAATGTAGCCAGTATTTGCTCCTGCCTCTCTCTGCAGAAAAAACAACAACCCCACACAGTGTGGAATTAACTACACAGTCATGTCTGACACTGAATGCAGTCAGTAATGGCTCCTGCCTATCTCTGCAGAAAAAAAACAACCCCACACAGTGTGGAATTAACTACACAGTCATGTCTGACACTGAATGCAGTCAGTAATGGCTCCTGCCTATCTCTGCAGAAATAAACGTGGACTTAGGCAGAGTCAAGTCAGATGTGCTGGGCCTGACTTGTCAGGTGCTTAACGGTAGTGCGACTCATTTTCGCTCATATCACAGACAACAATAGATGCTGTCCAAGAGTTTGATGACCAAAAAAATGAAAAGAAGGTACACGGTTATATCTGGCAATGAATGAAGCCAGTGATTGCTCCTGTTTCTCCTTTCTTGCTCTCCACAAAGAAACAGACAGTGTGGATTCTTGCTCTCCACAAAGAAACAGACAGTGTGGAATTAACTAACTACACGGTTATATCTGACACAGAATGTAGCCAGTATTTGCTCCTGCCTTTCCTTTCCTGCTCTGTAGAAAGAAAGACGGTGTGGAATTAAGGTACACAAATATATCTGTCATAGAATGAAGCCAGTAATGACTCCTGCCTCTCTCTGCAGAAATAAACAGACAATGTGGAATTAGGCAGAGTCATGTCAAAATCAGATGTGCTGGGCCTGACTTGTCAGGTGCTTAACAGTAGCGCGACTCATTTTCTCTCGTATGACTGACAACAAAACTTGCTGTCGGAGTGCACGACAACCAAAAGAAAAGAAGGTACACAGTTTTATCTGACGCAGGATGTTGCCATTAATTGCTCCATGAGGATTCATCAAGGAAGCCTTGAAATTCGAAGGTAGCATGTCTTGTTGAACCAGGCAAAGTCCATCCCTATCCAGGTTGCAAAATGCATATCTATCTATCTGTCTATCTGTCTGTCGGTCTGTCGGTCGGTCGGTCGGTCGGTCGGTCGGTCGGTCGGTCGTCGGTCTGTCTGTCTGTCTGTCTGTCTATCTGTCTATCTGTCTATCTACCTATCTATCTATCCATCTATCTATCTATCTATCTATCTATCACAGTTATCAGTTTCTGCTACTTTCTGCTACTCTCAGCTGCTTGTTATTCCATCCTATCCCAGCCCAGCAGGGGCCAGGTGGTGCTAATTATAGCAGGAACTGACCGCACTTGGGACTAGGTAAAAGGAAGGAGCACGCTAAATTTAGCACTCTTAACTGAGTGATGTTGGCTTTGTGTGGCTGTGATCTTCCTATGACCCTCCCCAACAGTATTAGTCTCCCTGCACTGGAGGTCAATTTCTAACTGTTAACATATCATCGATGTGCAATACAGGAAAAGCTTTTCGAAAAGAAAAAAAAAAGATTGAAAATTGAACATTCTCATAGGGAAATAAAATACACATGCAGACAGGATCTTTTTTTTTCTCCCCTGAAAAGGGCGGCGCTTCTCTTGTGGCAAAACGCTCTCCCCAAGGGAAAAACAGCCCGAATTTCATACAGAGAAATCTGCCTTGACTGGAAGTGGTACATAGGTAAAGGTAAAGGAGTCCCATAACCTATAAGGTCATAGGGGAGCGAGGCGTCAGAGACCTCACTTCTCTAGGGCCAGCATATTGAGGGCGGCGCCCATCTCCTCTCCCTCGCTGCTTTACCTTCCCTGACCCTAAAGAGGGCAGGTACCCATTTACAGCTGGGTGAACTGGGGGAACTGTACTGAAGCCAAGGCGCACAAACGGTCACCCATCCAACTGGTAACCACGCTCGACGCTGCTTAACTTGGCTGGGGGAAAGCGAGTGCTCCGACCACTGAGCTATCCCGTCCCGAAGTGGTACATACAAATTACAATAAACCACTATCACAGCAGTCAGTTTCCCACACTTCTGGCTACTCCCAGCTGCTAACCATTCTGTCCCAGCTTGTGCTAATTACAGAAGAAACTGACTCCACTTGGACATTGTGAAAGGAGGGGGTACACTAATTGTAGCACTGGGCCCTGGACCCTGGAGTGAGTGAGGCTGGATGTGCGTGTTGTGCCTCGCTATACAATACAACAGGCATACCATGACATACCCCAATGTTCAGTGTGATGGTCTGCCCAGCCTTAAAGCCCAGGTCCAGTTTTGGCCCCTGGGTCAATTCTGTGGTCGCCTGCTCCGCTTCCTTCTCCTGTTTTATCCACCTGTGTTACACAGTTAGTCACACATCATCATCGTCATCGTCATCGTCATCATCATCACACAGACACACACAAACAGACACACACACAGAGTAACACGCATACACACAGAGAGTAACACACACAGAGAGTAACACGCATACACACAGAGAGTAACACACACACAGAGTAACACACACACCCACACACACAGAGTAACACACACACACAGAGTAACACACACACACACACACACAGAGTAACACACACACACACACACACACACACACACACACACACACACACACACACACACACACACACACACTCACTCACTCACTCACTCACTCACTCACTCACTCTCTCACTACAGCAAAAGCTAGGATGAGAGTTGCACAATGTTGATGGAAACTGGGTAAATCTAGGTAATGTACATGTAGAAATTGAGAGAGAAGGAAAGAGAAAAGGGGGGATAGAGAAGGGGGAAGGGGAAAAAAAAAAAGAGAGAGAGAGAGAGAGAGAGAGAGAGTGTGTGTGTGTGTGAGTATGTGTGTGTGTGTGTATGCGTGTGTGTGTGCGTGTGTGCGTGCGTGTGTGTGTATAGGTATGTCCATGATTGCACCACTTGACAACTGCTTATTTCAGTAAATTCTACTATGCACGCAAAATATTATGCAGGATGTGATAGACAAGCAAACATCACACAACAAACTTCTCTTAGACAAACCACACAGACACGTTGAATAAGAACTTGTAAAAAAAAACCCAAACCTTACAGTTAGTGTGTTCATGAATAATCGATTTAAATAACTCTTTGCCAACCGCTGCCAGTCACAAACAAAACTGTGACATGGATGTTTACTCAAAGAACTAAGGGGAAATTCACAAAACTCAACAGTGACAACACCCAAAACAACATGGAAGCTAAGCTCTTAAAATGGGAAATAATGAACCCAATCAAACACAAACACACACACTCACACACACAAACAAACACACACACACACACACACTCATCAAGCATAATGGGCAGGAAAACACTCACTTGAAATGGTCTTGGAGCGCCACATTCAGATCAAAAGAATCTGATCGGTCAGCAAAGCCGATACCAATAAAAGCACTTTTTCCTAGGAAAAAAAGAAAAAAGAAATTATTAAACACACACACCACCACCACCACCACACACCACACCACATCACACACACACCACACACACACACACACCTACACACACATGCATGTGGTCTAGAGGTAACACGCCTGTCTAGAATGCGAAAAGTCTGGGTCAGAAGTGTGCAGTGGTTCGAATCCTGTTTGGGCCCGAAACTTTTCCTCCCATCCATTAGACCATGAGTGGTGGTCTGGGCGCTAGTCTTTCAGATGAGACGATAAACCGAGGTCCCGTGTGTTACACAAAATTATTCAGCGCACGTCAAAGAACCCACAGCAACAAGAGAGTTATCCCTGACAAAATTCTTAGAAAAAAAGCCACTCTGATAGGGAAACAAAATACAGTTGCAGACAAAAAAACACCCAAAAAACCAAAAAAGGGTGGCGCTGCTCTTGTGGCGACGTGCTTTCCCCGAGGAGAGCAGCCCGAATTTTACGCAGACAAATCTTGTGACTTAAAGTGGTATAATGAAAATGAAATGAAATCACATTACATCTTTAAAGTGAATAATGAAAAGTGGTTTTTTTATCATTCAATCAGTTTGGCCAAGGCCCAAAGCTCTGTCACAGTGTCAGGTGAGATGTTGGTGTGCTGTAAAATCATAAAAATGTTATGTGGAGAAGAAGAAGAAGAAGAAGAAGAATCAAAGAAGCATGAAAGGTATGCCACCTCTTAATTTCTTACAAGCTCTTTTACAACAGAAAACTAGACTACACTAACATACACGAACCAAAACACACCTGAAACACACACACACACACCCAACTGAACATTCAGGTTAATACAAAATCAACAATGCTTTACCCAGCTATCAACAAGAGCAACTTCTTAAAATCAATACATGTCAGGGAAGGCAGAGCTGAATGAATAAGTTTACCACTGGGATCTTTGATTCGGATGACAAAGTAGCGACTGGAATCCATGACACTCTCCACAGCAATACCAGGGTACATGTCCACAGGGCATTGTGCAAACAGTTCTCCTGTTATCACATAATAGTTTAATTAATACACAAATTCATGGCCAACTTGGACTGTGAACCTGTTATCAAAGAGCAGTTAAAAAAAATCATAGACAACCGGTATCATGTACAATTTAATGATAATATATATAGTCATAGACGGTTTGTAAAAATATTGTCTTTTTTTCCATATAAATTATAATTGTATTCTGCAGATAATTTACTGTATATATACGGAATACACTTTATACAGATGATATGAAAATTATACATTTTTGTCATTAGCTTTGCCACAATTTACAAAGCCTGCAAGTGAAACATAAAAATGATGAAATACATGGACTGTGGTGTAATATTAACTTCAGATGGGCCTTTTTATGGGCAGTTGAAATTGTAGTATTCTCATCAATTCAGGCTACAACAGTACAAGTTCAACTCAGTACATACAACTCACTTATCATGTGCCCTTAAAAATCATCTTAAAGTAAACCACATGCCTACAGATCAATGTCAACATTCAATGTCTTCTCTGAAAAGATACACTACGATGTCTACATGCATACAGCCTTTACAGGTCTGTTACAAAGCACAAAGCAGAAAAGTGATACAATTATTTCATATCCATCAATTTAAGAAACTGAGAAAAAAAATGCAGTTTGCTGATTCCAGATAAATCTGTATTATAATATGCTTCACAAAAAATACCACATGCCACATTGCAAGAGCATTTTATTTTCTACATACAACTGTTTCAGTTTGTTTACACACTCAGTTGACAGTCTCCTGATGTCCCTCACCTGACTTGTCTTCAAGCTTGATGAACAGGTCTTTGTTTAATGCCACCACCTTCAGACGACCTGTCCAGTCTGGGGCATCCAGTTTCCATTCTGAGGCTCTGAAAAAAAAACAACAACCAACAATGACAATAACAACAAAATGAATAACTGAATGCAAATAATGTTGCCTCCTTTCTTCAAGTTTCTTGTCTCCCCTTTCCCCAACACACACACACACACACACACACACACACACACACACACACAGAGAAAAATATACAAAGAAGATTCACAAATATCACAGTGTACACAGTTCTATACACATGCGCACACAGATTTGAAATTATAGAATGTGACACTGACAGTTTGCTGGCCAAGGATAGAACTTAAAAAGCTATTATCTTTGTAATGTAGCACTTGGGTTTCCCTAATTAGAAAACTTGGTGACCTGGAAAATTTGTCTAAAACTAGTAAAACTTGCAGGCAAATTCAGTAAAATGGAGAACTAATACAGACAACACTGCTGGGACATTATAATCAAGCAGCCAGTGACAACACACACACACACACACACACACAGAGTGACACACACACACACACACACACACACACACACACACACACACACACACACACACACACACACACACACGGGGGGGTGGGATAGCCTAGTGATTAGAACATTGCACTCGCAATCTGACGACCCGGGTTCGATTCCCGTTCAAGGGGATATTTTCCCCTGGTGTTAACATCAGTGCCGACTCCACTCTCCCCAAAAGTCCTTTGGATGAGACTATAAACCAAGGCCCCGTGTGCGAAAGCACGCTGAACATCTTGCGCACAAGTTAAATCCTGTTCCGCTTTTCATAAGAGTAGGCCATTGACATTGTGTGCCGGTGGGAACAGATGACAAAATTTACAAAACTGCATACACATGGGGACTGGATGTAAAAAATAACATAAGTGCTTATTCCATTATCCTTGATAAAAAAGAATAAAATAAATAAATAAACCCCAGCGCGAACACACACACACACTCAGACATACATACACTCAGACATACACACACACTCTCACACAGTGGCACACACACACACACACACACACACAGTCACACAAACACACACATACACCTTTCTTGGCTGCTCACTGGAAAGAGATTATCTTTATAATCATTATAATTTGTTTTTGTCTGATACCCTGTGCGATCTGAGAAAGCCTTTATAAAATTACAAGTTATATCATACCTGGATCTGTGTCTAATCTGAAACTGGAAGACGACAGAGAAAAAAAAAGTATCAGACAACACGAACATCACAGCACACCCCCTTCACATTTCCCCTCATAAATCAAGAAATGCTGATACAACAATTCATTTTTTAAAAATGGTTGGGCGAGTGCAGATAAACTGTTAACTCAGTCTCTCTTCCTTACCTGTATCCTCTATTTGAGGGACGTGGAGGAATTTTATACACAAACACTTCATTTTTCACACAGAGAACAGATTCATAGTTGCTGTCGGCCATTCTGGCTGTGTACCACCGAAAGTTCGGATTGGAATTAGAACACCTGGATTGGTAGAATAATTATCATAATGAATCCTGATCGAAAGTGCAATCCACTTCAAGCTAAACACAAATAGATAGATGAATGATCTATTCTGATATTAACTTGAGAATGCCGACAAACTATGTTAAAATGATTTATTAGATGAAAAAGGGGCGTACACGTTACATGGGAAGTAATGCTGAAGAATCTACGGGAAGCAATCGTCAAGTAGTTGTGGTCTGCATTTAGCTTAAAGTATATAGATAGCAACCAGGTTATATTGTTATTGTGCTAGTCTTAGGATCAGCCTTCCATTTTCTTTCTTTCTTTTTTTTTACCCCCCCCAAAAAAAAAACAACAACAACAAAAAACAACAACCCAACAACCCAACAACCACCCCGCCAACAAAACAGCATAAAACAAAACAAAATCAATCCAGAAAACAACGAGCCAACCGATCAACCAACTAGCCAGCAGCCGGTTAGCCAGCCATTTCTGACAACCATGCAGCCAGAAGCAAATGTCTACTAACCAACCAGCATTCCAATGACAATGACAATGACAAATTCTTTTATTTCGAGGATAATGAATAAGCACTCATGTGCATTTTTACATCAAGTCCCCGCCCGTAGGGATACATCTTAATAATAAACTCGATACTCATACACTCATACAGTAAAAACAAAAAAGAAAACAACTTAAAAAAACAATCAAAATAAAACCACCAAAAACAAATAAAAAACAATCAATCAAAATAAAACCACCAAAAAACAAATAAAAACAAACAAACAAAAAGAAAAAAGCAAGAAAAACAAGCAAACAAAACAAAACAAACAAACTTATTAAGCCATAAAAAATGAACACTTACGCATTGTAAATATGGTACACATAGTTGTTACATGCAACAATAAGATATTGAAATAAAACATTCACTAGAACAGAGACAATGACAAATGACAAATTCTTTTATTTCGAGGATAACGAATAAGCACCCATGTGCTCTTTTTTACATCCCAGCCAATCCTAGGCAACTAGCCAACCAACCAATCAGCCAATCAACCAACCAACCAACCAAGTAATTATTTGAAAAGAACAGAAATACCTTAAACCAGTGCAAATCACACAAAAATTAATAAAATACCCCCCACCCCTTCCACAAACCAAGTGAAATGTTCCAAACTTACTTTAAGCAACTATAATTAAAAAGGTATCTAGAGTAAGTAAGACATTAAGTTCAAGTATCCGTCTCTTTGTTACTGCCTTGTTCCCGTTCTCTTTGTCACCTCCTTCTTGTCTATTTTCTGCCTTCTTGGTCCATTCTGCTTTTCTTTCAAGGAAGATTTAGAAGATACAAGTTCTCTCCCATGCTGACCTTGGATGCGTTGGGCCTGACTTGTCAGTAACTTAACAGCAGTGCAATACATTTTCGCTCATATGACAGACAAAAACAATTGCTGTCAGAACTTTCAACAAAGAAGAGTTAACTTTAAGCAGTGAATTACAACTGATTCTATCTGACTGTACACAGCTTCAGATAGCGGCTAGTGAGTTGTTACAAAACAAAACAAAGAACAAAATAACTTTTAAAAACACAAAAATACAAACAAACCAACAACAACAAAAAGATAACAAAGATAGGGAAGAATTGTATTCTTAGTAATGTATTTTTAGTTTCTGAAGAGATCTGATTCGTCTACGTTTAAGCTGATTCTTGATTGTGCTGTTGACATGTTTTATTGTCACCTTTCTCTTGAGATACTGTGGCTTGTTCTCTGTTCAGCATTTCTTTTCTTATTCATACACCTGAAAGCCTGATCTTAATCACTAGTTGGCTTGTCTGCTCGTGGGGTAGGTAGTGTATTCCTGTATCAATGGCTTGAACTCCTTGTGCGCCTGTTGAGTCTGTGAATAAGATCTATTGGTTTAAACATGTTTAAATACTAAAAACACTATGCAAAATCATACAGCACATAATTTTGATTAGGAACAAGCTTAGAGCTGAAATCATGCTCAGTCTAATGGAAACATTTATAACAAGCAAATGCAATGACAGACGTTTAAGTTTATTACAAAGAATAAACCCCAAATAAATATGGAAATATTATCAATAGTCAACATCATTGCAATATGAATGGCATTTAAAAAAAAGGAAGCAACCATGCAAATTCGCAAACAAAGGAATGAAGTATATTACTTAACAGCAAACCTGGAAATAAATGAAACCAGATTTATTGTTTTCTTCACTTTGTGTTCATTATTATTTTGTTGCAAACTTGCAATATTTTGAAAGCGTTTTTATGTTTAAAGGATTGAAAATATTGGTAATGATTTTAAAAGGACGATTAGCATGAGGCAACAAACGTCTTAAAAAAAAATTCGAAGGTTCATCCACACAGGTGTATTGCGAAGCTGTTGTGTGCATAGTTTCTATGTGAAACTTATAGCCGAACACCCATTTCAGTTCTTTGGGTGAAGTAGTAAGATATTGTGACTTTCAGAAAAAAAAGCATAAAATGTACTGTATATATTTTGGGGATTACAAGATTAGATCGATACATTGTGGGCTAGTCACAAGAAAGCTGGAAGCGATGTGAGGATTAGGGCTAGGCTGTGTTCCTACTGCGAATGTATTTTGCAGTTAGGAGGCTAGCAGACAACATGGTAAAGTTTTTTGGTGGGAGGAGGGGGAGGTGAATAGTAATTCGCTGAATAAAAAAACAACAACCAACAAATCAAATCTACAGTAATATTTCCAAAATCACATTGCTGTAAGTTATGAACTAGTTTTTTTGTATTTATCTTTTTTTAATTAACCATGGTTGTAGGGGGAGGGGGGTGGGGGGTTCATGGAAAGGTGGAGTGTGGCCTGTTGCCTAACTTGCCCTGGTAAATGTACTGATTGGCCCATAAGTCTTGTAAAACCCCCATTATGATTACGATTTATCCAGAGAGTTGACGAAGCTGAAATGAATTAGATCATCCCGTAAGTACACGATCCTTTTTATTAAAAAACTGTTCGGTTTTGAAGTGCTGTTGTGGTCGAAAGAAGTCATAGGGCCAGTTCACAAAATCACTGTAGTAATTTGTGTAAAGAAGCCCAACTCCTAGCCTAGCTAGTTTTATCAATGTTACATTTTTAACCTGAGTTTATCATTTATGTCGTTATTGTTTTTGAGATCTCAGATATCATTTCAAAACCTTACTACTGTCACTATCCGACAAGGATTATGGCAAATAGAACAAATCCTAGTGGAAGAAACTTAGAAAGTGTACACTGTTCATGTGATCGTATAAGGTATTTCAGTTAATGGAGAACAGTGGTTTTATTTCCTTGTATGAATTCAGACACATATAAGAGAGTGTTATCAATAAACCATAATTACCTCCATCCTAGATCCAACAAATTTCACCTGACTTGCCAGAACTTTAGTCTTACTAGTCTTAGATATTGAAAAAAATTTTTGGCTCCTTTTTCAGTTCTGTTTAAAATAGTTTTTTTTGTTTTTGGTTATAAATATTATTGTAAAAAAAGAAAAATGTATGCAGTAAATCTAATGCTAGTTAGTATCAGCAACAACAACAGCAACAACAAAACAAAAACAGAAAAAAACCAACAAATGAAAACAAACTGTGTAGCTTCAGATTAAAAGAATAAAACACCATGACCATGGTTATTAAAAAGAATACCCTTCACTTCAGACAAATGTAATACTAATAGTAATACACCTGTAGTTCTAAACATTAAATCATCACATCCTTGCTAACAACTTGAACAAGGGGGACATTTTATGTTAGCTTATAATATCGCATCTCACTTGTAAAAGCACAGGCTAACATGGAATGCCTACAAGTACATAGCTAATAAATCTTATTAATCATTCGTTCTGCAACTGGAGGTGGGATAGCCTAGTGGTTAGAGCCTTGCGCTCGTGATCAGATGGCCTGGGATCAAGGCACTAGGGAGGCGCCCATTTTAGGCAATCACTGCCCCCCCCCCTCCCCAAGTTAACTTCCGTACTGACTCCACTCCCCAAAAGTCCTTTAAATGAGGCTATAATTTATAAATCAAGGCACCATATGTGAGTGCATCCAGAAAATGCACTTCCAATTGTGCTGGTGGGAATGGATGACAAAATTTCCCAAACCACATGCACATAATATAGGGACTGGATGTAAACATTTTAAAAAAAGCTCATGTGTGCTTATTCCATTATCCTCGAAATAAAAAAGTAAATTTATACTAAGTTTTAACTAACTATATGATCTTCACTATATTGCACCACCTGTCTGTCTGTCTGCTTTATCATTATCTGTATAGAACTATGTACCTATGCATACAACAAATGATACATAAAAGTCATAGTACTATGTGTACACATGAATGGAGTACTATTAATTTATATTAATTATAATGCAGACACATGTACATGAATGATGAATTATTAATTTATATTATATTTATAATGTAGACACATTTACATAAATGATGAATCATATTAATTTATTTTTATAATGTAGACACGTGTACATGAATGATGAATCATATTCTGTAAACATGTCTAGATTAGTATTTTAGATTTTATACAGATGTATACAGTTCAGTTTGATTCATGTGAGGCATTTAAACCTGTGGTATGTGCCAGGGAATATAAAGAGTTTGCAATATCAATATCATTAAAACTACATTATGTATTATACTGATTTGGATAATAATGATAATAAAATGAAATAACATCAATTATTATATGATGGTAATAATGATGGTGATAATGATAGTGATGGTGAACTTAAAACTGTGTGACCTTTCACTGTTTCAGATAATAAATACCTCCACAAATAAAAGACATTCAAAGCATCTTGTGGGAGATAACTATAGCCAAGACACGACCATAGCTCAGGAAATAGTGCACTGTGGTTCCTGGTGCTTAGTTCAAAGATGGCAGCTTTTTGGCACCATGACCATCTTCAGACAGATGCCAATCCTGATGATGGTGCAGGGGCAGCTGAACCATCACAGGGGGGAAGAGGTAAATGAATAATAAAAATATTGTGTTGTTGTTATTTTGGATGTTACATGCGGCAAATGTATAACTCTAATCAAGATACAGACAGTGACAGTGATAACTAATAATATTCATGATGCTGTAATCGCACTAGAAAGTATTCTGTTCTGTGTTGAGAATATGTATATGTATGTATGTATGTATCAAAGTATGTATGTATGTATGTATGTGTGTGTCTGTGTGTATGTGTGTATACAGTATGTATGCATGTATGTAGTGTACAGTGATAACAAATAATATTCATGATGCTGTAATCGCACTAGAAAGTACTCTGTTCTGTGTTGAGAATATGTATGTATGTTTTTTTTTTATGTATGTATGTAATGTATGTATGTATGTATGTATGTATGTATGTATGTATGTATGTATCTATCTATCTATCTGTCTATCTATCTATCTATCTATCTATCTATCTATCTATCTATCTATCAAAGAAACTGCACACTTGTTAAATTTAGTATAAAGTTGAAGGAAGAAAACACTTTACTGAAGTACTTTTTACACTATAATAATAATAATAATAATAATATTCATGATGCTGTAATCGCACTAGAAAGTACTCTGTTCTGTGTTGAGAATATGTATGTATGTATGTATGTATGTATGTATGTATGTATGTATCTATCTATCTATCTATCTATCTATCTGTCTATCTATCTATCTATCTATCTATCTATCTATCTATCTATCTATCTATCTATCTATCTATCAAAGAAACTGCACACTTGTTAAATTTAGTATAAAGTTGAAGGAAGAAAACACTTTACTGAAGTACTTTTTACACTATAATAATAATAATAATAAATGGAACTTATATAGCGCTATATCTTACAAAGACAAATCAAAGCGCACGCATTCAACCTAATCTGACACAGTCATGCAATCAGTGATAAATAGTCAATAGTTTAAACAAATAGATATTACAAACATGGTGCGCTGCAGACAAAATCTATGAAATAAAATTTCAATAGTTAAATGTTTTTCAAAAGCACACACACACACTCACACAGGCCGTGTACTTTAGCAGGGTGATAGGACATGGGTTAGTGAAGGTGGGATAGTTCTGATATGAAACAGGAGGGGGAAAATCTTAGGTTTGAAATAAATATGTCTTGAGGCTGGATTTAAAAGTGTCATAACTAGATTTCTGGTGAAGAAAGAGAGGGAGCTCATTCCAGGTCGATGGACCCAAAATAGAGAAAGAGCGGCGGCCAACCAACGGTGGATTGGTTGAATCTAGGTATTCGTAGGCACAAGGTATCTGAAGCAGAGCGGAGGGAACATGAAGGAGTGTACAGGTTAAGACATTCACAGAGGTAGGAGGGTGCAGTTTTGTGGAGACATTTTTAACAGAGGGTACTGATCTTATAATTTACTCTCTGTGGCTCAGGCAGCCAGTGGAGAGATCGCAAGAGAGGGGTAATGTGCTCAGATTTTTTCTTTCTGAGAACTGGTCAAGCTGCTGAGTTTTATATACGTTGAAGGGAGTGGATAGATGATGCTGGCAGACCAGACAAAAGAGAATTGCAATAGTCCAGACGTGAAAGAATGAGAGAAGTGACAAGTTTGGCTGTTGCATCTGTGGACAGGTACTTTCGAATTGCACTAATACGCCGTAATTGATTGTAGCAGGACTGACAGGTCCGGGTGATGAATTTTTACATAGAGAATGTGTTGTCAAAAACAACACCTAGATACTTCACAGCAGTGGATAGAGGGACTGATGTATTGCCGAGTTCTATTGAAGCTGTTGTAATGGAAGAGAGTTTGTGTTTGGTCCCTTTGAGCATGGCTTTGGTTTTATCTGCATTTAGCTGTAATTTGTTCTGTGTCATCCAGTTTTGAAAATCTTCAAAGCAGTGGGCTATATTTGTCAGTAGAGAAAGCAGATTTTCAGGACTGACACTGCTTTGAATCTGAGAGTCATCTGCGTAAAAATGATGGTTGATTTGATGACGGTTTATTATATAGAGTGAAAAGAACAGGGCCTAGAACTGATCCCTGTGGGACTCTGCATTCCAGTTTGGCAGGTATTGATTGAATCTTGTTTACTGCAACTGTCTGGAATCTGTCAGTAAGGTATGAATTAAACCAGGTGAGGGCTGTGCCAGTAACACCGAATGTTTTTTGAAGACGGGAGAGAAGAATTGAGTGGTCTATAGTATCGAAGGATGCTGATAAGTCAAATAGAGTGAGAAGGGAGATTTTCCCTGAGTCAGAAGCGAGTAGAAGCATGTACTAGTGTGGTTTCAGTGCTGTGGGTTGGCATGATAGGCAGACTGAAACTCAGAAAGAAGATTGGTGGAGAGAAGGTGGTTGTTGAGCTGTTTGAGAACTACTTTTTCAAGGACTTTAGAAACAAAAGGTAGATTGGAAACAGGTCTATAACTCTTCAGAATGTTAGGGTCAAGGTCATGCTTTTTGAGTAGAGGCGTGACTATAGCAGTTTTGAGAGCTGATGAAACATTTCCTGAAACAAGAGATGATTTTCATGATAGCAGGTATAAGTTGTGGTAGGCACTGTGTGAAAAGAGAAGCTGGTATGGGATAAAGATCACATGATTTTATAGTGATTTCTTTCAGAATTGTCATGATTTCTTTCTCACTTGTCAGATGAGAGAAATGGAGAAGAGTGCCAGAGAATTGGGGATCAGGAAGTGCAGGCTGGAAAGGAGTCTGATCCAGTTTGGAGCAAATGTTATGGACTTTTTCAGAAAAGAAAGCAGAAAATATAGAAGAAAGTTCAGAGTGGTTGTGGATGGCAGAGGGGTTGCCAGAAAAGAGAGATTTCATTGACATGGCATCAAGAACTAGAGAAGAGTAATACTTTGTTTTTTCTGAAAGAATTAAAGATTTGACTTTGTTTACTTGTCTTTTGTTTACTTGTTTTTAAAAGAGCTGCTTATTAATTTCTGTTTTTTAGTTTCACCACTGCCGCTTTAGTTGCCTGCATTTGCACTTTGCAACCAGGATGTTATGGGTGTACCATGGTGCACATGGCCTATCAGGCAGGAGACGGTCAGTGGGAGGTGCATGCTCATTAAGCAGTTGGCTGAGAACATCATTGTAGTGTTTAGAGGGGTTATAGTTGTCAGAGGTTTGTGTAAAGTGTATACAACAGGTAGTTTTCAACCACCACCCAAGGACACAGAGTGCTGCACAGTTTGCAGGTGTGTCCCAAAATAGTAACATGCCACTCTGATTGCATGGGAGGTAATCTACTTACCACACCATCACATAGTAAACCATCATCAGATCAACCATCATTTCTATGCCGATGACTCTCAGATTCTTAGCAGTGATAACACCTGAAAATTTGCCTTCTCTCTTGACAAATATTGACTACTGCCTTCAAGATATCCCAAACTGGATGATACAGAACAAGGTACAGCTAAACGCATATAAAACCAAAACCATGCTCGTAGGGATCAAACACAAACTCTCTCCCATCACAACAGCTTCAATAGAATTCGTCAATCTGTCAATTCCTCTATCCACTGCTGTGAAGTATCTTGGGGTCATTATCGACAACGCACACTCAATGCAAAGATTCATCACCCAGACCTGCCAGTCATTTCACTATCAATTACGACGTCTTAGTGCAATTGAAAAGTACCTGTCCACTGATGCAACATCCAACATCTCTCATTCTTTCACATCTGGACTATTGCAATTCTCTTCTGGCTGGTCTTCCAGCATCATCAATCAACTCCCTTCAACGTATACAAAACTCTGCAGCTCGACTAGTCCTCAGAAAGAAAAAAATCAGAGCACATAACTCCTCTCTTGCAATCTCTCCACTGGCTACCTGTGCCACAGAGAGTAAGCTGTAAGATCAGTACCCTCTGTTACAAGTGTCTCCACAAAACAGCTCCCTCCTACCTCTGAGACTGTCTTCACTTGTACACTCCTGATTCCCTCCGCTCTGCTGCAGATACCCTGTGCTTACGAATACCAAGATTCAACCAGTCCACTGTTGGCCGTCACTCTTTCTGTTTCTGGTCCAGTGATCTTGAATGACCTCCCTCTCTGCCTTCGCAAAAAGCCTACTTATGACACTTTTAAATCCAGCCTCAAGACATACCTATTCCAAACCTAAGATTTTCCCCCTCCTGTTTCATCTCATTTGTGTGCGTGTGCGCGCGCATGTGTGTGTACATTTGAATTTGTCAACTTTGTTAATTGGTATTGGTTGTATGTGTATGTTGTATGCAAGTGCTTTGATTTGTTTTTGCAAGATATAGCGCTGTATAAATTCCATTCATTATTATTATTATTACAAACAAAAATTCTTAGAATTCAAACGTGTATGTATAAATCACATGATTTGTACACATTCACATACTTTTAAATACTTGAAACCAGTATGCTCATCCACTCATAATGCATACTCAAAACTGCCTCTTTTTCAGGTAGGTCACAAGGCCCACAGAACATCAACATTGCCCACATGCGTGTTTCGGACTCCACCGTGAAGGTGTCCGACATCAACGCAGAAAACGTGACTGCCTATGGGCCCATCGTCATTCTGAGTCCGACCTATCAAATGCAGCACTACCATGAACCAAATGATCCGTATGATGAAGCTCTACAACCACCCAAACCACCTGAAGATTTGTCTGTCCTTTTTACAAAAGAAGGTACTGGCACAGACTGTGAAAAGCTCTGCTGCTGTGTTGCTTTGTTTTGTGATTTTTTGCTTTTTGTTGTAGGGTTTTGGTTTTGTTTGTCTTGTGAGTGTGTGTGTGTGTGTGTGTGTGTGTGCGTGCATGCGTGCGTGCATGTGTGTATGTGTGCATGTGTGTATGTGTGTGGGTGGGTGGGAGTGTGTGGGGAGAGTGTGTGTGTGTGTGTGTGTGTTCTTCTGTTCAGTGGTTTATCCACATGCTGTGGTCTGAGGTAATGTACGTGTGTGTGTGTGCGCATGTGTGTGTGTTTGTGCATGCATGTGTGTGTAACTACTTTTTTGAACACATCCTTAGTTTTATCAGCAAATAGTCTTAAATTGGAATTGCTTTGTGACAAAGCACTGAAATTTGTTGAAGTTTTTAATTTGTTTTGGTGCATAATTTCAGAGCTGGACTTGGAAGTTCAAGAGAAACATTTTGTCCCGATTGCAAAGAGTTTTGATGCACAATCCAACTGGAGATGGTTGGGTAAGTACTGTATACATATAATGTGATTTTGCTATTTTGGGGGTGATGGCTTGTGAAAAGAAAATTGTATATACTGTGGTAGTAGTAGTAGTAGTAGTAGTAGTAGTAGTAGTAAACATCTTGGTGTTTTTTTCCAGTTGCTGTTTTTTTTCAGAAACAATATAGTTTCTGAAAAAAAAAATGTCTTTGGACTAGTTATGAACAGTGTTATAAGACTTCTTCTTCTTCTTCCTTTTTTGTCATGTTTCTCCCAGGGGACATTTGACATTGATGAGCCTTCTCCATCTCTCTCTGTTTTGAGCTTCCTCCTTATCTATGCCCCTTTCTGTAAGATCATCTGCAATACAGGCAGCCCAGGTCTTGCTAGGAAAAAAGTTATAAGACAATGTATGCAAACTGTAGTGCACCAGCAAAGTCAAAACGGATCACCAGTCACCGCTGTGGCGCTATGGATGGAAAGCACTTTGGGCTATGGGTTGGATGGTTACGGGCTAGAGTCCTACATTCCTAGGGATTTTTCGACTCCACCCAGCTCCTACCCAGAGTGAGTTTGCTTTGGGCCCATTGAGAAGTCTGGGTTCACGCAGGTGAGCTTCATTTACTTTATGGATTTGGTTTTGAGAGTGTTGCTCAACTTACCTGACCAACACTGCTGGTGTCTGTGTTATCTCTCAAGCCTGGTTGGTGCCAGGATATATTATGTGAGTGGAAGTGTAGAATACAACCCTGTTAAGTAGTTTTAGGGAACATGCAGTTCCGCAGCATCTTGTGCATACATTAAAACCTGTTCTGCCTTTTGGAAGAGTATGTCATTGTGTGCCGGTGGGAACGGATAACAAAACTTACAAAACTGCATTCACATGGGGACTGGATGTAGAAAAAAAGTACATGAGTGCTTATTCCATTATCCTCAAAATAAAAGAATAAATATTTTTAAAAAACAGCAGCAGCATTTTTTCATCCTTATCACCATTGATCATCATGCGATAGAAGAAATCTGTCTCTGATTTGGTGGCCCTAGTTGCTCAGGTTGATGGTGATTTCAGTTTCCCATACACTGCTGTGCCTGTGATGAGTTTTGTGTCAGAGCCTTCTGGGTTGAAGGTTTACAGGAGAAGGTCTTTGGAGAGATGTTGTGATGGTCATCACCCTGAGCGAGTGTCTGTCTCACCCAGTCTGGCTCTGTGACTTGGCTACCATTTTCACCAGTAGGGGGCTTAGTGGTGACACCAGCAAAATGACCCAGCGGCAGTGCAGGACCCCTCTTTCTAGTGGCCTCAAGGTGGCTTGACACTGATGAGCTCCCTGTAGACTTCTGGCCTTGAGGATGTGACTTAAAACAAATCTGGGTGTGGCTGGGGTGTAGAGATCAAGATGAGCAGGGTTGAAACAGCATGATGGGAATGTCACAGGAGATAAAATAGCACCCCCACCCCATGAAAATGTTATGGATATATATTGAACTCTTACATCAACCCCCCCCCCTCCCCCTCCTCCCCTCCCCCCCCTCCCCCCCCCCCCCCCCCCCCCCCCCCCCCCCCCACACACACACACTAAATGACTCTCAGGGAAGTACAGAAAGAGGAAGAAAGAGAAGGAGAAGAAAAAGGAGGGGGAGGAAGAGACAGTGGCACACAGGGCAAGGAGGAAGTGAGGATGGGGTGGTGATGATGATGGTGGTGGTGGGGGTGGTGATAGAGATTGATGATGATGGTGGTGATGGTGGTAATGGTCATGGTTGATGATGATGGTAATGATGGGGAGGGGTGGTGATGGTGGTAATGGTGATGGTTGATGATGGTGGCAATGGTTGATGACAGTGGTGATGATGGTGATGGCTGATGATGGCTGATGATGGTGATGGTGATGATGGCTGATGATGGTGATATTGATGATGTTTGATGATACCAGTAACGACGATGATGGTGGTGACATATAATAGTTTTCAGTTTAACTTAACCCTGATGATTTTCTTTTTTGTAGAATGACAAGAGTATTTTACCAGTAATTATTTAGAAGACAACTGTCTGGTCTATATCACTATTTCCCTATTTAGCGGAAGGATGTTAAACTGGAGAATCACACACACACAACACACACACAACATACACACTCACACATACACACACATACACACACACACACACATTATGACAATAGGTACCTATACATCAGATCTTTACGAGCATTCTGAAATTTTAACATCTGATGTAGACTCACAAAGAGCAGTTTCAGTCTGTCCTGTTTGGGAAATGAAGCGAGCTCACTTTGATGTAGATTATATTAACCCTTCCACTGCTGGATATAATTATTGGCGCTCACAGGAATTGCACTTAAAACCAAGAATTTTTAGCAGTGGCTACCTTGTTCTGTTTTAGGGTTTTTACACGCTTATGATTAACACTAGATAGGTAAACCTATACATTTTTGGAAAGTAGAGACAATGTAGAATGTGATACAAAAAACAAAAAAGACATTACCTAGTATGTAGCAGGAGATATCCCACAAATTGTATTGAAAAAACTCTCTGACAGGTAAGTCACCTCACCCTCTACTTTTCATCAACTACACCCCTTTCATGGCAGAGACACAGAACAGAATGAACAACAAAGCAAAGCAACATGTGTTAAAGGCATTAGAAGTGTGAGATAAGACTCCACTTCATTCAGCATCTTATGTTGGTCACTAGCCTATCACTTCCACAACTGACTCCTTTAGGGTGGTGTCAACAACATTCCTTTCCAGATCATCATCACTCCTAGTAACCCTAATCACACAAAGGACTGGAAGTTAGACACTTGAGGGACCCTACCAAGTGAAAAGGAGGCACTTTTCCCTAAAGTTACAATAATAGTTGATTGATGTTGAACCTGACTTATGCAACGCCACGAGATCTGGCCCATGCAGTTTACCAGGAAGCCATGATCGTGGCCCATCTGATCGTGGCCCATCTCACTGTACTGGTTAACATGAAAAAGAATGAGAATCCAAATATCATGGCAGTTAATGTTCATTCACTTATAGAACATAATTACTCTCATTATCTTAAAATTTATACAGATGGCTCTCTTTTAGACAATCATCAAGCAGGTTCAGCATTCGTCATACCAACACTAAAAGTAGAAAAGTCATATTATTTTGGTAAAAATCGATCTGTTTTTACAGCTGAACTGATCGCTATTCTCATGGCTTTGAATTTTATTTGAGATCATCCATACTGTTTCTTTCACATATTACTTTGTGTGGATTCAAAATCAGTTTTATATGCCTTAAAGTCAATAACTTATAAGCAATCTCCTAAACTTATACTAAATATCAAATACTTTATAAATCTTCTGTGCTTAAGAGGAATTCATGTTTCCTTTTGCTGGATTCCTTCACATATAGGATTATTTTCTAATGAATGGGCTGATCGGGCTGCGAAGAAAGGTGCACGTAATGACAAGGGGTCTACAGTACTGCATGTCCCTCTATCCATTGCAGAGGGTTATCAGTTGTTAGAAGAAGCTTCCTTAAACAAATTCATAGAAAAGCTTTGGCAAATCAAGCGGCTTTCACATTCAACTCCGAGTGGGAAGAACGTAATTGAATGCATTGATCACTTAGAGATTCATACAAATATTGTCAAAGAAAGACAACTCAAGGCATTGTTTTTCAGGATAAGATTAAATGCATTCACAACAAAATTCAGCAAGGATGTTAAATGCTTATGTGGTGAATATATTTCAAATACCCATATCATACTTGAATGTGAGAATTTAAAAACTTATCTCCCTGCCTTTTCTGAGAATACCGTTGACGAAGTTTTGAACAATGTAAAGCTAACGTTTGACATTGCTAAAGGTTTATTGTTAAGTCCTATAGGGCATTTATTGTAGTTGTAGCTCTGTTTGAATTTCTTTTCCTTTTTTTTCCTTCTTTTTCTATTGTTTTTAAAATGTTGTTCTTGATCTGTTTATGTTAAGAATACTACTTGTGTATTTTCCTTGTTATTACTCTTTATTACACACACACACACACACACACACTCGCACGCAACACTCCATCTCTTTCATTCAGTCTCCTATTTTAGGGCCGTCTGGTATCACTTAAAGTGGAAAGACGTTAAAATTGAAGACTTACACTTACACACACACATGCACACACATGCATACAATTTTCACACACACACACACAACACACACACACATGCACACACATGCATACAATTTTCACACACACACATACACACCAGCCTAACCACCTTAACAGCTCCTTCTCTCTATGTTGGCAGGACGGAAACTTGAAATCGACAATGCTAAGTTCAATCACTTGAGCAAGATGCTCTCTGACAACACTCCTGAGCTGGTCTACCAGCTACTGCTGTTCTGGAAACGCGACAACCCCATGAAAACCCTGCGCACTCTGGTGTGGGCGCTGTGTGAGAGCCAAAACCCGTCTGCAGTCAGATCACTGAGGGATTTTTTTGACCGGCAGCAGGAGAAGTGAACTGATGTTGTAAACAAGGCATGGTCCCAGAACTTCGGCTTGGATGTTCAGATTCTGACCGGTGTGAGAACTGCAGCGTCTTGGATTATGTGATGGGAGTGCGGAGTGCCAACTTCTTGTGTTTGTTATGGGAGTGTGGAGTACGGCGTCTTGTGTTTGTAATGGGAGTGTGGAGTATAGTGTCTTGTGTTTGTAATGGGAGTGTGGAGTACGGCGTCTTGTGTCTTGTGTTTGTAATGGGAGTGTGGAGTACCGTGTCTTGTGTTTGTAATGGGAGTGTGGAGTACGGCGTCTTGTGTTTTGTAATGGGAGTGTGGAGTATAGTGTCTTGTGTTTTGTAATGGGAGTGTGAAGTACAGCGTCTTGTGTTTGTAATGGGAGTGTGGAGTATAGTGTCTTGTGGAGTGTGGAGTACAGCGTCTTGTGTTTGTAATGGGAGTGTGGAGTAGGGTGCCTTGTGCCTTGTGTTTGTAATGGGAGTGTGGAGTATAGTGTCTTGTGTTTGTAATGGGAGTGCGGAGTACACAGCATCTTGTGTTTTGTAATGGGAGTGTGGAGTACGTAGTCTTGTGTTTGTAATGGGAGCGCGGAGTACAGCGTCTTGTGTTTTGTAATGGGAGTGTGGAGTACAGCGTCTTGTGTTTTGTAATGGGAGTGTGGAGTACGGTGTCTTGTGTTTTGTAATGGGAGTGTGGAGTATAGTGTCTTGTGTTTGTAATGGGAGTGTGGAGTACACAGCGTCTTGTGTTTTGTAATGGGAGTGTGGAGTACGGTGTCTTGTGTTTGTGTATGGTGTCTTGCGTTTGTAATGGGAGTATGGAGTACAGCGTCTTGTGTTTGTAATGGGAGTGTGGAGTACAGCGTCTTGTGTTTGTAATTGGATTATGGGGAACATCATCTTGTGTCTGTAATGGGTGTGTTGTGTAAAACTGTGTAAAGTGAGATGGTAAACCTGAAAAGACATTGGTTCTAATTAAAAAATCCATATTTGTGTGGTTTTAGACTATCACTGTATGTTAAATGGTGCCATGAAATTAAACATATACTAATGGAAGTATATATTTATAGTTTTACACTTAAGAGATGTTCATGAAAATATTTAAGTTAAAAAAAAAGTTAGTTAATGGTGTATATTATATTTATAACACACACACACACATACGCACACTATTATTCATTACTATTCATTCACTATTATTCACTGTCACTGGTTGCTCAAGTGTATGAACTTGGCAAAGAGAAACTGCTGAAGTGATGAGTTTCCTGAATCATTTTTAGCACATTTTGTGGAACTTCATTTACCTGATGTCACAACATACTCTTGAAATATGTCAAGCAAAGTCTATTGTAAATGAGTGCTGTTTCTTTAAGAAAGCTATGTATATTGATCTCTGCATCACCCCCACCCTCACCCCACTCCATTAAACCCAACATAAGAACAAAGAATCCAAAAAAAACACCACCACAAAACACATAGTTGGCAGCCTTCAGTCTCAGAAGTCTATGGAGTTATGTTCTAGTCTTCTGAAACGAACCAAAACCCCAAACCCAAAACACATAACAGGGATAAAACTCTTCCCAAAGCAATTGCAGCTAAGTTACAGGTGCAGAATTGTGCTCTGAAAATGTATCAAAGTAACGTTTCAGGAAATGTCAGCTTCTCCCAAAGTGTTTTTGTGTGAGTTGTCATGTTTAGTTGTCCTGGTTTTCATAATGTAGAATATGTATCTCCATGTTAGCTTGGATCTCGCACAATCTTGGTCATTTTGCTCAAACTGTTCTGTGTGTTCCACAAGCACCCTGTACACTGCAATGCTACCACAGCAATCTGAATGTGCAGTGAAACCATCCCTCTTCATTCCCCTGTGACTTTTATTGGATACAGTATTTGAGTATACAGCCTTGGAGGCAGAGTGTAGTTTCTGGTTATTCAGCTTTAGGTTGAAAGCTCCATGTGGATTTCTGGTTGTGCAACCTTAGGGTAAAAGCTCTATATGGATTTCTGTTTATTCAATGGTAAGAGCTCCATATAGATTGCTGATCACTCAATGGCAAGACCTCTGTGTGGAGTGATGGTTATTTAATGGTAAAAGCTTCATGCGGATATCTGGTTATTCATTGGTAAAGGCATCATGTGGATTTCTGGTTATTCAGTGGTAATAGCTTTGTGTTGATTTGTGGTTATTCAACCTTATGATAATAGCTTCATGTGGATTTCTGGTTGTTCAGTCTTATGGTAGGAGCTCTGTGTGGATATATGGATTTTCAACTTTAGGGTAAGAGTTCATGTGGATTTCAGGTTATATGTCCGTTATACAGTGTACCTGGGGCTGGATGGTTATCATGGAAACAGGGTTGGTTTGGGAGTAGTTATTCTTGCACAGACAATTTGACAGGCAGGAAAACCCAGGTATTTTTTGTTGTTTTGCAAGATTCTTTTTTAACAGATCTCTTGCACACTTAATATTCATGCGTTGTTGTTGTGTTCTGATAAATGTTTTGAATGATAATTCTTTATGTCAGGTTGGAAGGTTTGTTGTAATTTTATGTGTTTAGATTGAAGGCAATCATGAGGGGTAAAAGTCTATGTATTATGCAGAAACTGTCTGTGCCTGCTTGAAGCTATATTTTTTATGCTCACCATTATGGAATAATGAAATAATAATCATAATTGCATAATGAAATATGCCTTTGTGCATCTTAATAAGATAAATATATCCTCGTGCTCATTTTAAACTGTATGAATGTAGGTTTTTGATTCTGACAAATGATCCCATGTAAAGAAAACAAACAAGAAATCCCCAACAAAACCCACCTCCCCACCTCCCCCCCAAAAAAAGAAGTAAAATTAAAGAACTAATCAAAGCATCACTACTTTCTGTGCTTAAGATTCTTTATGTTGGGTTTAGTTACTTTAGAATTATTCATTTATTACAACAAAGACAGTATTTGTGACAAAATTGTATCATTTGTTAAAAGTATTTTCATCAGTAGAACACTTCTGGATCTTGTTACTTTGTCATATTCAACAATGTCCAAATGCGATAAAACAAAAAAAAAACCAGCTTGGACTTCTCAATAGTAAATTCCCTCCATCACCTTACTCCCCCCCTCCTCCCCACTGCTTGTCTCCCCCTGATACTTACGTTATTGTTATCATTTTCCCCCCTGTTTCTCAACTAAAGCCCTGAGGTCCACCAATCATGAGATGTTGTGTATGCCGCCATTTACCCATCATTAAGGTAGCCAGCCACATTCTGACTTTTGAGAATGAAGCTGCTATGATTTGTGTGAGTGATAGCTTTCTTTAGATACTAATCTTCATTTAAAAAAGATCTGTTATGCTTATTGTTGTTGTTGGTTTTTGTTTTTTACCATCTTACAAAGTGATTGTTTTAAGATAAAGGATGCTGATAAACTGAGTGTGTATTTAGTATACCTTGGCAGGTATAGCATTTTGTTATATTATGACTTTTGTTTTGATAAAAAAAAAAAGCAAAAATGTTCATTGTGGTTCATAAACATATTGTTTGAAGTTTCAAAATAATTTGCTTATGTCTTTGTGTTGATTTAGTTTGGCATATTGATTGGAGCTGCTTTAAAATATTCATGTTGATTTTTACCACTCTGCATTTTTTATTTTTGCAGAGCCTGTAGTGTTTTTCCTTAGTTTTTAAGATACATTGTTTACTGAGCAGTTTTGTGATGAGCCTTCTCCCCCCCCCCCCCCCCCCCCATGATTTTGTGTCTAATTCGGGAGTTTGAGATTGTCATGTCAGGCATTTTTGTTTACCATGTTGCGTTGATATAATTTGTGTGTCTGTGTCCGTGTGTGTGTGTGTGTGAGAGAGAGAGAGATTTTTTGAAAGGTATTTTTGTTGTCATCAGGGTGGTTGTTTCACAGTGTAGTGGCTTCCCTGCCCCCCCCCCCCCCCCCCCCCCCCCCTTGTGGTTGGTTAGGGTGTTGATATGTGAAATTGACGAATGATTAATCATAAGCATAATGTGTCTATTGGTAAATTGTTCTACTGTTTTTACTTGAGCTTTAGATAATGCAATGGCTGCCCTGCTTGTTTTAGTTGTCAGGGCTGTAAGGTGATTGATTGATTGCTAAATCTTGTATAATGTCCTCACTTTTTAGGGGGGATATCCTTTTTTATTGTATTTTTTTTCATTTTTTATTTATCTATTTATTATAATTTTTAAAACAAAAAGTTCAGGATATTTAAAAAAATAAGTCTACGCATTCTTTAGTTTCATATTATGTGGAAAATAGCAGTATTCTTCTTCAGTGTAAGACAGTTTGGTTCATTTCTATGCAAAGGTGGTTTTCATGGTTTATGTTGGTTTCTTTCATCTATTTGTAGCAGTTGCTTCAAACATTTAGGTATTTCCTAAATTATGTGCCAAATTCTTGAGTCTCTTCAAATGATTTCAACCGCTTTTTGCGTGTGAAATAGAGGGTTGTGCTGAAATGAAGGTTTCTAACACTGCAGGTGCCTGCATCTCCTTGCCTGGCTTGTGTCTTGAATACGTTTTGGAAAGATGTCAACAAACCTAAGTGGATAATCATAGAATTGTGATTACTGTGGTTTAGAAGGACAGTGGTAAACTTCGGTCGATGTCTAAAGAAGTGTTAGTGCCTTCATTCTGATCCAGTCAATGCTCAGCTTCTCCCTGGGGGTGTTTGGCATACCCAGATTACCAAGATTAGTGGAAAGTAGAAAGATTAGATCCCCACCATTTGGCTATGGCATAAGCACTGGAGGATTTCCTTTTTTTTAATTTTTTTAAAAATCACTGACACGTTTTGTTTCTGCTTTTTTCGGTGGCTATTTTGTCTCCCTGGTTCATTCTTATTACAAAATGGTCCCAACTGATTGAAAATTGAGTGATTTCATTGTTACATCTTTTTTTTTATACTTTGGGTGTGCGAATCAGCTTTTGTCGTGTACATACTCTGTTGAAGTTATGAGTTTGTGCCGTTTTGATTTTTTATGTTTTGTTGATCATTGTTGTTGTTATTTCTCCGATTGTAGATGGGGGGGGGGGGGGTGTAAAATCCATACTAGAGTCTATTCTAGGTTTGTTTGTAGGTTGGTTATTATTTAAAAGCTTTTCTAATGACATTTTATGTTTCCTGTTTCTGGGCTGGAGCTCCAAGGTTCACCAATAGTGACATTTTGGCAGCATAAACAACCATTCCCCCCCCCCCCCCCCCCCCCCCCCCCCCCCCCCCCCCCCCCCCCCCCCCCCCACTGTTAGGTAGGTGCATTCTGACTTCGGGGTTACAATTTGGAATTGAATTTGCCAATTTTGCCAGAACAGTTTGAAGGAACATCCTTGCTCTCTCTCTCCGATTTCCAACTATCATGGGTTCTTTCACTTGCACAAGTCCATAAGTACACGGGTCTGACCGGTTTAGAGTCTCCTAAAAAAAAACCTTGACATTCAATTCAATTTTCCCATCGAACTGAGCAGAATGGACAAGGCTGGGAATTGAACCCGAGAATCTCATGGTTTACTTGTTAGGCTAGTGAATGTATATCTAAACCATCATGCCACCCTCCTCCTTGGCTGCTTATTATGAGGTACTTCATTTTTGTCATTTCAGTTGTTCACGTTTTCTTAAAGACAGGTGATTAATCATCTGCCTGGGGTGTGCAAAGAGAATTCGTGCTGGGCTGTTCACTTTCTGATAGAAGTGAGATACAGACATAGGGGCTAGAGCCTCGCGTTCGTGATCTGATGGCTCAGGATGTAGCCATTACAGAGGCGCCCGTTTAAGGGGATTTTACACTGGAGTAATAGTATGTATTAGTATTGGTATGATATCAGTACTGACTTCACACTCCCGAAAAGTCCTTTCGATGAGACTATAAAGCAAGGCCTCATGTTTGAACGCACGCAAAACATGTTCCACACACGTTAAAAACACCTTCCTCCTTTTGGAAGAGTAGGCCATTTCATGCGGGTAGGAATGGATGACAAAATTTTTAAGAAACATAGGCATACTGATTTGTCTAGACACCACCTTAAAGTAAGAATGCGGCCATCTTAATGGTGGGTGAAAATGGTCGCATATGCAAAAATCTCACCATTAGTGAACCTTGGAACTCTAACTGCCGAATGACAACATCCCCCCACTGCCACCGCCACTACCCCCCCCCCCCCCCCCCCCCCCCCCCAAAAAGGTGCACGATGATCATTTGTGTTATGAGTAATATAGAACGATTTTATATGACACACTTTATGCTGAAGTGGGATGCGCTGGGCCCAACTTGTCAGGTGCTTAATGGCGGCGTGACACATTTTCGTTCATATGACGGACAACAATAGTTGCTGTATGAACGTTCGACAATGAAAAAGAAGAGTATGAAGAGTATGATGCGCTTTTTGTTGGAAGCACCAGGTAGGAAACATCGGACCCAAGTGAACTCCATAAGAAGTGACTCAGCAGCAGTCCAGGGTCTCCTGCAGTCTGGTGGCCTTATGGCGGCCTTAATGGAAGACTGTTAAAAACAAGGACCCAGGCCTGGGCCAGAAGGCTGTGTCAGTTACTGATGTGAGCAAAGTGTGCTGAGACCTACATTACAGTATTGTTATCCCCCATAGGCCTAGCCTATACATTGTGGTTTATCACAGTTCTTGATTAAACCATTGACAGCTGGGGGCAACAGCAAAGTGAGAGGCTGTATGACCAGTGGCTTTCCCACTCATGGAATTCCACTTTACAGCTTAGTCTTTAGTGATTGACTATGACTCTTTGACTAGGAGGCTTGACTCGCACAGTCCTTATGTGCTGCAGCCCTGGGGGCTAGTTGGCCTTTGGAGAACATCTCCAATGCTGACTGTCCTTATGCCCACTTGGCCGAGAGAGTGGGGATGTACTGTGGGCAAGGCATCTCCACTATAATCAAATTTCTGCCCAATTTCTGAAACAGCAGCTGCCTCCTCTGCTGGTTTGGAGGTCATCGTCGAACACGACGGACAAACATACATGCTTTGCACTGCTATGGAGAGATTGTGCTTAATTCATGACAAGCTCTTAGCATAAAAGCCTATACTCTCCATCAAAAAGAGAGACCAAAAAGTCCTTTGAAGTTGGAGTATGGCTGCCTATATCGTATAGCAAGGTGCTTGAAAGTAGCTGTACATGCAGTCTTCTCATTCATAATAATAATAATGTATGGAATTTATATAGCGCTGAATCTTGTAAAGCAACAAATCAAAGCGCTCAGATGATTTTTTTTTTATCGAGGATAATGGAATAAGCACTCATGTGCTTTTTTACATCCTCTCCCCGTGTGTATGCGGTTTTGTAAATTTTGTCATCTGTTCCCACCGGCACACAATGGCCTACTCTTTCGAAAAGTGGAACAGGATTTAACGTGTGCGCAAGATGTTCTGCATGCGTTCATAATGTTCTCACAGAGATTCCTAGACTGGATTAATGATTTAGAGAGCTGCAACAGTATTTTGAACTAAGTCCTTCAATGTGGTTTTTTGGTGCAATTTATTGTACCCGGTGATTCAGTGTTTGATATAGTTTTTACTATTTAGTTGGAAGGATTTAGCTCTTTTTTGTTAAAAAACATTCTTTCACTTTTTTTTAATTTAGAAAGAATCAATCAATGGTCTAATTTTAAATTTGATAAAAGCTTCATGAAGGGTAGATCCTTATACATGGCTGTGTGTATGTGGTGTCTGTGTGTGGTGTGTGTGTGTGTGTGTGTGTGTGTGTTTGTGCGCACGCACGCATGTGTGTGCTATTCCAGTAACCAACCATCACAGTACTAGTAAAGTCTGGTTAAAATAATTTTGTTTTTGTTTTTAATTTAAAAGGACTTTATATTTGAGCAATTTGTCAATACTCGGGGTTTTTTTTAGCCATGCTGAGAGGGTGCTTTGTGCCATTCAAAAAAATAATAAACTTTTAAGTCGTCATTTGATTATTCAGTTTTAACATGTTTTTGTTATGAATACTATTATTATGTATGTAAAAAATACATCAGAGAATGGGAGCAAGAGAGAAAATATGGTTTGAAATAAAGTAGAATTAAGTTTGTTAAATGCGTGTAGATATCACGATGAAAATGTTGAATATGCAAATAATTTTTCTGCATGCAATTAAATTGCGTAAAACAGTTGGAGAATAATAATGCGTTTTGCAAATAAAGGTTTTGGAAAAAAGAAAGTATCTCAAGGTGTGTGTGTGTGAACTGGGAAAACATTCCTCTCTCTATGTGGATTTCCCCCCCTGTGAAAATGGCCCTTTCAACAGTTTTGCCAGGGACAACTCTCCTATTGCCTCAGCTCTTTCCTGTGCACTGTATGTCTTTCACATGGGGGACCGTGCTCCAATCGTCTCAGCCGAAAGACTCGCAACCAGACCACAACTCAAGGTCTAGCAGAGAGGGACCAAACCCACAACCTCTTGATGGTGTTTTTTACCTGTAGATCACCTAGCGTGCGCGCGCACATGTGTGCGTGTGTGTGTGCACCTACGCACCACTTGACGGATCTGTTATATATTATGTGTATGCCAGGCACGGACATGCCTCTGTAGAGAGTCACGTCTTTGATAATAAAAGCGTAGCTGTTGTTAACAGATGTGTTGGTGTACGTCCTACATTATTATGCAAGCTATCAAAAGAACATCAGGCCCTACAGTGACAGACCCTGGGCAAAGAAGAATCGCTGTTGCTCGTGCTGCTTTGAGGCGATTCAATAACTCTTGTCAAAAAAAGGAGCCTAAGCATAGTGACTGTGCCGTTATACATTATGGTGTAATGTGATAAGAATGGATGACAACATGTGTAAAAGAAAGATAAACAAACCAATGAAAGAAAATAAAAACCCAGCACGTTCGTTCGCTGGCGTTGTTATTGTAGACATTATTCTCAAAGTCAGAATGTGGTTACACTCATGCCGGGCAAAAACGGTTACATACGCAAAATGTTACATCATCATTATTATTATCATGATTATTATGATATCATCATCATCATCACTATTATTATTTATTATTATTATCATTATTGTTATTATGTGAACCTTGCAGTTCTAGCCGAAGAACGAAAAAAAAAGGAAAGGGAGAATATTTCTTTTAAGGGAAGGGGGTTGTATTCGTTGCCTCTTTCTGTTTGGTGTGGTTTTCCCCCCTGTCTCCAGTCACTATGTCACTAACTCTCCGTTCTCCCATCCCTTCCTTTCTATCTCCTTCGCTCCTCTGCAATTTTATTCTATCTTTCTACTCCTTACCTTGTCCTCTAATTTCTTCCTTTCCTCTTCATCTACACAGACACACACACACTCTTATATACACACACGCGCGCGCGCGCGCGCACACACACACACACACACACAACTACACACACACACTACACACACACGCGCGCACACACACACACATACACACGCACCACACACACGCACACATACACACACACACACCCCGCAGTGCTTCTCTATTCACCTTTTTTCAACAGCAACAGAAATCCAGTTATTTGAATGTGAACATCCGAATCCATATTAAAAAATAAATAAATATATAAGCAAACGGAAAACCCCGTTACCTTTTTGACCCATAAAAGAAAGGTGTTGTGAGATTAGTGTCAGTCCTTCGGAAGAGACTATAAACTGAGGTCCCGTGTGCGAACGCACGCACGTCTTGCGCAAACGTTAAAACCCGTTCCGTTTTTCGGAAGAGTAGGCCATTGTGTGCCGGTGGGAACGGATGGCAAAATTTACAAAACTACATGCACACGGGGACTGGATGAAAAAAAGCACACGAGTGCTTATTCCATTATGCTCGAAATAAAAGAATAAAAATAAAGAAATAAACACACACACTCTCTTTCACACACACGCGCACTCTCACTCTCTAGCTCTTTCTCTCTCACACACACACCACACACATACTCTCTCTCTCTCTCTCTCTCTCTCTCCTCTCTCTCTCTCTCTCTCTCTCTCTCAACACACACACACACACACACATACCGTTTCCACACACACACACACTCGCAGAAACAAAATTTTCGGAAGATGTAGGCCTTATTCTTCTCACACCTGTCTTTCCACCCCCCACCCCCTCTTACACACACACACACACACACATCTTTTTACTATGACTATGTGTGTTTCTAGAGAAACCCAAAATTATTTGTAGAGAAATTAAGGCATAACTGTCGACATTATTTATTACTCTATTTTAAAAAACCCAACCAACCCACACACACAACTTCTGTTTGCCCGTGAAAAATGACTATGTATAACTGTCCCGCAGATAAAAATACACTTTGAGGAAGTTGAAACTGAAACTAAAGAGCATTGAGGTTTTGTGGATAAAGACTAACGCATATTAAAGTATACACACTACTTGTGATTGACACAGATAATACATTTTTTACGATAAAACCCAACGTTCGTTTCTGAAAAGACGATGCTTGCATATATAACAATTAGGTAACACACACAAACTCGACCGCAAGTTACAAGGAAGTATAGTTTTATATAGACACTGCCTCTGCTTATGTGTTTATTCAAACCTGTTCTAGTTCAAAATTGGTACAAGCTAAAGCTATGGGAAGACCTAGTTTCTGCGATGGAGAGACATGTATACGAGTAGTCTAGATAGATAAAGTGTAGTAAGTTATGGAATTTTGTGTCGAACTAACTATATCAAATAAATGATTGTGTGCTGAGTACACGAATTAGTGAAAGGAAAATCGTATGTGGTAAGTTTAAATGTTACCGATCTATGTCTCTGTCTGTGTGTCACTGTCTGTCTGTCTGATCGTATGTCTGTCTATCTGTTTGTCTATTTGTCTGTTTATATGTCTATGTGTCTGTCTGTCTCTCTTTCCCACCCTCCATCGCCCTCTCTATCTGTGTGCGTGTGTGTGTAAGAGAGAGAGAGAGAGAGAGAGAGAGAGAGAGAGAGAGGAGAGAGAGAGAGAGAGAGAGAGAGAGAGAGAGAGAATGTATGTATGTATGTATGTGTGTGTGTTTTGTAAAACGCTCACCACCACCACCACCACCACCACCACCAATATCTGCATCATTATCAGTCTGGCTCTGTGTGTCTCTTTGTGTGTGCGTGCATGCATGCGTGCGTGCGCGCGCGCGCGCGCGTCTGTGTGTGTGTGTGTGCGTGTGTATGTGAGAGTGTGTGTGTGTGTGAGTGTGTGTGAGTGTCTGTCTCTGTCTGTCTGTCTGTCTGTCTCTCTCCTCCCCTCTCCTCTTCCCCCACAGGTCATACCCCCACCGCTCTCTTTTGTTTCGGAATACCTGGGACACCATTACCTTTACCAAATGGCTACATGCTACCCACTAACCTCTTCCTTGATACTTTAAATTTAAGGCGCTTTTTGGGCGGTACACTCTTTTTTCCCCCTAACATAGTGTGTCCTGGCCTAGTTTAAGTTCGCGGAAGCAAAGTGCATGTTTGCCCTTGGTATGCATTTCTTGTGTTCTCCGTTGTTTGCTTGGGTATGTTGGTGTTATCTTTTATACTGGTGGGGTATGTACGTGTCATCTATTATAGTGGTTGGGTATGTTGGTGTCATCTATTACAGTGGTGGGGTATGTTTATGTCATCTATTATAGTGGTGGGGTATGTTTATGTCATCTATTATAGTGGTGGGGTATGTTGGTGTCATTTGTTATAGTGGTGGGGTATGTTTATGTCATCTATTATAGTGGTGGGGTATGTTTATGTCATCTATTATAGTGGTAGGGTATGTTAGTGTCATCTATTATAGTGGTTAGGTATGTTGGTGTCATCTGTTATAGTGGTGGGGTATGTTGGTGTCATCTGTTATAGTGGTGGGGTATGTTTGTGTCATCTGTTATAGTGATGGGGTATGTTGGTGTCATGTATTATAGTGGTGGGGTATGTTTATGTCATCTATTATAGTGGTGGGATATGTTTATGTCATCTATTATAGTGGTGGGGTATGTTGGTGTCATCTATTATAGTGATGGGGTATGTTGGTGTCATGTATTATAGTGGTGGGGTATGTTAGTGTCATCTGCTATAGTGGTGGGGTATGTTTGTGTCATCTGTTATAGTAATGTATGTTTGTGTCATCTATTATAGTGGTGGGTATGTTTGTGTCATCTTTTTATAGTGTGGGGTATGTTT
>CM054151.1:33114555-33132055 GCA_028751875.1 Rapana venosa | reverse complement strand
ATCTGGGAAATATCTGGTGGACACCAGCATGTGAGGAAGCAGTAAAAAACAAACGCTTAATGCATAAAATTTATTTAAAAGATAAAACGTCAGAAAATAATGTAAAACAGAAACAAGCAAAAAATTACTGTAACCTTGTTGTAGCTCAGGCAAAGAGAGAACTTTGGACTTCTTTTTGTGCCACTGAAATTTCAAATCATAAAGATCTTAAAAAAGTTTGGGATAAATATCATGAAATGAAAAAAGGTGTAAGTTTACCACCTTGTCCAGTGCAATTGGAGAATAAAGAATTTCCATCAAACATAGAAAAAGCAGAGGCTTTTGCAGACATTTTTTCTGAATCAATGCGTCTTGAAGGATTGTCACTTAAACGCAGGAACTACAGAACAGATGAAGAAAGTAAAACTGACCCAGTCTCTGACAATGGTTCGTGCATTAATGCTCCAATATCACTTGACGAAGTAAGAGATGCGTTACTATCTCTTTCTAACAAGAAAACGTCTGTCGGGTCAGATGCAATTTCTAATGACATGTTGAAACATTTACCAACAAATTTCATTTATCTACTCTACAAACTCTTCTTTAAAATGTTGGATCGAGGGAGGTATACCAGTAAAGTGGAAGGAGTCTATTGTCATTCCAGTTCATAAACAGGGAAAGCCTAAATCTGACAAAACCAGCTACAGACCAATTGCTTTGACCTCTCACACTGGCAAGCTAATGGAAAGAATTATTCTAAAAAGGCTGATGTATTTCTGCCATAAAAATAAAATAATCCCTGTCAATTCAAGCAGGTTTTCAAAAAAATAAATCTGCCATAGATAATTTGGTTAAACTATCACACAAGTAAAAATGCAGTTTGCAAGAAGAAAGAATGTTCTTGCAACATTTTTTGATATTAGAAAGGCATATGACCAAGTTTGGCATGCTAAATTATTAGGTAAACTAAGAAATATGGGTGTTTCTGGGCACTTGTATTTTTATATCAAAAGTTTTTTTAGCAGACAGAAAAATTCAAGTAAGAGTGGCTAAATCATATTCAAGTGTTAGATCGCTTCATATGGGACTACCCCAAGGTTCTGTGATGAGCTCCTATCCTATTTAATATCTTGCTGCATGATCTCCAATGAATTTATCAAAGGATATTATCTTAGTACAATATGCGGATGATATATGCATGTGGATGAATGTTACTATGAAACGTAATACACCAAAAAGAGCGTTAAATTACATAAAAAAGGTATATCAAAGCAGCTTGATAACATCGACAAATATATGCTTGAAAATGGATTTACTTTGTCCACAGAAAAAACTCATGTTGTGCTTTTTAATAATGGCAGTAATCCGGAGGAACTACCAAGATTTAAGATTGGGACTGAAATAATTGAATACAAAAATACAATAAAGTTCTTAGGTGTTATTCTAACTTCAAAACTAACTTGGAATACACATATTGAGCACTTATTAACAAAGGCAAGAAAGTGCATAAACTTGCTGAAGATAATTAGTGAACAGTTCTGGGGACAAGACATATTCAATTTAAAATGTTTAGCTACATCTCTTGTTCGCTCGAAATTATCATACGGACAAGAAATCTTTTTCAGCGCTCCAAAATCTTTACTTAAAAAGCTACAAAGTGTAGACTGCAAAGCTTACAGGCTTGCACTTGGAGTTCTGTATCATGCATCAGCTCTGGGAACGTACAATGAAGTAGGTACATTGCCTTTGGATGATTACCGTCAACTGGCATGTGCCAAATATGTTCTTAGAAACAGAAAAACCGATAATTTTATTTCTGAGGAAGTAGAAGTAAAATCTGAACTACAGTTTCCTAAAAGAGCAAAAAATATATCTTCCTTAATGCCCATTAACACATATGTGTCTGATTTAGTGGAAAATTCTAATGTCAATCAACACAGAATGGACAAACGAGAGGCAATATTACCTTTTCCATCGTGGGAGATGAATAGAGCATACTTCGACATAGAGGTAACTAATGCAAAAAGAATGAGAATCTGAACATTATGGTTTCTGATGTTCGATCCCACATCCATCATAAGTATTTTCATCATTTACAAATTTATACAGATGGATCACGTCTGGATAATCAAGAAACAGGTTCAGCTTTTGTTATACCATCTTTAAAAATTGAAAAATCATTGTATGTTGGTAAACATCATTCGATTTTTACGGCGGAATTAGTAGCAGTCTTAATGGCTCTGAATTATGTTCTTGATTTGCCATTGTGTATATTTCAAATCCTTATTTGTGTTGATTCTAAGTCGGTATTGTATGCTTTAAAATCCTTGTGGTACAAGAAAACTTCAAATATTGCATTAGAGATTAATCATGTATACACCTTTTAACCTTAAAGGGCACAAGTGTCACTTTCTGTTGGGTGCCTTCACACAGAGGATTCTTTCCAAATGAGTGGGCCGATAGAGCTGCTAAAAGAGGTGCAAAGCATGAACGGAAATCAGCACATTGCACGTGCCTTTATCATTACAAGAGGGCTACCACTTATTAGAACAAACATCATGGAATAAGGTCACAGAAACGTATCACCTAAAAGAGAGATTTCTAAACAGATCTGTCATCAAAATGATAAAGCGAGAGTCGTGAGCCAGCCTAAGGCTTGCTCAAATACTCCACAGCAAGAAGAGTGAATAGTTTGTTTTATAGAATAAAACTTAATGCATTCGTAACCAAATTCAGTAGAAACAGTAAATGTCTATGTGGTGAGAATATTTCTAATACTCATATAATATTTGAATGTAAGAATACGAAAGCTTTTTTACCTCAATTTTCTGAAAACTCCCTTAGAAGCATATTCAATAATTTGAATTTGGCATTTGATATTGCAAAAGGTCTCTGGCATAGTCCTATAGGACATTTGTTATAGTTTAATTAACGTTAATCACTTTTTATGTTTTTTGTTTCGGTGATGTTTTAAAAAAACAACAACTTTTTTTGGTATCTTTTGCTTTGCGCGGTTTCTTTTCATGATTAGACTACTTTTCCCCCCTCGCATTTTTCAGTAGGGCCTCTACAACCACCTCAATTATCATACACCCCTTGTAAACATTTTTTTTTCTTTCTCGTCTAATATCACTGAGAGTGAACAGACGTAAAATAGAAGACAACAACAACAACAACAACAACAACAACAACAACAACAACAACAACAACAACAAACACACACACCACACACACACACACACACACACACACACACACACACACACACACACACACACACACACACCACACACACACACAAACGAGGGACAGGATAGTCTAATGCAGTGTCCATCCAAAAACGAGATCATGAATGCAACATTCGCGGGCATACAAAAGAAAGCAAAGAAGCTGGCATATTAATTTTAAACGACAAAACGGCAGACACAAAAACGGTTCCAAACAATTATTGGGCACGTTATGCCTGGTAATGCCTTCAGTAAAGGTACAGGTGTCCCATAACCTATAAGGTCGTAGAGGAGCGAGGCGTCAGAGACCTCACTTCTCCAGCATATCAAGGGCGGCACCCATCTCCTCTCCCTCGCTGCTTTATCTTTCCTGACCCTAAAGAGGGCAGGTACCCATTTAAAGCTGGGTGAATTTGGGGAAACTGTACTGAAACCAAAAAGCGCAAACGGTCACCTATCCAAGTGGTAACAACGCTCGACGCTGCTTAACTCTGGCTGGGGTAAAGCGAGTGCTCTGACCACTGAGCAATCCCGTCCTCCAAAGCCTTCAGTGCCGTGTTGATCAGTTTGCATGAGTGAGATGACCATCTAGAAACACTTTCGTGTAGGTGTCACTATTTTCCCATAAGTTTCGTGTATGTGTCACTATTTTCCATAACTTTCGTGTAGGTGTCACTATTTTCCCATAAGTTTCGTGTATGTGTCACTATTTTCCCATAAGTTTCGTGTAGGTGTCACTATTTTCCCGTAATATTCGTGTATGTGTCACTATTTTCCCATAACTTCCATGTAGGTGTCACTATTTTCCCATAACTTTCGTGTATGTGTCACTATTTTCCCATAACTTTCGTGTATGTGTCACTATTTTCCCATAACTTTCGTGTAAGTGTCACCATTTTCCATAACTTTCGTGTAGGTGTCACTATTTTCCCATAACTTTCGTTTAGGTGTCACTATATTCCTATAACTTTCGTGTAGGTGTCACTATTTTCCCATAACTTTCGTGTAGGTGTCACTATTTTCCCATAACTTTTGTGTAAGTGTCACCATTTTCCCATAACTTTCGTGTAGGTGTCACTATTTCCCCATAACTTTCGTGTAGATGTCACTATTTTCCCATAAATTTCGTGTAGGTGTCACTATTTTCCCATAACTTTCCTGTAGGTGTCACCATTTCCCCATAACTTTCGTGTAGGTGTCACTATTTTTCCATAACTTTCCTGTAGGTTGTCACTATTTTCCTATAACTTGCGTGTAGGTGTCACTATTTTTCCATAACTTTCCTGTAGGTGTCACTAATTTTTCCATAACTTTCCTGTAGGTTGTCACTATTTTCCTATAACTTGCGTGTAGGTGTCACTATTTTTCCATATCTTTTCATTTAGGTGTCTCTAATTTTCCCATAACTTTCGTTTAGGTGTCACTATATTCTTATAACTTTCGTGTAGGTGTCACTATTTTTTCCCCATAACTTTCGTGTATGTGTCACTATTTTCCCATAACTTTCGTGTAAGTGTCACCATTTTCCCATAACTTTCGTGTAGGTGTCACTATTTCCCCATAACTTTCGTGTAGGTGTCACTATTTTCCCATAAATTTCGTGTAGGTGTCACTATTTTCCCATAACTTTCCTGTAGGTGTCACCATTTCCCCCATAATTTCGTGTAGGTGTCACTATTTTCCATAACTTTCCTGTAGGTTGTCACTATTTTCCTGTACCTTTCGTGTAGGTGTCGCTATTTTTCCCCATAACTTTTCATTTAGGTGTCACTAATTTTCCCCATAACTTTCGTTTAGGTTGTCACTATTTTTCCCAATGCCTTTCGTGTAGGCGTCACTATTTTCCAAAAAAAGGTGGGATGGACACCTAAGAATGCCATCGCTCTCATGTCGAAGCGCTGCCGTGAGTAAGATGGCCGCCTGAAAGCACCCCAGAATACACCACCGGCACCAGCTCATTTCGCTGGCTGTGGTAGAAGGACTTACTCATGCAGAAGTCTTTCGGATGAGACGATAAACCGAGGTCCCGTGTGTTACACAAAATTTTCAGCGCACGTAAAAGAACCCACGGCAAACAAGGGAGTTGTCCCTGGCAAAATTCTTAGAAAAAAGCCACTCTGATAGGAAAACAAATACAGTTGCAGACCAAAAAAAAAAAAAAAAAAAAAAAAAAAAGGGTGGCGCTGCTCTTGTGGCGACGCGCTCTTCCCGGGGAGAGCAGCCTGAATTTCACGCAGAGAAATCTCGTGACTTAAAGTGGTATAAAATATAAAAAAAAATAAATAAATAAAAATAAAAAGTGCTCCCCAATGGTGAGGTGTGTTAGCCTATGCCACCGTTTTAAGCCATCTCTCTTAGGTGGCCCAGTTCCCAGTGTGGGGATGTAGTGTCTAAATACGACACCCCCCTCGTATGCAAGCGTTCTTTAAAAACCAAAAAATAGTGGCCATTTCGTTCCTACTGGCACGAGAATGGCCTACTCTTTCCGAAAGGCAGAGCGGGATTTAACACGTACGTGCGCAAGCTGATCTGCATGCGTTAGGAATGTTACTGTCAATGCAGAAAGTGTTACAGTGTAAAAATGGTAAATATAGTTTTGAGTGGATCCAACCGCCCCCCCAAAAAAAAACAACAACCCCAACAACAACAAAACAAAACAAACCAACAACAACAACCAACCAAACCAAACCAAACAAACCACACACACACACACACACACACACACACACACACACACACACACACACACACACACACACACACACACACACACACACACACACACACACACACACACACACACACACACAAACCAACCTCTGAAAACCTCACCTATCTCCCTTCCCCCTTCCGAACTTTATTGAACAGGTTTTATTCTTGACTCCTTGTGTGAAAAAAAAAACCCTCGAAGGTCTCAATTCCACCCTAACAACACCACTCCACACACACACATCACACACACACACACACCACACACACACACACACACACACACACACACACACACACACACCACACACACACACACACACTCTGCCTCTGTCTCTGTCTCTCTTATAATTATATATCCCTAAGGGTGGGGACTGGATGCAAAAAAGCACATGGGTGCTTATTCATTATCTTCGAAATTAAAGAATTCGTCATTGTCATTGTCATTGTGTTGTGTCATTTCAGATCTGGAGCGGCCAGTGGAAGAGAAGTTTTTAGTTCCAGTGGCAAGAGCTTTTGATAAGGAGTGTGACTTCAGAGCCCTTGGTAAGTGTGTATGTGAATGTGCGTGTGTGTTTTTATTTATTTATTTATTCTTTTATATCGAGGATAATGGAATAAGCACTCATGTGCTTTTTTACATCCAGTCCCCGTGTGTATGCGGTTTTGTAAATTTTGTCATGTTTCCACCGGCACACAATGGCCTACCCTTCCGAAAAGCGGAACAGGATTTAACGTGTGCGCAAGATGTTCTGCATGCGTTCGAACACGGGGCCTCGGTTTATAGTCTCATCCAAAGGATGTGTGTTTGTGTGTTTGTGTGTTGTGTTTGTGTGTGTGTTTGTGTGGTTGTGTTGTTGTGTGTGGTGTTGTGTGTGTGTGTGTGTGTGGTGTGTGTGTGTGTTTGTGTGTGTGTATGTGTGTGTGTTTTGTGTGTGTGTGTTGGTGTGTGTATGTGTGTGTGTGTGTGTGTGTTTTGTGTGTGTGTGTGTTGTGTTGTGTTGTTGTTTGTGTGTGTGTGTGTTTGTGTTGTGAGTGTGTGTGTTGTGTTTGTGTGTTGTGTTTGTGTGTTGTGTGTTTGTGTGTGTGTGGTGTGTGTGTTGTGTTTGTGTGTGTGTGTTGTGTGTTTGTGTGTTGTGTGTGTGTGTGTGTGTGTGTGTGTGTTTTGTGTGTTGTTGTGTTGTGTGTGTGTGTGTGTGTTGTTTGTGTTGTGTGTTTGTGTGTGTTGTGTGTGTGTGTTGTTTGTGTTGTGTGTGTGTTTGTGTGTGTGTTTTGTGTGTGTGTGTTGTGTGTGTGTTTGTGTGTGTGTGTGTGTGTTTGTGTGTGTGTGTGTGTGTGTGTGTGTGTGGTTTGTGTGGTGTGTGTGTGTATTCGTGGTACGTGCGTAATCGCGTGTGTGTTCCCCCATAGGGATGTCGAGAGCCTGTCAGTATATCAAATGATATCCCTGCCTTCTGGGAATTCTGAGACTCTGTATCTGGAATTCCCTCTTTTTTTTTTTATCCCTCTTATTGTTTCTGTCTTGTTTCGTTTCTTTCTGTCACCTTCTTCTTGTCTATTTTCTGCCTTCTTGGTCCATTCGTCAGCTACACAGTAATAGGTAACAAGCATTCCCATTGGCCAACGCTTCGTACATTTATTTTGATTGGTAGTTATTTATAATTTGTCTGACATTTTACCTTTAACTTAGTCTCCAACATTTTTTTAAGGATGTTCCCACAATCATATACTCATTGATAACGACATAAGAAATAATAAACATGTATTTTAGCAACACACACACACAACACACACACACACACACACACACACACACACACACACACACACACACACACACACACACACACACACACACACACACACACACACACACTTTTTACACTGAAAATCCCCCCCACCCAGCCTGTAAGTATTATGCTACAAATAATAATCTCCTGTGTGCGTGTGTTGGCAGCTCGAGAACTTCATCTAGAAAAAGCTGAATACAGTAACCTGCATACCAAGTACCACAGTGACTTTCATGAGTTGGTCTATCAGATGCTGGTGACATGGATACGGAAATACCCAGAGGGGACCGTGCGCACCCTTGTGGAGGCACTGTGTAACAGCGGAAACGAAGCATCAGTCATGGCACTAAAAGACTATTTCGACAGGCAGAGAATGACATAGCAAACAGCCAACCTGCATACACCCCTTGTTTGAATGGCTTGAGTGAGCTTTCACCTGTGTGAGATGGTCATGATTTTAACATTTCCAATATCCAATTATGAGGATGCTATGCAGCAATGTGTGTAAAACAGTGCTGTAAAGCCTGAAGAGATATTCACGGAGAAAGGGGAGCTTCGTTTTAAAATATCGTGTTGAAGGATGGTACAAGAATGGTTTTTCTAGAGAGGTTAAGAGAAAATCCAACGTTGTGCTATACTACTAATTGTAACATGGTACTTTTGAAACTGAAGACACATTTGCTAAAATCACCCAGATTCAGTACGAGCATACAGTGTGTAGAACTGTGCCTTAGAGCCTAGGAAAAAAACATTTATACCAACAAGTATCTTCGTTCGTTATTATATTTTTGCATGGAGAAGAGTATACAACGGTTACTGAAGGTGAAAAGGCTTGTGTTCTGGTGCCTGTACTCATGCTGATGTTCACATTTTGAATTTGGCAAAGTGAAACTGCCTGCTGAGGTGACTTATTTTCCTCGATTGCTGCCCCCTCACTGAATCGAGCCTCATTTGTATGATGTCAGCAGATTTGCTTCATTTACTGTTATCTGCTACGACGAATGTTTGTTTAAAGCAGCTATATCATGGGTCTCTTACATAAAACATATCCCCTCTCCCTCCCCGAAAAGAAAGAGTTAAATTGTTTGATTATATGTGGTGAAATGTGGCTTGTAAAGCTGGAAGAACTACACTCCAAGAGCTGACAAATCTTCCCAAATGTTTTTGTCAGTTCAATCCATACATTTTAAGTGTTCAAGATGGAGATTTTGCGTTTCATGGTATGAAAAGATGACAGTATATGGGTATACAGTATACACTATGCATTGTGTTTCATAATGCAATTGGAACTACTAGAAAGTATAGGGTTAGTGCGAAATTGTACATATTCAATACACTTTGACAAGATTTCTCATCAAAACTCATGGCAGTGTCTTCTCTGGATAGTGTCCCCAGGACAATCTAACAGTAGTGGCTAGCAGGCAATGGATTAGAAAAGAGCATTATTTTAAAAGACATTTTCTCAGAGAAACTGCCCCCCCCCCAACTCTCATATTCTTCTGTGAATTACGTAATGTTGATTACCATTGGTCACTCATCACTTTCAACGAAAAGCTAAATCAAACCGATTTGTGGTTGACACAGTACACTTTTTCAACGTTTGTCTCTATGCAAAAATCCTTACCAAAAATCTCCCAAGAAAAGCAATATTCACCTGTCCTCTGTAATGAAGTATAGTTTGATTGAATAGTTATATCATATTAATTTTGTGTCAAAAATCAAAATGTAACCTTTATACCATACGTTTCTGTGTGGGATTTTGGTTTTGGTTTACAAGCCTAAAATACGTTTACTTCTTCCTTTTGTTCAGATTTTTCACGGTTTATGTTCTTTTCTACTTTCATGAATCTTGTCACCAGTGTGCCTTTCTCATCTTCTTGATCGTGCCTACCCACTCATGATAAAACAGTTGTCTTAATAGTTATGGCTCACAGAGAAGTCCAACACTCTGGAAAACAGTGTTGACATTCCCTCAGGATTGCTGGCTTTGTTGCTGTGAAATAAAGACTCTGGGTGTGGTCGGGTCAAGTAGATTGGAGATGGTGTTGTCATATGTCTTATACCTTTCTGTTTCATTCCTCGGCTAGAGCTCCGTGGTTCACCAATGGTCTGATTCGGCGTTTGCGACTATTTTATTTATTTTTATTTATGTAATTTATTTATTCTTTTATACCGAGGATAATGTAATAAGCACTCGTGTGCTTTCTTTTTTTTTACATCCATTCCCCGTGTGTGTGCGGTTTTGTAAATTTTGTCATCTGTTCCCACCGGCACACAATGGCCTACTCTTTCGAAAAGCGGAACAGGATTTAACGCGTGCGCAAGATGTTTTGCATGCGTTCGCACACGGGGCCTCGGTTTTTAGTCTCATCCGAAGGACTTTGACATTCAGTTCGATTTTTTTTGTCAAACTGGGAGGAAAGGAGGCTGGGAATCGAACCCAGAACCTCACGGTTGACTTGTTGGCAGGCGAACGTCTTAACCATCCTGCCACCTTCCTTCTTTGTGCGTTGTTTTACCCATCATCTCGGTAGCTGCATTCTGACTTTGTGTTTGACATGACTTGACTTCTCCCTGACATCCTTGGCAAGCATTAGGAGCGGTGCATTCTATTTTTTCAAGGAATGTGTCTGGGTCAAGTTTACCAGGGTACACCCCGGCCCTCTCTAGATCCTCCAACTGTTAGCGAACCAAGACATTAAAAACCCCCACAAACTTGTTAAGTTTGAGTATGGACTTCTACAGTTATGTATTAATTTGAAGATAGTTTCATGTGGTTACAGTCTTAACATGGCTTCTGTGTTTGTATCGGTTAAAATCAAATGGGGTTAAAATTGTTGTGAAGGAATAAAGAGGTTGTGTCCACGTGTGCCAAATGAATCAGAATGAGAATGAATCATCAACTTATGTAAACCTGATCGTCCAATCTGGAGCCATGATTATAATCATGTGAGATTGAAGGCAGACCTATAGATCGTCGGGTTCGGACTGATCCCTACATGTATTACACTAACTTGTCAAAGATCCCTCAGTCTGGGAAGAATGCTGAACACGTCTATAACAAAAGTAAATGTGTTCTCAATACCTACGTGTTAGTTGGGGAGCGAGGCGTCAGATACCTCAGCTTCTCTAGGGGCCAGCATATTTTGAGGGCGGCGCCCATCTCCTCTCCCTCGCTGCTTTACCTTCCCTGACCCTAAAGAGGGCAGGTACCCATTTACAGCTGGGTGAACTGGGGACTGTACTGAAGCCAAGGAACTAGGTAACCACGTTTAATTAATGCTGGTAAATCCTAGCTTGGGGAGAGCAAGTGCTCTAACTTCTGAGCTATCCCTTCCTCACGTCCACACATCCTTTTTTTCCTGAAGGTAAGGCATAATGCAGTCTCCCTCCCACCCCTACCCTCGACGATTTAATTTTGACAATCATACGTGTAACCACCCCCGCTTTCCAATTTTTGACACGTGTAATTACGGTGGCTTTTTTCTTCTACGGGGAAAAGACAGGTCAGTGGTCAGAGCACTCGCTTTCCCCCAGCCAAGGTTCAGCAGCATCGAGCGAGGTTACCAATTGGATGGGTGACCGTTTGCGCGCCTTGCCTTCAGTACAGTCCCCCAGTTCACCCAGCTGTAAATGGGTATCTGCCTCTTTAGGGTCAGGGAAGTTAAAGCAGCGAGGGAGAGGAGATGGGTGCCGCCCTCGATATGCTAACCCTTTGAGAAGTTGAGGTCTCTGATACCTCACCCCCCTTCGACCACATAGGTTATGGAACACCTTTACCTTTTTTCTTCTTCACAATGTTTTTTGAGATTTTGTTTCAAAAGAAGTTTTTCCTCAAAACATTTTAGAAAAAATGTAAAATAAGGTAATATTTTGCCTGGAAAAAGTTTTGACAATTGTTCGATAACTTCTCTCCAGAGAACATTTTTAGACAATTGTAAGTAAAGCATTTTCTTTTCTTTCCCCCCCTCCATAACAGTTGTATGAAATGCAAAAAAAAAAAGGTTCCAAAAAATGTTTCAGATTGAACTAATCTGAAGCTCTAGCAGTTCACTGTGCCTTACACAGTTATCATAGAGGCTTTGGTCAGCTTCTAATACAGCATGTGCGTCATTTGTTTTGCGTTCAGTTGCCTTGTGTTGTGTTGTTTGTATTGTATTGTATTGTATTGCGTTGTATTGCATTGCATTGTATTGCATTGCATTGTATTGCATTGTTTTGTATTGTATTGCATTGTACTGTATTGTTTTATATTGTTTTGCATTGCATTGCATTGTATTGTATTGCATTGTATTGTATTGTATTGCATTGTATTGTATTGTATTGCATTGTTTCATTTTGCATTGTTTACCTCTTTCAGTCACTGCAGATTTCTCTGTGTGAAGATCGGGCTGCTCTCCCTGGGGGAAGAGTGGTTTATTTTTTAAAATTTTTATTTTATTTCACCCGCCACAACACTCTGCCAAAAACAGTACTGCAGGGAACACTCGAAGGTGGCAGAAAGAGGGGAAGACAGAACAAGTCATGGATGGACAACATCAGAGAATGGACCAGAATGAATGACTCGGCACTACTGCGCAGAGCCGAGGACCGAGATGGATGGAGGAGGCTTACCACGGCATCGTCTTTCGTGTCTCCTCCACGACCGCCAAGGTCATGGGAATGATGATGATGATGATGATTCTTTTATATCGAGGATAATGGAATAAGCACGTATGTGCTTTTTTACATCCAGTCCCCGCGTGTATGCGGATTTGTGAATTCTGTCATCTGTTCCCACCGGCACACAATGGCCTACTCTTACGAAAAGCGGAAAAGGATTTAACGTGTGCGCAAGATGGTCTGCGTGCGTTCGCACCCGGGACCTCGGTTTATAGTCTCATCCGAAGGACTTTTGGGGAGAGTGGAGTCTGCACTCCAGAGGAAAATATCAACCTGGGTCGTCAGATTGCGAGCGCAATGTTCTGACCACTAAGCTATTCCGTCCCCCCCCCCCCCCTCCCCCACTACAAGAGCAGCGCCACCCATTTGTTTCTGTGCTATTTTGTAAACCCTGTCTGCATAATAATTATGTATTTGTTACCTTGTGAGTAGCTTTTGTCCACAGATTTGTTTCCCAGGGATAGATCATTTGTTGCCATGGGGTTTTTAACGTGCATTTTGTTGGTTGGTTGTTTTTCCTTATCGTCTGTGCTGAACACGGTATCTCCGTTTACATTTCGGCTACTTGTGGATATATAGCTGGTGTTGTTGCTGTTGTTAGTTATTGTCGTTAATATTTTTTAAAGTGTACTGTTATTATTTTTATACAGCGCACCGGTGATTGGAAAGTATTTCCCTATTGCTTTTGAGGAACTAGATTTTATTTTTGTTTCCCCTACAGTCTTTCATTTAAGAATGGTGTGTATATCTTTTACTTGTCTTGGTTACCAAGCACTGCTAATTTTTATATGTGATGTTATATGATGTGATGTGTTGTGATGTGGTGTGTGTGTGTGCGTGTGTGTGTGTGTGTGTGTGTGTGTGTGTGTGTGTGTGTGTGTGTGTGTGTGTGTGTGTGTGTGCGCGTGGTCGCGTAATGTGCACGTGCGCGTCTTGTAGAGGGAAGGGTTACACAGGAAAAGAACGTGTACTTGTCTTCATCTTTGGAGACAAAATGAAATATAATTTGCAATCTTGTACATTCATTTGCTCTCTCTCTCTCTCTCTCTCTCTCTCTCTCTCTCTCTCTCTCTCTCTCTCTCTCTCTCTCTCTCTCTCTCTCTCTTTAAACAATCTCCCTTAAATCAAATGGTGTGGTTTATTAAGAAGTGTACAATACTCAGAAAGGAACATAAAAAATATGATCCTTTCATCTTTCGACAATGATAAGACGTGTATTGAAAAGCTGCTGGTACACAGTTTTAAAGTCGTTGATTGAGAGATTACTTCTCGCCATTCCATATCAATTAAAAAAACAAAAACCGATATGAAAGCAGTCATTAAACATTGAATGTAACCTGTGTTTGTTATGAATGTTACAAAACAGTGCTCCTGTATCATAAACAGGGAGGAACGACAGAAGAGTAGAGTTGGTTTTGAATCCTGCTGCACTCTCTTTAAAATTGCACAGTTTAAATCTTAGAATTAAACTAGGCTTACGTTAAGAGTGTGTAGTTTAATTAAGATTATCTAAAAAATCTTTTGGAGGGAAGAGAAATCATGCAGAGAGATGCAGAAGCGGAATGTGCGCGAAGGGAGTCAGTATTTAGCATTTTGTGTCCACTAAGTTTATGATGAGGAGGGTACGTTGATTGGGATTGTCTCAAAATCATTGGGGAGGGCGCATAATTTCTCTTCTCTTGAACAGACATAGAATAATCTTTATCAAAGTCCACCTTCCTAGCGTAAGCCTAGCTCAATCATAAGATTATATCTCATCTATTTTTTTTATTTACAGAAAAATCACACAAAATTTTAAGGAACCAAGTTAACATTCAAGACACATTCAACATACCTCACCCAATGAAAAAACAAAAGGTTTGAAACACACTGACGAAGCATTGTTCAGTGAAAACTCACCATGCACAACAAACAAAACAAATTCAGACTTGACGCATTATTGTTTTGTAAGATAGACGTCCCAAACTGGCTGATTACGGTTCGGAGTAACAGCTTTGTTATAATGTTTAGGACAAGTTTTATAACTACCCCAGTCGGCAGCTTTCATAGTTGACGCATGAGATGCGCCACCAGAGTGGCAGTTTTGGAATGACCATCCCCAGCCCTCCTTACTGGCATCTGATGCAACAGTCACGTCACTTCAGGCTCTGGATCAGACACAGCGTTGGAAGCACTATCAATATTCTCAATCTACCACCACAGTTCCTCTTTTGTGGGGAGGAAAGACCTATCAGGCCATCAAAGTTTTCCCTGTTACACTTTAGGTGCAAGTTAGGGTATTTTTTTGTTTCTAAGTGACTGTAGTACAATGGTTCTTATCTTATGGCTGTAAGCTGGCGACCATCATTCCTACTACCTTAGCAACTTCCCTGATAGATGCTTGGTCTTTCTTTAGCAGTTGTAAACTACTTAGTTTCAATTTTTTTCTTCCGATCGTTTGTCAGGACAACAGACATATTTTTTGGATCAGCGATAACACCAAGATATTGAATAGTCTGGAATAGACTGAGCAAAGACTTCTCTGGGAGTGCTATAAAACCTAACGATCAAATTAGTCTCAGGCAGTCCACCTCATTTCTACCCGTGAACAGAGTCATCAAGATAGGAGGATGAAACATGACCTTTCTCCTTCAACCATGCAAAAATAGATGTCAATATTTTTGTGAGGTTTTTTTTTTGGTGCCTGAAAGTCATGATATCATATAATCATTGTGATTTTCAGCATAGCTTTTTAATCAAGAAGGAACGGGAAAAAGAAAGCTCCCTCCCCCCTCCCTCACCCATCCCCCACGTTAAGGGAAGCAATCATTGACAAAGCTACAAGCGTTACAGTTATTACAAGAGTTTTTTTCCTTGGATCGCGATTTGACGGGAAGGGCACGTGAACAGAAATCTTTTTGTTTTGTTTCAATTTTTTTTGTTCCTCGGCTAGACGTCTAAGGTCTGTGGTGAGATTTGTGCGCATGCGACTATTTGCCCATCATTAAGGCAAATCTGTATTTCTATTTCGGGGTGAGGAACAAACAATCATATTGTGGCTTTCAACCTGTCCCTGCCTTTGACTCGTGTGTTTTGTCTGTCTGTCTGTCTGTCTCTCCCTACCCGACCTGTCGCTGTATGTCTGTCCGCATGTCCCCCACGGTCTGTGGCTGTCTCTGAAAATAATGTGACCAGTTGTCCACAGATAACTGACCCGTTTAGAAAGGGATAATTCACAGGTTCGACCCCCCCCCCCCCCTCCACACACACACACACACACTCTCTCTCTCTCTGTCTTTCCACAAGGCCTTGAGCTGATAATTTGTTAAAAATAATTTATTTATTATTTTATATCGAGGACAATGGAATAAGCACTCATGTGCTTTTTACATCCAGTCCCCGTGTGTATGCGGTTTTGTAAATTTTGTCATCTGTTTCCACCGGCACACAATGGCCTACTCTTCCGAAAAGCGGAGCAGGATTCAACGTGTGCGCAAGATGTTCTGCATGCGTTCGAACACGGGGCCTGGTTTATAGTCTCATCCGAAGGACTTTGACATTTAGTTCGAATTAAGTAATTTTGGGTACTGTTGTTTTGAATGAGATGATAAACTGTAGGTCCTGTGTGCAACACACGTAATAAACCCCAGGGCAAAAAGACAGTTTTTCCAGGTAAAATGAAAAACTATTACCATAGGCAAACACATTTTTTAATACACGTACAAACTGGGGGGGAAAAATTGAAGAAAAGATTCATGGCGCTGCTCTTGTGGCGACATGGTGTCCCTGGGAAAAACAGTCCGAATGTCACGCATAAAAATCTGCTGTGGTTGAAAGTGCAAAGCCTTTCAATGCATAATATTAACAAATAACAATATCACAACTGAGAGAGAGAGAGAGAGAGAGAGAGAGAGAGAGAGAGAGAGAGAGAGAGAGAGAGAGAGAGAGAGAGAGAGACAATGACAATGACAATATTTTATTGTAATAAGCTGTTAAAGCCCATTTACAAGGGGACAGTGGGAAGGGGACTGGGCACAAAACACGTATTTTCAGAAATACAGATGTATCATTTCTACAGCCCAAATGGTCGACATGGCATGGATTCCACAACATGGTGAAGTGTTTTACATTACGATTCAGATGAATTGGTGCCTAACACTTTCGCCCATTGCTAATGGGGAAAGGGAGGGGGAGGGTAACAACAACCACAAACATCATTTAAACACCGAGTCTGTGACAGCGCTTCCTGTCCCTACATTCCGTCTGATCCGGTAACTCATGCTCTTTCCAACACGTGAAAAACCTAACTCACAATATGCCTAACCTCCTGTTTTGCTCTCTCTCTCTCTCTCTCTCTCTCTCTCTCTCTCTCTCTCTCTCTCTCTCCTCTCTCTCTCTCCTCTCCCTCTCTCTCACACACACACACATATGCACACACATATGCATGCACACACGCACACACACACGCACGAACACACACACGCACGAACACGCACACACGCACGCACAAACACACGCACGCACACACACACGCACGAACATACACAACACACACATACACACACGCGCGCACGCACGCACAAGAGGGTGCGCATGCACACACACACACACACACTCACACACGCACATATACAGGCAACCACAGTCACTTCTAACCCAGAAAAAATCTGATAGCATCCATCATAACATGTAAAACATCCAGTCCAGCACTAATTCTGTCTTTGATTCTGTCACGATCGGCAGGTGTCCACAGCTGCAGCTTGGAATAAATGTCTTTTTCCTCCTGAGTCAGTTGCCTGGTGTTCTTTTTTGCAAACCAAAAGTAATCAGCAGGGTTGTGAGTGTCATCTGTCCAGATAAACTGAAAAATCATATCTTCACTTTCACAAATGATAGTATCAGGTATTTCATCAGTGGTATACACATTAAGAAAGTCCTTGTTTCTAGAAACGTCCCTGAGATTTCTCTGCAGGGATCTGTTTCTCAGCCCACCCACATAGTTCTTTATAGTATCTCCACTGTAGCCTGCATCCCGAATCTGATCTAGATATTCGTCACAGTCCTCCCCCTCCATCGTAATGTCAGGTACAGGCACCTCAACCAGGTCAATTCCACCTTGTTGTTCATCGACTGTGTCAGCTTCCAACACTGTGA
>CM054151.1:33104555-33107055 GCA_028751875.1 Rapana venosa | reverse complement strand
AGGCAAAATACATTCTTTCTGTTTATTTAAGGATTCTCTCTTTCTTTGGTGAATGCGATCAGCTATGTTTTATTTCGGGTTTTTATGGAAATCTGTTGTGTACAAACACTCAATGTTTTATGTGTTGGTTCTTCATCACAGTAAGACCTCTCTCTCTCTCTCTCTCTGTCTCTGTGATTGTGAAACACTCATGCTAGATTTTGCAAAATTCTATCTATCTGTGTGTGTGTGTGTGTGTGTGTGTGTGTTTCTTATTGATTTTGTACTTACTCTTTAAAGAAATACTTTTCCATTTTGAAAGTTTTTTTCCCCTATCAATAACTTATTTTGTTTAGAATCATTTTATTTTGACAAAATTCAGGTCAGTGCAAATTAACTTTAATCTGATCATAAAGAGATGATGATGATGTGTGTGTGTGTGTGTGTGTGTGTGTGTGTGCGTAAGTGCGCATGTCTGGGCGCTCGTATGTGTGTGCATGCACGCGTGTATGCCTATGGTGTGTGCGCGCCTCATACGCACCAGTGTGAGAGCAAGCACATTTACGTAGTGGACTCTTTAGTTTCTCCGAGTTATTATTCTGATGAAATGTTTTCTGTAAAAAGAATCGGACAAGATTCTACTGTTTTATATTTAAAAAAAGCAAATAATCATTCGACCACGATATAGTCTAGTCCCTCACTCCATGCTTTTAGCATTTCTCTCCAGGGGAGATCACCTACTCAGACTATGACGATGGTTCCTTGATTGTCTCCCTGGCCATGTCTTCACCCTGCCGCCATTTCTTTTTTTCTCACGAAGATCGAAGGCAGCCGCCCCCTGAAGCGATTATCGAATTTCCTTCAGTGGCTGATCGAAGACAGACTGAAGGACTGGAGGAAAAGCGGACACTTCTATGGAATACCTACAGCATTGATTGATTGATATGGTGGTGCGTGTGTGTGTCACTCTATGAAACAAACACACAAGCGATAATAGCAGCAGCAGCAGCAGCAGCAGTCAGTCATAGTCGTAGTCATAGTAGTAGTAGCAGTAGTACTAGTAGTAGTGGCAGCAGCAGTAGCAGCAGCAGTAGCAGCAGTAGTAGTCATAGTCGTAATCGTAGTAGTAGCAGCTGCAGCAGCAGTAGCAGCAGCAGCAGCAGCAGTAGCAGCAGCAGCAGCAGTAGTAGCATCAGTAGCAGCAGCAGCAACAGAAATGATAACGGTATCACGACAAGAGCAGCAGCAACAATATCAGCAGCAACACCCACAGAAATAAAACCAATTTTGGCATGTATGCGAAAAACGTTATAACAGTGACAATAGCAGCAACAGAAGCAGAACCAAAGACAACTGCTACGCAAAAGCATATTTTATTTTATTTATTTTTTAATTCATCTTAGTCTTTTATAGCGAGGGTAATGGAATAAACAATAACAGCAGAAACCACATAAAACACCAGCATCAAGAATAAAAACAATAATTACACATTTGCAAAAACACAACAGCAGTTACAATAGCATCAACAGAAGCCGCAGAAGCAGAAAAAACAAACATCAACAACAGTAACAGCTACACCTCAACAACAGCACCACCACCACCAACAAAGACAGCGACAGAATCAATGATAGGATGTAACACAACGACGGCAGCAACAATGCAGCAACAGCAGGAACAATTACAAATACATAGCTGATAGAGAAACAGTAAAATTATATACGATCAATTCATTCTCACCTTAACTTATAAGCTAATTAATTTTAATAATGATAATAATAATGATAATCAAATAATAATAATAATAATAATGATAATAAAAATAAAAATAACAATAATAATAATAAATGGAATTTAAATAGCGCTGAATCTGGTAAAAAAACAACACATCGAAGCGCTTGCATTCAAATCACTTACACGCATGCAACTCTCCTTAAATATAATGAACAACCGATTTCAAATCCATGCACGCGCACACACGTACGCACGCACGCACGCACGCACGCACGCACACACACACACACACACACACACACACACTTGCGAACACACTTAGGAGGTGAAAGATGCTGTTGAAAATTAGGGACAGATATGAGGGGAAAAGTCTCAGGTAGGAAATAAGTGTGTTTTGAAGCTGGATTTGAATGTATCAAATGAAGCCTTTTGCCGAAGTGAAAGAGGGAGGTCATTCCAGGTGGATGGACCAGAAACAGAGAAAGAGCGACGGCCAACAGTGGTTTGTTTGAATCTGGGTGTTCGAAAGCACAAAATATCTGCGGCTGAACGAAGTGAACGGAATGGACTGTACAGTTTTAATCTAATGTACAGCTAATTTATGGTTACACTTAATCAAGTACTCTAAAGACGGGCTTTGGTTTGGTTTGAAAGCTGGGCAGAGTATTACTGATGGGTGAATGAATGAATGAATGCACGGTTTACAGAGCGCATGAGAGTGACCCTAAGAGTGAATGAAGGTGAACAAGTCAACAGGGAATGAGAAAAAGGCAAGGATTCAAATATAAGG
>CM054151.1:33074555-33102055 GCA_028751875.1 Rapana venosa | reverse complement strand
GGATTTAACGTGTGCGCAAGATGTTCTGCATGCGTTCGCACACGGGGCCTCGGTTTCTAGTCTCATCCGAAGGACTTTTGGGGAGAGTGGAGTCTGCACTGATGTTAACTCCAGGGGAAAATATCCCCTTGAACGGGAATCGAACCGGGTCGTCAGAGAGAGAGAACAATGCCACCCATTACAAGTGACAAGGGTCAAGGAGTAAGCGAACAACTTACATGCCAGTGATTTTGTGTGAAGACCAGACCCTGACGGCAACCTGACAGCTTTAGTGAGAATTGAAAACCCCTGAGGCTTATTAGCAAAGTGAAGGGAACAGCTGCCCCCCTCAAGTACAGACACTATTTTGACTGAAGATGTAATTAAGTCCCAGGGAGACAACATGATCGATGTGGAGGATTGGAAAAAAAAAAGTTTCAGAAATATAGAAGTAGGGGGTGTGAGAGGTTGTGTGGAGAAATAGATATCTGATGTGAGAATTAAAAAAGTGTGTTAGTGTGTACATGTAAGCCTGATGTGGTGGATTTAACTCCCTGATTCGAGTGTGAAAGCAAACCCTGTTCAAACTACCACCTGACTAACCAAGGACTCACACACACACACACATACACACACACACGCACCCACGAACACACACACACACCCCAAACGCACGCGCGCATGCGCGCAACACACACACACACACACACACACACACACACACACACACATACATGCCACACACACAAAACCGCTGAAAAAAACTTGTAAAAAAGGGCAACACCATTGCTAACTCAAAAAACATCTTCATCCACACACAAAATTACAGGGTGATTATCAGTAGTTGAAAAAACAATAACAACAGAGCTTGATCAGATTCTGTGTGAATTAATTTTTTAATTAAGTGTGTTGGCTACTTCTCAAAAAGAACTCACCATGAAAGAGGCATCGGGTTCTTCATAATGCATTTAGTCTGTGCTTTTTACCATGGCTGTGTGATCACCAGCACTACAAAGTACACACACTGGGAGATCGAGAGTGTCACCATTATTTAATATGCTACTGTTTGACAGGCAGACAAACAGACAGACAGACAGTCAGAGACAGATTGACAGACAGAGACCGACAGACAGAGAGACAGAGACAAAGACATAGAGACAGACAGACAAACATACAAAACAGACAGAGAGACAGAGAGACAAAAGTCAGAGTTGCTCTGCTGAATTCCATTCAACACACTGGTCCCCGCTTGCTCATTGCCCATCTCCCTCCACTCTGTCAAAGTTCCTCAACAGTCAACAAGAGGTGCTCTCTGTCAACACTCACGGTCTCTGTCAACACTCACTGTCCCTGTCAACACTCTCTGTCCCTCTCAACACTGTCCCTGTGTAGTTTTAACCCCTTCCATGTCAAGCAAACTGGGTTCTTCAAAGGGACTGCTTCCAGTGGAAAATGTACTTGTGTGTGTGTGTGTGTGTTGTGTGTGTGTGTGTGTGTGTGTGTGTGTGTGTGCACTGTGGCAATGTAAGCAGTCTTTGTACTCGGTGCTTCCCCACGAAGAACATTTTTCTCATTGACACTTTGAAGATGTGTGGTTTTTGAAAGGTATTACCTTGCATATTCTGGCGATGTAAGCATTTTGAAAAAAACGAAGAAAACTCAATTCCAAGCGATATAGATCGCTGACACATTGGAGATGTGCATCAGAGAAATAGTTCTTGCTCGCGCATTTTTTCAATAATAAGTACTCTGTACAGCAGGTAACTGAGATTATCTTTGCCTTTGTTCTGGACAATAAAACGGCTACAGTGATCGAACAGATCATCTCATCACCATCATCTATTCCTGTAACCCCCTCCAAGGTCGTAGGGGCACTGCAGTGACGAACGTTGCACCAGTTGGCTCCATTTGCAGCGGTTGTGGGCAAGTGCCTGGGTTGTGGAGAAGCTCTTCCCGGTCCATTCTGTCTATTCGAACAATCAAACAGTCCATTCGAACACATACATTAGTTTAATCAAAAAACAGTAAGACAAATAAAAAATTGATGTTATTATTTAAAGTCCACGAAGAACACATGTATTAGACATTAATAAAAAAACCCCAAACAACAACAACAGTATAATATTTTCAACAAATGAAGTTATCTTTTAAAATCTATGAAAAACATACATGTTTACCTTATTCAAAAACAGCTTAATATTTCAACAAATGAAGTTTTCCTTTAAAATCTATGAAAAACATTTCTGTTGGCATTGAACAAAAACAGTATAATATTTCATCAAATGGCGTTATCTATCTATCTATCTATCTATCTATCTATCTATCTATCTATCTATCTATCTATCTATCTATCTATCTATCTATCTATCTATCTATCTATCTATCTATCTATCTATCTATCTATCTATCTATCTATCTATCTATCTATCTATCTATCTATCTATATTGACATTAATTAAACAGGGTATGATATTTCAGCAAATGACGTTATCCTTTAGAATCTTTGAAAAACATTAGGTTAACATTAATCCAAAGCAGTACAACATTTTCAACAAACGAAGCTATCCTTTAAGATCTATAAAAATCATATACATTATATTGATATTGAAACAAGACCAAGACAAGTAGTAGGCAAACATGAATAAAGGCCAGTATTTGCAGAATTGGCCAGGAACGGATGTTGACAGATCCAGAGAAAATTAAAAGCCCTTAGGGTTATTGGAAAAGCAGGAGAGCACCTACCAACACCAAATATTATGACTCCTCCTGAAGACGTCATTAATTAAGTCTGAGAAGTATGGGCTAGGAGTAATGGTTGGAATTGGGGGATGGGGGTGGAGGGTGGATGTGAGATGAAAGATGGGGTGGGAAGGAAAAGGAGGGAGAGAGGTTGACTGGAGAAAGGTGTTTTCAGAATACAAGTATCCTTTGCTAAACTTGGCTATCTTTTGTCTCCATGGTGTGTGCGTGCGCGCGCTGTGTGTGTGTGTGTGTGTGTGTGTGTGTGTGTGTGGAGAGAGAGAGAGAGAGAGAGAGAGAGGAGAGAGAGGAGAGAGAGAGAGAGAGAGAGAGAGAGAGAGAGAGAGAGAGAGAGAGAGAGAGAGAGAGAGAGAGAGGAGAGGAGAGAGAGAGAGAGAGAGAGAGAGAGAGAGAGAGAGAGAGAGAGAGAGAGAGCGAGCTACTTTTGTTCTAACTTGCTCATTTTCGATCTCTACGCTGTCAAAGTTCGTCAACAGTAAACACAAGTTTCCTCCTTGCCACATTGGCCCTGGCGCTTTAAAGGTAAACCTGGTGTTCAAAGAAACACTCCGAAGATGTGCAGAGGCTGGAAGTCATTATACAGTCCTGTGCATCCTGGAAATGGAAACGTTCCTTGTATGCCGTCCTCAGCACTAGGATCTATTCTCCTTGAAACTTTCTAGATATGTGTGTGTGTGTGTGTGTGTGTGTGTGTTTCTTCTGTTCATCGGCTAGAGCTCCCAGATTCACCAAATGGTCAGGATGTTAGCGTATGTGACTGCTTTTGCCTTACCATTAAGGTAGCCGCATTCCGACTTCGGGAATTATGTTTACCATGGCACTAGTGTGCATGCGTTTCTTTTTCTGCTTTTGGCATACTTTTTGTCATCTGTTCTTACTTACACCAAAGGTATAAACTTCCAAAAGGCAGAACAGGTTTTAACGTGTGCGCAACATATGTTCTGTGTATGCGTTTGCACACGAGGTCTCAGATTATAGTTATATCCGAAGAATTATTGGGAAAGTGGACTCCGTACTGATGTGAACTCCAAATGGGAAATCCCCTCAAACAGGTGTGTCAGTGGTGGCTCAAACACAGGCCCTCAAATCGCGAGCGCATTGCTCTAACCATTAGGCAATTCTGCCTCCACTAGATGTGTTTAGAAATGTTCTCTTTCACGCACTCTGGTTAACCAAGCATATTTGACTAAATCCAGGGAGAAATGAGAATCTATGTTCCATGACATTTTCCAAATGAGGACGCAAAAGTATGTTTATTCTCCTGCATAGTCTTGCTTTGTAAGTAAATGATGGACCAATTTAGATTCAAGATTCAAGATTTAAGTCAAGATATCCCCAAGGGGCACATGAAGAGTAAAACAAAAGAAAAAAAATATACACTCTGCATGCTGGCATAGGCACATATATCACAATTGTGATCAAACCGTCAGCTAGCTTAGGAACAGTGTCCCAGGAAAAGAAAACATCATCATTCCCTTCAAGTCTGTGGATCCCCGAAGTTGCACGATGGCTTCCTTAGTGGTGGGCGAAACTATAATAATAATAATGATAATAATAATAATGATAATGATAATAATAATAATAATAATAATAATGTATGGAATTTATATAGCGCTGAATATTGTAAAGCAACAAATCAAAGCGCTCAGATTTTTTGGGGAAATATTGAGGATAATGGAATGAGCACTCATGTGCTTTTTTACATCCAGTCCCCGTGTGTATGCGGTTTTTTAAAATTCTGTCATCTGTTCCCACCGGCACACAATGGCCTACTCTTTCGAAAAGCGGAACAGGATTTAACGTGTGCGCAAGATGTTCTGCATGCGTTCGCACACGGGGCCTCGGTTTATAGTCTCATCCGAAGGACTTTGACATTCAGTTCGATTTTTGTTGTCAAACTGGGAAGAAAGGGCGAGGCTGGGAATCGAACCCAGAACCTCACTGTTTACTTGTTGGCAGGCAAACGTCTTAACCATCCTGCCACCTTCCTTCTTAAAATGGTTGCATATGCAACAATCCCATCAATGGTCGGTAAACCTCGGAGTTCCAGCCGAGGGACAATAAGAAAAAGAAACAAAGAAAATATGTGTAAAGCAGAGGAAGACTCAAGGCATGGGTAGCCTTATACACAAGTCAGTGATTATATTATAAATGATAGACCCTGACAGCACCATGACAGTTTTAGCGAAAATTGAAAAACCCTCAGGGACATTCAACCAATGAGGAGAACACCTGCTAGCACTCATATTACTTAGACTGAAGACATAATTAAGTCAGAGAGAGAGAGAGAGAGAGAGAGAGAGAGAGAGAGAGAGAGAGAGATCACAACAGAGACAACAACAATAAAACCACACACACACACACACACACACTCACTTATACACGCCCGCACACACACACACACACACACACACACACACACACACACACACGATGAAAAGATGTAAACATCGGTAACCGTTATGAAGAGGAAGAATTTCAAACGAGACGAATTGCGAAGAGGAAGAATTACACAGAAGAAAAATTGAGAAGGAAAAGAAGAAGAATTACGAAGAGGATTTGCGAAGAGGAATTTGAAAGAACTGCGAAGAAGAAGAAGAATTGAGAAGAAAACAGGAGAAGAATTATGACCGAGAAGAAGATTTGAAAAGAACATTTCAAGGAAGAAGAAGAAGAATTTGGAGAAGAAGAATTCAAAGAAGAGGAATTGTCAAGAATTGCGAAGAAAGAGAGTTGCAAAGAAGATGAACTGCGAAGAGGAAGAAGAACTGCGCAAAATAATTAACGAAGAAGAATGGCGAAGAAGCAACAGCAGTAAAAAGAGAAGCATCACCACCATCACTACTACCAACAGAAGCAGTAGCAGTAGCAGTAGCAGCAGCAGCAGCATCAGAAAAAAAAGAGCAGGAAGATCGTTCTTGCCACATCCAGATTGACGCAGAGAATGATGAGACAAGGATGAAGCGCCGTCGTCTTTCACTAACCATAAGTCCACACCCCCCTGACCTTGCAGTCCAGGGGCCATACATCACGTCATTGGACCTTGTGTCCACCCGCAGACACAGACATACTGCACAGGTTCATTTGGTCAAACCACTTGCGACCAATTGAGTACCTAGAAGGAAAACGAGATTGTAAGAAGAAGAAGAAGAAGAAGAAGAAATGGAACTTATATAGCGCTATATCTTGCAAAGACAAATCAAAGCGCATGCATTCGACCTAATCTTACACAGTCATACAACCAATGACAAATAATCAATAGTTCAAACAGATATTACAAACAAGAAGAAGAAGAAAGGAAATCTTTTTGTCTTCAAGTGAGAAAGTCAGTGTTTCAGTGAAAATGAGAAAAAAGAGAGATTTAGGTAACATCACACAATAGGGGAGTATAGTACACACACACACACACACACACACACACACACACACACACACACACAGAGAGAGAGAGAGAGAGAGAGAGAGAGAGAGAGAGAGAGAGAGAGAGAGAGAGAGAGAGAGAGAGAGAGAGGAAGGAAACATCTCAATAAAAACTCCCTAGAACAAAATCACATTCTTATTCTCTTTCTTTTGTAAACATTTTACGAAATATTGACTATATCATTCATTCTGGGGCACTGAAGTGACCTGCTACTATAACTGATTTAATGGATCAAATCCGAATAAATCCCAGCTTAAATAAAATAAATTGCCAGCTTTTGTTATTCGTACTTTCCATTAAAAAAACCCCTACTAACTTCTTCAAACTTCACATAAACTCATTTCAAATTCAGCCCTTGGTCTGGTTTTAAGCCACTTTTCCTGACAGTTGCTGTAGCTATAAAAGTTATACATTGTTTTCCCCCCGAACAAAAAAACCCAACAACTGTGCTAGAAGTGTAGGGTAGATGAATCCATTTCCTTGTTCTCTGTATATCCTGCTGGATTCTTTAGTGAAGAAAAGCATGCGCCACAGAGAGACAATGGAAAAGATATCGCCACTGTAAATTTGCCCAGTAACGGGAAGGAATAGAGAAAGCGAGAGTCAGTGAGAGTTACCGCCCCTCCAACTACATACGCTGCGTAATATCTGTCAGTCTTCGAAGGAAGTTGCAATAAATTGATTATATTACGTGCAACTCTGAGTTAAAGGAAAAGATCTATGGTTATTTTAGAATTGTAGAAATAGGTATGTTTTCCTGTATTTTCCCTTCTCGAATCGAAGTTGACAGCTTTGTGGCGTATCTCAAATGGCTTGGACTTTGTCTTGTGTCTGGCTTTGCCTAGAGGGTAGATAAACGCACGCTAAAACAAATTTGCTGCTTCTTGATCTAATCAAAGCACACAGAAAGTTTGAAATTAATTTTGTTTCTTCAAAAGTTTGAAATCTGTAATTTAGCGCAGCTTTACATAATTATTTGAAGCTGCCTGTTAAGAGTATTTAGATAGGTTGTTGCTTTTAGACCTTAGGTATTAAACCAAACCTGGAAGCACAATAAAGCACCAGTGAAATAGCTGGAGTATTTTTGGTGGATATGTGCTAGTATAAAAATGTGAGTGAAAACAAAAGTTACTTTAACAACCTGTCATTAACGTTGTTTGTTGGATTCATCGTCTTTGCATTTCTTTTTAAACAGAGATACGCATCCACAAAACAAGAGAGGGACAATTGATGATGTGTTTGAATCATAGTTGTTGTTTAGGTGTTGTTGTTGTTGTTGCTGCTGCTGTTGACACACCTCTGTTGTTAACTTTTTTGTATATCATCATCATTATCATCCTCATTATTATCATGCTTCTTTTCCTTCTCTTCTTCTCCTTCTTTTGCGCAGGTTTTCTACCTTGCAACTCTTTTTCGCAAATCTCTCTTTTCTCCTCCTTTTCTCAGTTTCTCATCTTGTTTTATCTTTTTCTTTTTTTCTATCTTTCGATTTCTCCTGTTTTATTCTTTATCTCAGTCTGCTTCATTCTTTTACCCTCTAACGGGCATGCTCGCGCACCCCGCTCCCCCCCCCCCCCCCCCCCGCGCACACACACACACACGTACACATACACCATTCACACACACTCAAATACACACGCATACCCCACCCCAGAAACACACAACCCACACACACACAACACACACAAGCTTTTATCCTCAAAACACTGGTTAATCCAATTCTGAAAAAAAACCCGTTGTTTTCAGATGAAAGCCACAAACCCATCTCTGGCTGAACAATTGACATGTACACTGTCCATGGTCCTTGTTGACAAACAAAAACGATGCCACTACATTGTCAATGCCTAACAAAAGCAGAATCCGCAACACACTCCTTGCCATTGTCATTTTCGGTCTAGTGAGCGCGAGACTACAAAGCATGAAGTGTGGCGCCAGACTTTGGCACTTTATTGACTAAATGAGTGAAGTAGGAGAAACGTTGATTAAGTGGTCAAGAATGAGAATGGGGCTTTCCTTCTTTTGATGTGGGCAGAATGTTTGGGAGATTTCGAAAAAGACTTAGAAGTGTTACCTCAGAATGATAACTTTGTTCAATACTCTCTGCTCTCTCTCTGTCTCTGTATGTCTGTCTGTCTCTCTACCCGGGTGCTTGCGTGCGCGCTTGCGTGTGTGTATGAGTGAGTGAGAGAGAGAGAGAGAGAGAGAGAGAGAGAGAGAGAGAGAGAGAGAGAGAGAGAGAGAGAGAGAGAGAGATACAGGCAGACAGACAGAGACATAAAGACAGAAAGACAGAGAGACAGACACAAAAGCATAGACATAAATACAGACAGACAGACAAGGATACAGACAGACAGACAATCAGAGAGACAGACAAACATACAGACAGACGCACAAAGGAACAGAAGGTACAGTTTGTGATGACTCAATGTCCCCCAGTACGCCCTTTACGCTAAGTTAACCCACTAGGGGACGGGATAGCTCAGTGGTCGGAGCACTCGCTTTCCCCCAGCCAAGTTAAGCAGCGTCGAGCGTGGTTACCAGTTGGATGGGTGACCGTTTGCGCGCCTTGGCTTCAGTACAGTTCCCCCAGTTCACCCAGCTGTAAATGGGTACCTGCCCTCTTTAGGGTCAGGGAAGGTAAAGCAGCAAGGGAGAGGAGATGGGCGCCGCCCTCAATATGCTGGCCCTAGAGAAGTGAGGTCTCTGATGCCTCGCTCCCCTACGACCTTATAGGTTATGGGACTCCTTTCCTTTACCTTACCCACTAGGAGCAAAGACAGAGTTGACAAAACGTGGATCATCGAGAGCGCCAATTAGGAACCTCCCCCCCTATCCCTATGAGTGGCATTAGATGATCGAAGGTTTGAACCCTGGACACCTTTGTGAAGGAAAGAATGTTCCATCTGTTTGTCTATCTCTGTCTCTCTCTCTGTCTCTCTGTGTCTTGTCTGTCTGTCTTTGTCTGTCTGTCTGTCTCTTTCTGTCTATCTGTCTGTCTGTCTGCCCTCTCTTTCTTTCTCTCTCTCTCTCTCTTTCTTTCAGGCGGGGACTGGATGTAAAAAAGCACATGAGTGCTTATTTATTATCCTCGAAATAAAAGAATTTGTCATTGTCATTGTCATTCTCTCTCTCTCTGTTTATAGCTGTCTCTATATGGTCATGTCTTTTTAAGTTGTCATACGTCATCTCTCCATGTTTCTGCTTTTTTGTTGTTGGTGCTGTTTTGTCGATTTACTTCTCCGCCGCCATGTTGGTCTATGTTATATTTGATTCTATGTTAGTGTTAGCTGTCTATCTGTGTGTGTGTGTGTGTGTGTGTGTGTGTGTGTGTGTGTGTGTGTGTGTGTGTGTGAGTGTGTGTGTGTGTGTATGTGTGTGTGTGTGAGTGTGTGTGTGTGTGTGTGTGTGTGTGTGTGTGTGTTTCCACCGTGTCTTTATGTATTATGCCTAGTTTTATCTGTTTGGGTATGAGACAGTTCAATGGTCAGAGCCCTTTTTTACCCAAGCCAATGTTAAGCAGCATCGAGCATGGTTACCAAGCGGACTGGTGACCGTTTGTGCGCCTGGCTTCTGTAAAGTTCCCCAGTTCACCCAGCTGTAAATGGGTACCTGCCCTCTTTAGGGTCAGGGAAGGTAAAGCAGCGAGGGAGAGAAGATGGGCACCGCTCTCAATATGCTGGCCCTAGAGAAGTTGAGGTCTCTGATGCCCCACTCCCCTTCGACCAAAGAGGTTATGGGACACCTTTATCTTTTTTTCTTACCTTTGACCGTATCCGTTTCTCTATATCTCCCAGGCTCTTGAGCGCACGTGCGCGTGAGTGTGTTTGTGTGTGTGTGTAAATTAAACGCATGCATGTGCGATGCGTACGCACCCTCAATATGTATTCAAGCAAGCAAAGTCCTATGACTACATATGAGCCCATTTTCACACGTGCAGGGTTGCAAGAAGGAACAGACCCGGATTTGATTCTAAAAATGCTTAAATGCATGAGCAGAAATGGCAACATGTAAAAAGAATCCCAAACCCAATCAGTTTGAAAGGGTGTGGATTTCTGTCAATGTGATTAAAATACCAACACACACACACACACACACACCATTTTCTTGACATGATCCATTAGCCTCGAGGTTGGTAATCTGCAACCCTTCCTAAAACACTCTTTCGTTTTCAAACAGCATTTTCACCCAAAGCCACAGCTATTACCCAAACTGTTGTTCCCCTTCTTTTACCGCTATTCCTGATCCCACTGACAGTGGCTCTTGGTTGAGTGGAATCAGACACAAGCACCCGAGGTGCACTAGCTTCATTGGGGTAATCGGTTTTAGATGACTGGTGTCATTTCTCTGGTGCTGTCGACGTTTTAAAGACTGATCCAGGGTCATTTTTGTTGTGGCTCGACGGAAACAAGTCCAAATTTGGCTCTAGAAGAAAGTACTAAGAGAATCTCTGGAAGATTTTGAAGCAATTTTAACGGTGTCGAATTTGGGGGCGGTGTGTGTGTGTGTCTTTCTTTCTTTCCTTTTTTCTTCTTTTATTTTGAGAATAATGGAATAAGAACTCGTGTGCATGTATGGGGTGAGAGAGAGAGACAGACAGACAGAGACAGAGACCTAGAGAAAGAAACAGAGAGAAACAAAAACAGAGAGAGAGAGAGGAGCGGAAGAGAGAGAGAGAGAGGGAGAGAGAGAGAGAGAGAGAGAGAGAGAGAGAGAGAGAGAGAGAGAGAGAGAGAGAGAGAGAGAGAGAGAGAGAGAGAGAGAAAGGCAAAGACAGAGCCGTTTGGAAGAAAAAGAACACTGCCATAAAACACCAAATACGTTTTCAGCATGGAATGTTTTGCATCTTCCAGCAAGAAATTGGACACTGACAACAGGGGCAGGAGACAAAAATGCCAAGCCTAGAAATGAGAATTTAGTACATAAAACTGAACATCAGATGCGCAGAGTATAACACCGATGAATCTTGGACCAAACCATCAAACAATATAGCGAACTATGGAAAAATCTCTTTACAGCAGCTAGGAAAATGAAAATGCAATGGAATAGCCGTATAACAAGCTCCAACATCCTCACTCTCTTGGGGAATGTTGAAGAAAGGGGACATGCTGTCCATAGGGAACAGCTGGGGAAGAGGGAAAGAGGCGAGGGGAGCAGAAGGCTACTAGAAAAAAACACACCTGTGGGTTGAAAATATTCCAGACTGGAGAGGAAAACCATTGCAGACGCCGGGTTTAAGCATTCTACGGACATAAGTAGGGGAATTTTATTAACGGCTCTGCAGTAAGGTAAAGGTGTCCCTTAACCTATAAGGTCGTAGGGGAGTGAGCCATCAGAGACCTCAACTTCTTGAGGTGCCAGCATATTGAAGGGGTGTGCCCATCTCCTCTCCCTTGCTGCTTTACCTTCCCTGATCCTAAAGTGGGAGGTACCCATTTACGGCTGGGAGAACTGGGGGACTGTATTGAATGAAGCCAAGGCGCTCAAACGGTCACCCATCCAAGTGGTAACCACATGCGGATGGGTGGCCGTTTGCGCGACTAGGCTCTGCAGTACTTTAGCCCAATGACACCTCAGAAAATAAGGAAGAAGAATTGCGCAGAATTGCGAAAAGAAGAATTGCGAAGAAGGAGTAATTGCGAAGAAGAAGAACTGCGAAGAAGGATTGTGAAGGAGAATTGCGACGAATTGCAAAGAAGAATTGTGAAGAAGTGCAAAGAAGAAGAAGAAGAAGAAGAAGAAGAAGAAGAAGAAGAAGAAGAAGAAGGAGGAGAGAGGAGGAGGAGGAGGAGGAGGAGGAGAAGTTATTTCAGAGCTTTCAGGTCTTTATGAATACCTATCGGGAATATAACATTTCCTACGGATCTGATTGCACACATTTCAAACTCTGGATACACCGCTCCTTATTCCAATGTGTGTGTGTGTGTGTGTGTGTGTGTGTGTGTGTGTGTGTGTGTGTGTGTGATCTGTGTCTGTGTGTCTGTGTCTGTGTGTGTGTGTGTGTCTGTGTGTCTGTGTGTCTGTGTTTGCACATTATCAAGGCTACTATATCTTTTTTTGGCTGCATCCTCTTCTCTGATGTTCCTGTTTTGCTGTTCTCACACCACTGGTCTCGATCTCTGTGCCCCAGTCATACTCGGAGTCGTTGTGCTGCATCCTCAGGGTCAGCAGTCTACGGGAGCCCATGCATGTCAGGCCACAGTGGGTCACAGCCAGAGGTGCTCTGCTCTACTGCTGGGTCACTTTGGTCGTGTTCAGTTTTACCTGTTCTAAGCTAACATACGCAAGACATCGCCTACTAAGCCCCATACTGACAACAGGAAGAGGTCAGTCAAGAAGCCAATCTGAGCGAGATGCCCACCCGGGGTGGTGACCACCACAACGTCCCCGCAATGACCTTGTGCATCGAAGCACCAACCCTGAGGGCTTTCACAGAAACTCATCGCAGGCACAGGAGTGTATGAGGAAACTGCAGCTGAGGTAACCGTGATACCAACCTAATCAGGGCCACCAAACCAGGGGCAACTTTCGTTTATTGCATACAGCTCATTGACGAGGAGGAGGATGTAGTGGCTCTGTATGGAAGTGCTTTGGGACTACCTGACGTGTCTGTAATCTATGCTTTTCTATTATAATGCATGCCGGCGTCAACCGGGCCTGAGAGATACAAACACATGCAGTGTTATTCAGGTAAATTTGAGCAGCACTCTCAAAACCACATCCTTGAAGTGGATGAAGCTCGACTGGGTGATCCCAGTCTTCCCAGTAAGCTCATGGCAAACACACTGTGTGGAAGCCAGTGGAAGTCCAAAATATCTGTGTGACTCTTATGGAATTCGAGCACGCGACCTTCACGTCCGAAATTCAAGGTGTTGACCATTAAATGGGTCAGAAATAACTCCCCTTCACACACACACACACACACACGTCTGGTCACAGATACATATGCAGACGAACAGACTGACGGACAGACACGAACATAGGGACACAGATAAACGGAAACGAACACAGTAACCAATGGGCAGCACTGGAAAAAGCAAGGTCCTTCAGTCACTGAGCTGGTGTTCACCTCTCTGATGTATATAGCATTCTATTCCCCACACCCTCCTTTTTCTCTCTCTGTGTATCATCGTAGACAAGACGCTAAAAGGTTTGTTCTTCTAACAGTTTTAAAAAAAAATTTTTTTCTTTATAGTCTTCTGTTTTATTGCCTTGGGTTTAATTCTGTATGTGTATCGATTCAGTGCGCCCTACTTTTTTTCCCATATTGTTTTACCGATGCCCTTAATAGGACACAACCCTAGGGGTGTGGGAAAGGGGTAGGTTCGGTTTCGTGAAAAGTCTGAGAATGTTCTCGGTCTGAGTTTTGCTGGTGTCCACGAACTTCTTTTGTATCGGTGTTGGTAATTATTATTGAGAGGAGTCATTCTGGTCTTGGGTTCCCTTCCAATAGATTTTTTTGTTTTGCTAGTGGACTCTATCTTCGTACCATTCCTCCCTCCCCTGTCACAGCTTTTACTTCCTGGTTGACTTTAAATGTGAATTAAGCAGTTTCATACACGTTGTACCCTAATGATTTCACAGGACGTTTCTGACGTATCAATATTCACTGAGTATCTCTGATGGCAAGAGAAGGGTGAACTATTGGTCTAGAGGTAAAGCACCCGTCTAGAGAGCGAGACGTAGCGAGTTCGAATCCATTTCATTTCTGAAAATTTCTCCCAACCTCTAGACTTTGAACGAAGGTTTAGGTGCCAGTCTTTCGGATGAGGCATCAGACTGAGATCTTTGTGCAACAGGCATTAAGCGCAGGTAACAAAAACAACAACAAAAATCCCACTGTAACAAGAAAGTTTTCCTTAGAAAAAATCTGTTTCTGAAAGGCTCACTAACAAAGAAATACAGAGAGAGTGAGAGAGGGAATGGAAGAAAGAAGAAAAGACGCATCAAAATATTCCAATCATCGTTCTCTACCTATACAGAGAACATGCCGAGTGATGAAATAAAGGAGACCCTCATTAATAAAGCAGTGCCATAGTTCCATTGAGAGCAGGCCCGATCAATCACATGGCCACACGACTGATGAATAGCAGAGCAGAAGGCAACACAGAAGGCGAGAGAGGCCATGCTTTGTTCCCCTCAGCCCGAGCTAGCTACACACCGTTGATTCCAATCCTGGTCATTAGAAACCATGCAACAGCAATACCAAAAGAGTTCTGTCGAAAGGTCGATATTTCAGCCTGATTTAGATTTTGCAGTCTAAATTCTGCTTTCGTTGAATCAGGTTTTGCCCTTGCTTGTCCGTTTCCTTGGATGTTGGTCTACCAATCAATTGGTCATTCTCCGTCGTTTCCCCTTCCTTTTCCTTTCTTTTAATTGTCAGACAGTCTTAACAAGTCCCTTTCCTTTCTGTTAATTGTCAGACAGTCTTAACAAGTCCCTTTCCTTTCTGTTAATTGTCAGACAGCCTTAACAAGTTCTTTTCCTTTCTGTCAATTTTCAGACAGTCTTAACAAGTCCTTTTCCTTTCTGTTGTTTGTCACAGTCTTAACAAGTCCTTTTCCTTTCTGTTAATTGTCAGACAGTCTTAACAAGTCCTTTTCCTTTCTGTAATTGTCAGACAGTCTTAACAAGTCCCTTTCCTTTCTGTTAATTGTCAGACAGTCTTAACAAGTCCTTTTCCTTTCTGTAATTGTCAGACAGTCTTAACAAGTCCCTTTCCTTTCTGTTAATTGTCAGACAGTCTTAACAAGTCCTTTTCCTTTCTGTAATTGTCAGACAGTCTTAACAAGTCCTTTTCCTTTCTGTAATTGTCAGACAATATTAACAAGTCCTTTTCCTTTCTATTAATTGTCAGACAGTCTTAACAAGTCCTTTTCCTTTCTGTAATTGTCAGACAGTCTTAACAAGTCCTTTTCCTTTCTGTTAATTGTCAGACAGTCTTAACAAGTCCTTTTCCTTTCTGTTAATTGTCAGACAGTCTTAACAAGTCCTTTTCCTTTCTGTTAATTGTCAGACAGTCTTAACAAGTCCTTTTTCTTTCTGTTAATTGTCAGACAGTCTAAACAAGTCCTTTTCCTTTCTGTTAATTGTCAGCCAGTCTTAACAAGTGCTGAACAACCCAATGTGATGTTTTGTGATTTAGGTTTAAAGGGAATGATATTCACATTTCTCTTCATCCTTTCAAATAACAAAGTTGGGTGCACATTAGACGGAGAGTATTTTTTTTTAACATGTCTTTTTATTGTAAAACTACACATCATTGTCTTTTGGAGGTATTAATGCATTACTCATCCATAAAATCTATTTTGAGCCCTTTAATCTTGTGGTGACATGTATTAGTCTAAGGGCACCCTCACATGATAAAAAATGTAGCTTTTACTGTCAGATATTTGTGTCTCATTGTGTTTAAGGGAAGGGGGATTACTTTCTCCGAGATGAAGGAAAATGATAGTTCACAACAAGATACTCTATACTGTACCATGTCGTGGTCTAATACCCTTTTTGCGTCGCAGTCGAAATGAAGTGCAGATGGAAATATGGATATGTTTCAGCTTAATATGTTAATGCTATGACATGAAGACATGCTATCGCATGAAGACTATGCCTCCTTCTGTATGTGGTGTTCAAATAGCCTTAAGTGTAATGACTTTGACTAATCAGGTAGTTTGGGTAGTATTTGCGCATTTGAAATAGGTCATTCTTACCACAGTTCGGGAACTAGATGAAAATAAAAAGAATTCTGAGTTTTCAAAACATGGATTTTTGTGTGTCTAGTTTTTGTTTGTTTGTCCTAACCATGAGCGGTCAAGATTGTGAAGTTTGTCATTGGAGTAGTAGATTAGGAGCAAACGGTGTAGAAGTGGAGGTTTTACTAGTGCTTGAATGGTCCAAAGATTTTGGGAATGATGTATTTCTGCTGTTCTTTGGTTAACGACACTTCTCTCTGAGAGCCTGCCTGCTTGTTCAGTTTTTTTCATTTCCCTGCAAGTGTACACACACACACAAATTAAATGTTAAATTAGTTATGTTATATAAGCTATGGTATTTCATTAACGTTGTGCTATTTTTTGCCCTCTGAATTTAAAAAAAAACATAGTTCTAAATAATACTTCTTCCTCAGCGAGCATACACACACACACACTCACTCACACTCACATACACACACACAAACACACATACACACACAAACACACACACACACAAACACATGCTCTCTCCCCTTTTTCTCTCTCTCTCTCTCTCTCTCTCTCTCTCTCTCTCTCTCTCTCTCTTTCTATGTACACACTTGAACTTGCACATGCTTATTCATACACATACTTCCCTCCTTTTTCTCCTTTCTCATAATCCCTTTCCCTATCGTCTAGTATCACTTAAAGTGGAAGAACGTTAAAGCAAACAACAACAACAACAACACACACATTGTAGACGCTTTGCTTATGGTGTAACAACACATGCAATCCAGACATTTCCAAATAGTTTACCCTACGTCACTGTCACACCCTTCTCATTTTTATTTCCCTCTTTCTTCATCCTTCCCTTCCCTTCTCCATCTTATTCTTGTTCTCTTTCTTCTACTTTTTCCTCTTCATCTTTGTCATATTGTTTCCCTGCAGAGTCAAGGAGAAGGGGATCATATCAACAAACATCTGATGGATGAACCAACTCCGCAAACGGAAGCCATGGCTGCGTTCAGGCGTCATTGGCGCCCGCTTGTGGCCACGTTCAGTGGCAGCCTGAGGCACGTGCAGCACTGTCAGCTGATCCAGTTCGGCACGTGCACACGTGCTGATTGCCAGGCCACTGTGCACCGCATCCAGCACTTTGGCTCCTGTCGAACCCGCTATAGGCAGAGAAGGGGGTGTAAGCATTTTTTGTTGCTTTTTGAAGTGTCTTCTGATTCAGTTTGTTTCTGCCAAGCTCTTGTCTTTGCTCTCTGTCTCTTGTCTGCCTGCCTGTCTGTCTCTCACTTTCAGGATAGTTTTTCTTCTTTGTCTGTGTCTCTCTCTTTGATTTTTTGTCTATCTCTCTCTTTCCCTTATTTCGGTACGGGAAATTTTGACTTACGAAATTATGTATCATTTAACGAAATGAATATTCCTTTCTGATCAAAGTTGTATCAATTGTGATTGCCAGATCATGTACGCGTGCGTGCGTTTGTTTGTTTTTGTTTAATGTACATTCACTACTTGGTGATAAGGACAAACCCACGTTTAGATCAACTTTCTCTCTTGTTGTTTAGTTTATATCTCAACTGTTTCAGTAGAGGTTTATGGGGAAGATATTAAATCTCAGATGTGTTATGACTGCTGAGAGTCAATAAATTCTTGAACGTGGATTTTTGTATATGAATTCTATTCTATCCTTTTAAGGGTCAGTTGGATTGGGCATCAAACCATATATGGTGGGTTGAAAGAGACTGAGACCCGCAACATACGTGCTTGTGTGTGTGTGTGTGTGTGTGGGTGTGTCTTGTGGTGCGTGCGTTTGTGTGTGGTGTGGTGTGTGTGTGTGTGTTGACACGTGAGCAAGGTGTTTGGGGGGCCTGCCAGTTCTCTCCTCAGCGTGATGATCAGCACTCGATGGACTGCAGCTCACCTGTCCTGTTTCGTGCCGACTGTTCAGGCTGAAGGCTGTCGACCACAAGGCTGAGACCCGCGTTAGCCAGGCGGTTTTGTGCCGCAGTTCGCTTGGAGATGAACGTGATATGGTGTTTGGGCGGAGGCAGCGCCCAGAATCTGTCTCTCTCCACAGGCCAAGACCACGTGAAGTGGGAGCGGCAGAAGCCTGTGTAAATCGTGAACAGAAATGTTTGTGTGAGCTGTGACAGAAAGTGTTGATGATCAGTGAACGCAGTGTCATTGTTTTTGTATGACCCCCACAAATCTCATTTTGGAGCTAAGATTTCTGCCTTGGTCATTTCATTGAGGTTGGATCCTAGCTCTCAATGGCTCTTTTGAGGGGGCAAAAGTATAAATTTTCAACTACTCTGTAAAAAGAAGTCTTAAAAACACTTTTCATGTATATCTGGCTATGATTTTTGCAGCAGCTTTTGGGTTGAAAACAATTGCTTGCGAAATTGTGTGCTTAAAAATACTGATCATGATATTAATGATAAATTTCTAGCAATTTTGGAGTTTTTAAACATAGAATAGCCAAAAAGCTGAGAGAGAAAAATACTGCAAAAGAAAGAAGACGAAGCAGTGAGTATTCTGTGACATCCGAGACATCATTGAAGCAAGTCTTAATGGACATTTTAGACTCGGTTTATTTCCAAGTGTATATACAATGATAGATGTAGCCCTTGCAAAGAAGCATTTGTCAAACAAATGTCCCTGTAGTAACTTTTACAGTATTTTAAATTTTGATAAAAAAATAAAGTCCTAAATGCTTGTAACTCTTTTTGTTTTTCTGATATTTGACAATTTATGCTGTCAGACAAATAAACAGAGCCAAGACTATTGTCACACAAGTAAGACGAGCTTGGGCCCAAAATAATTTTTTAACGGAAGTGATCATAATAAAAGTTGAAAGTGTAGATCACCCAAACTGTCTAAGCTGACAAAAATATGGATTATCTGCAATCTCAATTTGATTGTTTTATTCAAATATATATTGGTTCAAATATATGTTCATTTTCTTGTAAAAAGGGTCTAATGTTCTGGCTGTGTATGAGGAACCCTGTCCGTCTGTCGGTCGGTCTTCTGTCCGTTTGTCTGTCTGTCTGACTGTATGTATGTATATCTGCCTGTTGTCTGTCTATGTATGTGTGTGAGTGTGTGTGTAGTTGATGATGGTGATGCTGTTCTTCTTGTTCTTCCTCTCCTCCTCCTTCTCCTCCTCCTCCTCCCCCTTCTTCTTCTTCTTCTTCTTCTTCTTCTTCTTCTTCTTCTTCTTCTTCTTCTTCTTCTTCTCCTCCTGTAATATCACACGAGTAAAAACAGATGAATATGGTATCAAAATAGAAATGGCGATTAAAAATATAATTAGAGGTGCATGTATTATTCCAAGAGATGGTAGCTTGATTATCACTAAATCAACATGAAAAACATAACTGATACTTCATTAAATCTTTAGACTGGCCCTTAGTATCCCATGCTGGCTGGTTGGTTGGATTTTATTAGGGTCCCAGCGGAGCTATCCAATTTAGGGACTCTACAACCAACCACCCACAGCATATTCTCAATCTCACATAAAACTGGTAGCTATGTCTCTAACAAGAAATCCCGAGTTCAAATCGCAATTAAAGCCGTTCTTTGGATTGTGAAATGATCTAACCATCGTTATTTTCAGCAGAGTTTACAAGTTTTGGGATTTTTTTCACGTAAAGCAAATCTAGACACATGCTATAAAGACTTTATTTATAGAAAGCATACACAACAGAACTATCCTGCGTTGTTTTCCTTTTTCTTGATATTTTAACTACTGCACTGCAGCATCCCATTACTGTTATTCACACGTTAGTCCTTCGAATGAGACTATAAACCGAGGTCCCGTGCGCGAACGCACGCAGGGCATCTTGTACGCATGTACTCTTTTTCAGAAGAGGCCACTGTGTGCCCGTGAGAATGAGTGACATCATTTTCAAACTGCATGCACACGGTGACTGTATGTAAACTGCACATGACTGCTTTTTCACTATCCTCAAAATAAAATAATTTGAATACATTAAGAGATAAATCATATCTTAGACCAATCACATGCACCTTAGCTTTGGCCAAGTTTGTTCTATTGCATTCCCAAAGCAACCAGTCAATAGAACGATATCACGCCCAAATCGGATGTTATGGGCTTGATTTTCAGGCGCTTAATGCAGTACAACGTGTTTTGGCTCATATAACGGACAACAGTTCTTGCTGTGTGAGCGCTCAACGAAGAAATAAGAGCGATATAAACTATTAAGCTGCGATAAAAAAAAAAGTAAAGGTGTCCCATAACCTATATCAAGGTCGTAGGGGAGCGAGGCGCCAGACCTCACTTCTCTAGGGCCAGCGTATTGAGGGCGGCGCCCATCTCCTCTCCCTCGCTGCTTTACCTTCCCTGACCATAAAGAGTGTAGGTACCCATTTACAGCTGGGTGAACTGGGGGACCTATACTGAAGCCAAGACGTACAAACGGTCACCCATCTAACTGGTAACCACGCTCGACGCTGCTTAACTTGGCTGGGGGAAAGCGAGTGCTCCGACCACTGAGCTACCTGCGATAAGGCCATGCACTAGAAGACACCTTGTACTAAAATCCGGGTCAATCCAGAGGGAGAGAGGGTCTTCATGTTGTTTGTTTTGATTCAACACACATAAAACATCATACACTAAAATTCTCTTGATCGCCCTCTGACTTACACCGACTATAAGACCTAGGTCAGAACTGCTGCTAGTAAAAATGATTAAATACACAAGGCCCTGAGAATGTCAGACCTGGACAGGTGCTGATATTTACCACCAAAGTGAGCCAGTTGCTTTGCAGATCCTTAACTGATTGTTGGCCTTATGTTTAATGCTGACACTGGTCTAGGCCCGAGGCGTTGCCAGATAATCATATAAGCTAAGAGCTAAGACTTATACTGAAGATGTTATGCTTTAAAATGTCATGTTGAGATAATCTTCAGCCGTGACAAGCTCTTAACACAGCCACCTCCACTCTCTTTTGAGAAGAAAAAAAATCATCTGATGTGGGAGTATTGCTTTCTATATACAGCGGGTAACTTAAAAAAATCGTTCACGAAAACTTCTCATCTAATGTGTAATGTGTAAATCTCACGGTGATACCCAGGTCGGATGAGTGGAATCAGCGTGCATAGTCTGGGTGACGCTTAGGGTGTTAAGCTGGGGAACACGTATTATTTCTTTTATATCGAGAATAATGGAATAAGCACTTATGTGCTTTTTTACATGGAGTCTCCGCGTGTATGCAGTTTTGTAAATTCTGTCATCTTTTCCCACCAGCACACAATGGCCTAGGCTTACAAAAAGCGTATTAGCAACACTAACAACAACAATGCCGACCACAATAGCGACAGCTCCCTGTAAGCTGGTGGCTCTAAGGGTGCCATAACACGAGCCTGGATGTAGCTGTGTGCAGCAAGATGTGAATGAGCGCCTTGAGGACAAAAACTGACACAGCATAGGAGAGAGTAAGCCCATACAGAAGGAATTAAATGAAAATATCTTTATAAACCCGGCTCTAATTCAACAGCACAGCAATGCTAGCTGCACCACCTTAAATCATCATCATCATCATCATCATCATCATCATTCATCATCATCATCATCATCATCTTCTTCTTCTTCTTCTTCGTCTTCTTCTTCTTCTTCTTTGTCGTTAAAAGCCCAGACAGCAAATATGAGAGAAAATGCATTGCGCTGACATTTAGCGCAAGACATGCAGGCCCAGCACAACCAACTTCCGCGTGAGAAAGAATTGTTATAATTATTTTAAGTCTTTCAGAAAAAAATGCAGGAAAATAGACCAAAAAGGTAGAGATAGACAAGAAGGAGGTGACAGGAAGAAAATGCAGAAACAAAGAGAGGGATAGAAAAGAGAGAATTCCAAGCACAGAATTTACAGAATGTTCTAAGACAGAGGAGCAATACCTCCTTAACATTCTTGCTTCTCATATTCTCCTCTGTTTTTGCTCTGTGTCTCATGCTAACAATGATGGGGACATGGTTACAGAGAGAACACAAACAGACAGAGAGGTCTGGGCTCCATGTTCAGCCTGTTGTGTCATCAGAGCCAAAGGGAGAGGAAGTGGCTTTGATCAGCATGTTGCCGTGCTAATGCTCGTGATTGATGACGTTTCATTGTCACGTGTTGTCACGTGTCTCAAGGGCTGTTTCCTGACAAATGAAAGGAGAATATGTGTCGGCAGAACAGTGATGCAACGATCAACAAACGCCTGTCTAATAATAGCCCAATTCATAGCTCGCATTATAAGTATGCTTGTGCACTTACGAACATGAATATTTCAGAGAGAGCGAGAGAGAGAGAGAGGGAGAGAGAGAAATATATATATTCTTTTATTTCGAGGATAATGGAATAAGCACTTCTGTGCGGTTTTTTTTACATCTAATCCCCGTGTGTTTGCAGTTTTGTTAATTTTGTCACCCGTTCCCAGTAGCACACACAATGGCCTACTCTTCCGAAAAATGGAATGGGGTTTGATGTGTGCACAAGCGAGAGGGAGAGAAGAGAGAGAGAGAGGAGAGAAGAGAGAGAGAGAGAGGAGAGAAAGAGAGAGAGAGAGAGAGAGAGAGAAGAGAGAGAGAGAGAGAGAGCATGCTCAGGTATTCATGTGTATGTGTGCTTGTGTAAAAGCAAATGTGTGGAGTGTGTCTTCAATTTTAACGTCTTTCCACTTTAAGTGATACCATAATGTGTGTAGTGTGTTTGAGTGCATTTGTGTGTGCGTGTGTGCGTGCGTGTGTGTGTGTGTGTGTGTGTGTGCAAGTGCAATGCATGGTCACACAGTCATATGCATGCATGTAGGTGCTTGTATGTTTTCTTAAGAAAATACTTGTTTCTACACAAACAGAGATGGAAACGCTGCAAAGGAACCTTTCCCACTACAGTCCTGTAAGCAAGACGTGTTTGATCACTTCCTCAGTTGGGCAGGAAGAAGTCATAGAACAAATGACTAAACACAGAGTGTAAAGTTAGCTGGAGAGCAGTGTGGATCAGCAGATAAACACAGAATGTGCAGTCAGCTAGAGAGCACTGCCCTTCTCTCGTCTAACCTTGTAGTTAGCATTCCTTGCCTTTGAATGAATTGTACTGCATGACAGTGCTAGATGTACTTTCATTGTGTTGCATTGCATTACATTGCATTTGACTGTATCCCAAAAAATATCAAACGTATATAGAAATCATTTTCAGGTTTCAGATGAATGATAAAATGACCCTCATGTATATTGATGTAAATAATCGTTTTGAATGTCTTATGAATCATTCATTCATCATCATTCATTCATTCATTCATTCATTCATTCATTCATTCATTCATTCATTCATTCATTCAGGAAACAGTTGCGTAAAAAAGAAGACAAGAAGTTCAGATAATAGCATAAGTCACAAATCATGTAAAATAAGATGTAAATCCAAAGAAAATCAACCCATATTTAATCATGTTGCAATGCAGAGAGATCGCGTGAAGGAACAGGCAGAGTGCAAAACTATTTGCATGTGCATAATGCATGCGCAGACATGTCTTCCTGTGCACAAAGATCAGTCAGCGTGAATGCATGAGTCCAAACTGGAAATAAAACTTAAATGAAGTCGAAATCTCCCAATTGGAACAGCGAAAGTCGGAATAATAAACAGACCTATCTAGGAGAGCAGAAGGAATGGTCAGACAACTTTGAAAGGGCACGGGACTTCTATTTATGTCTGTCTGACATGTGCGTCGGCAATGCGGAAACGGAAGTCTGAAAATGTCTGACACACTATTCATCAACATCCAGACACCAATGGCGGACTTTGTGAACTGATCAGCGCTCTTTTCTAGTTTTGTGAAAGAGATCATGAGATTTCATTTCAGAATGATGGCCCTGGTGAATGGTGTGACTAATAAATATTGCGGTGGGATGACGAATTGGTGTGGATCTGTTCTCTGCTAGATGGTCTGAAGTTTGTGGTTAAAGCCCAATTGTTGATACGATTTTTCTTGCTCTTCAATTGATATTTCAGTTTAAAGGATTGCGCCCCTTCTCCCACACGCTAAAAAGCACACACAATTCAACATAACAATACACACACTAAATCAAATTCATTTCACACACACACACAAACACACTATGCAATAGACGTTTATCAATCACCCCATAACCAAACTAGTATAATTCACAGATGCTGTCTACCTTCCATTTAACTTTCAGGTCTTTCACCACAGTCATGCAAAACAGTACCAGTAGTGAAAACAACCAGAGAATAAAATAATGAACAGCTCTGACTAGGGTCGTCTAAACCTGTGTTCTCCGTGTGGATATATCAGCAAATAACGTGAATGGCATCAGTTGTAGTTTTGTCTGTTTTGGTAACAAGGGTCGTGTGTGTTAAGAGCATACTGCTTTAGCGAAGAATGTGAGGGTCGAAGGGTTTGTGAGGAAAAAAAGTGCACACAACTCCATTACCACCACACAGTATATGCATGACTTTGCTTATCAACAAACAAACACATACACAAACACACACACACATACACACACACACACTCTCACCACACACACCCACACACCACACACACATACTACCACACACACACAACACACTCACACACTACACAACTACAAACACACAAACAGACAGCAAGACAAACACCAGAAATAACATCCATAACATAATTTAATTCAAGAGCAAACGGAACAACAAACAGTAATAACACCACCTCTAATTGTATACAACAAATTAAGTTATTCACACACAAAAAAACAAAACCCCAAACAGCAACACAGTAGCAATGGCAGCAACAACAAGATAGGATTAATAACAACTAAGAAACACATAAAAAACACTAAAACAAATGGTGAACCTTGCTATTGTTTTATAAATAGGCAGTGCCCCATGATCTTGACATGGAGTTTATATTTAGTGGTGGACAATACATCCATCTCTGTCTCCGTCTCTGTCTGTGTATCTGTCTCTGTCTGTCTATCTGTCTGTCTGTCTCTCTGTATATAGATATTTGTGTGTGTGCGTATGTATTCCAATCTGGTATATCGAAGGGCACAAAATTGAAGACAACTGCTGCTGTTGTTGCTGCTGCTGCTGCTGCTGCTGCTGCTGCTTCAACTACTACTACTACTACTACTGCTACTGTTACTGCTACAGATACTACTACTACTACTACTACTACTACTACTACTACTACTACTACTACTACTACTACTACTACTACTACTTCTACTACTACTACTGTGCTGCTCCTACTACTGCTGCAGCTGCTGCTACTACTACACTACAATACACTACTACTACTACTACTACTACTACTACTACTACTACTACTACTACTACTACAATACACACACTGGTGTATTTTTCTGCATCAGTTTACCTCCCCCACACACAATTCCTTCTCATGCCACAGTGGACTCTGCCCCCTGACTCCTGCCTGAAGTGAAGTGGACTCTGCCCCCTGACTCCTGCCTGAAGTGGACTCTGCCCCCTGACTCCTGCCTGAAGTGGACTCTGCCCCTGACTCCTGCCTGAAGTGAAGTGGACTCTGCCCCCTGACTCCTGCCTGAAGTGAAGTGGACTCTGCCCCCTGACTCCTGCCTGAAGTGGACTCTGCCCCTGACTCCTGCCTGAAGTGGACTCTGCCCCCTGACTCCTGCCTGAAGTGGACTCTGCCTCTGACTCCTGCCTGAAGTGGACTCTGCCCCCTGACTCCTGCCTGGAGTGGACTGTGCCCCCTGACTCCTGCCTGAAGTGGACTCTGCCCATGACTCCTGCCTAAAGTGGACTCTGCCCCCTGACTCCTGCCTGAAGGGGGCTCTGCCCCCTGACTCTTGCCTGAAGTAGACTATGCCCCCTGACTCTTGCCTGAAGTAGACTATGCCCCCTGACTCCTGCCTGAAGTGGACTCTGCCCCCTGACTCCTGCCTGAAGTGGACTGCCCCCTGACTCCTGCCTGAAGTGGACTGCCCCCTGACTCCTGCCTGAAGTGGACTGCCCCCTGACTCCTGCCTGAAGTGAAGTGGACTCTGCCCCCTGACTCCTGCCTGGTGAAGTGGACTCTGCCCCCTGACTCCTGCCTGAAGTGGACTCTGCCCCTGACTCCTGCCTGAAGTGGACTCTGCCCCCTGACTCCTGCCTGAAGTGGACTCTGCCCCCTGACTCCTGCCTGAAGTGGACTCTGCCCCTGACTCCTGCCTGAAGTGAACACAGCCCCCTGACTCCTGCCTGAAGTGAACACAGCCACCTGACTCCTGCCTGAAGTGAAGTGAACTCTACCCCCTGACTCCTGCCTGAAGTGGACTCTGCCCCCTGACTCCTGCCTGAAGTGGACCCAGCGGTCATCTTGTTCACTGTGTGCTGACAGGAAGGAAAGGAGGCTGGAGATGCGAGGAGAGAACGGCTTGTGTAGTCAGAGAAAGTTTTCCTTCTGACTTTCTGTTTACCCTGACTGCGAAAGATCGGCAAGAAGACTGTTTACCAGCAATGAACAGAGAGAGAGGGAGAGAGAGAGAGAGAGAAAAGGAGAGAGAGAGAGAGAGAGAGAGAGGGGAGAGAGAGAGAGAGAACAGAGACAGAGACAGAGAGCCAGCAGCCAGACAAACAGACAGAGAGCTACAGGGACAGACAGACAAAGACACAGAGAGAGACAGAGAGAGAAGAGTGAGAGAGAGTGAGAGAGAGACAGAGACCTAAAGAGAGACAGAGTTAAAGACAGAGAAAGAGAGAAAGATAGAGAGAGAGAGAAAGAGAGAGATATTATGTGTAGGCATTCGTGTGTGTGTGTGTGTGTGTGTGTGTGTGTGTGTGTGTGTGTGTGTGTGCGCGTGTGTGAGTGTGCATGCTTGTTAAGCTGGGGAACACATATTAGCAACACCAGCAACAATACCGACAGCAACACCAAAAGCTCCCTGTAAGCTGGTGGCTCTAAGAGTGCTATAACACAGTCCTGCCTGTAGCTGTGTGCAGCAAGACGTGGATGAGCGTCATGGGGCCAACAGAACTGACTCAGTACAGGAGAAAGTGCAGCCAATACAGAAGGAATTCAATGAAAATATCTGTATAGACCATGCTCCCCATTCAACAGCACAGCAACGCTGGCTGCAACACCTTCATTGTCTCTTCAACAAACATGTGAAATCTCTTAACCTTCTTCTTCTTTGTTAAATGCCCAAACAGCAATGAATTATGAGCAAAAATGCGTTGTGCTGCCGTTAAGGGCCTGACAAGTCAGGCCTAGCGAGCCAACTGCTGCGTGAGAGAGCATAGTTATATTTTAAGTCTTTCTGGAAAAACACACCAAAATGGACCAAAAAGGTAGGAGATAGACAAGAAGGAGGTGACAGGAAGAAAAGGCAGAAACAAAGAGAGGGATAGAAAAGAGGAAATACCTAGCATAGAATGTTCTAACACAGAGGAGCCATACCTCCTTAATATTCTTTCTGTTCCTTTCCTCCTCTGTTTTGTTGTGTGTCTCATGCTAACAATGATGGGGACATGGTTACAGGGGAAACACAAACAGACAGAGATGTCTGGGCTCCATGTTCAGCCTGTTGTGTCATCAAAGCCAAAGTGAGAGGAAGTGGCTTTGATCAGCATAATCCCGGCTAATGCACGAGATTGATGACGTTTCATTGTCACGTGTTGTCACGTGTCTCAAGGGCTGTTTCC
>CM054151.1:33057055-33067055 GCA_028751875.1 Rapana venosa | reverse complement strand
GTGGCAACACCTTCTAGGCAGAATGATCACAGAAAAGCGACAAGCTGGGGATGAGAACCGGGATGAGCTTGACAGTTCCACACCTTTCCACCGTGTTTCTGGTGTGTAGGTGTGTGTGTGTGTGTTGTGTGTGGTGTGTGTGTGTGTGTTGTGTGTGTGTGTGTGGTGTGTGTGTGTGTTGTGTGTGTCTGTGTGTGTGTGTGTGTGAGTCTATGTGTGTGTGTGTGTGTGTGAGTAGTCTATGTGTGTGTGTGCGTGTGTGTGAGTCTCTGTGTGTGTGTGTGTGGTGTGTGTGAGTCTCTGTGTGTGTGTGAGTCTGTGTGTGTGTGTGTGTGAGTCTGGTGGTGTGTGTGTGTGTGTGTGTGTGTGTGTGTGTGTAGATCGATGCCAGAATGTAAACTCTGTCCTGTAGCCTGCAGCACCACGGACCAAAAGATCACCACGGGTTTCTTTGCTCCCAGCTGCTCTGGTGGAAAACCCCGACACCAAATACCGGTATTGACTGAACCTTGTTATTCGTAAAACCAATTTTGCTTAAAGCTGTTGAACTTGGCAGACAGACAGGTAGACAAAATAAATAAGGGGACAAACGGCAGACAGACTAGCGGAGGATAGCAGACCAATTGGTCACCACAACTGTTTTTATAGGAGAATAGCTATTTCATTTAAACTTTCTTTTCTGTAAACAGAGAAGATAACTAGGGCCGAGGAGGGGGAGAGAAGTAGGAGGAAGATGAAGAGGGAACGGATAAAGAGGAAGGAGAGGGAAGGGCGAAAAAGAATAGAATGATAAAGGATGAAGAAACAGCACAAAAGGAAAGAGACAAAGGAGATGAAATAAAAGATGAAAAAGTGAAACAGGCGTATGATGGAGAGAAAAAGAAAAAAAAGTAGACAAAATGAAAGAAAGAAAGAAAAGAGAAGGAAAGACGGAAAGAAAGAAACATCAAATAAACGAAGAATTTGAAGAGGAAGAATTTGAAGAAGAATTTGAAGAGGAAGAATTTGAAGAAGAATTTGAAGAGAAATTTGGAGAATGACAGGAAGAAGAAGAAGAAGAAGAAGAACAACAACAACAACAAGAACAAGAGTAAGAAGAACAACAAGAAGAAAAAGGCTGGAAGCCGGACCAGAAGGACAAAGAAAACTAAGAAGTTAGGCATGAAAGGGTAGTAGTTGAACAAGAAAACCCACCATTCCCTTCTCAAGTCATGTACACGCTCCTCAAGTCATACACAAGTGACACCATAATGCATATAGTTTACAATGTGATTATCTGTCCTGCGATGGAAAAACAAGGAAATAACCAATGTACATAGAAAATATAACGGTTAAATACGATAGGCGCATGCAGCAGGTTACACCTTTATTCGTAGGTTCATGGTTTCAGCAGTGCGATTTATTGCTATACTCATCATCATCATCACTCATCCCTTGGTCGGGACAACCGTTGGGGTACCCGCACGGACGCTGCAAGTGGACCGCCAAATGGCTCTGTCCTGGGCTGTTTTCAGGAGGCTTGGTACAGTGAGGCCGGTCCACTCCTTGATGTTGGATATCCAGCTTTTGCGTGGTCGTCCCTGCCTCCTTGCTCCTTCCACCATTCCCTGCAGGACTGTCTTTGACAGGCTGTTATGCCTTGTTGTGTGGCCAAACCATTTCAGTTTCCTCCGTTTGACTGTATCTAGCAATGGTTCTTGTTTGCCAGCCAGTGCCTCGATCTGCTGCCAGACGTAGTCATTGGTTTTGCGGTCTCTGTAGGTGATGTTCAGGATCCGCCTGAGGCACTTCATCTCAAAGGCTTGAATGCGACGTTCTAAATCGGCAGTAAGTGTCCATGCTTCACAGCTGTACAAGGCAATGGATGTGACGAGTGCCTTGTAGAGTCTGACCTTAGTGTGGGTTCTGATGTTGTGGTTTCTCCACACTTTCGCCAGCTTAGTCATGGAGGAGAGTGCCACAGCAAGTCTGATCTTCACCTCTTGTGTGCTCGTGCCTTCTTTGGTGATGACTGTTCCAAGGTACTTGAAAGTTTCCACCTCCTATAGTGTCTCGCCACTCATCTTGATGCTGGTGGGAGTGGTCGGTGTGGTTTACTGTTCACTAGGATCTTGCTCTTTTCCGTGCTGATCTCCATACCGTGGGCATTGGCTGATGTTTCCAGTCTGGTGGTGAGATCCTGGAGTTCTTCTTCACTGCGGCCCATGAGATCAATATCGTTGCGAATCGAAGATTGCAGACTGGCCTTCCTCCTATTGTGATTGTGGTCTTGAAGCCAAGGAGGGCCTCCTGCATGATGTTCTCCAGGAACACGTTGAAAAGAACGGGGGATAGCGGGCAGCCTTGTCGAACTCCAACTGAAGTCCGGAAGAACTCCCCGATTTCTCCACCCATGAGGGCTGCACTGTGGGAGCTGTCATACAGCGCCTGGATGACTTAAATCAGGTCCTCGTCGAAGCCCTAGTCTCTCATGACTTGCCACAGAGCTTCTTGCCACACTCGATCGAAGGCCTTCTTGAAGTCAATGAAGTTGTTGTAGAGCTGTAGCTGATGTTGGAGATGCTTCTCTATGAGCATTCTGATGTTGAAGATCTGTTCGACAGTGCTTCGACCTGGTCTGAATCCTGCCTGTTCTTTTGATAGGATTTCTTCTGCTTGTGGTTTCAGTCTGTTCAAGGCAATGCGTAGCATAACTTTGCTTGGATGGCTTATCGGGATGATTGTTCTGTAATTTTGGCACTTCTTCAGGTCTCCCTTCTTTGGAAGTGGAACTATGATGGATTGGGTCCACTGTTCAGGCCACTCTTTGCTGGTCCAGATGCGTTGGCAGATGATTGTTAATGCCTTGATCATCTCTGGGCCTCCGTTCTTGATGAGCTCAGCCGGGATGTTGTCAATCCCTGGTGACTTGCCTCCTTTCAGGGATCTTACTGCTTCTTCTACCTCTTCCTCCAGCACCTGTGTGCTTTCAGGATCTGATGGTCTGGGATCTTGCTCGTGAAGTTTGTTCGGATCAGCCTTCAGCTTGTAGTTGTACAGGTCTCTGCAATATTCTGTCCATCTCTTCATGATAGTGGTGCTCTCTGTAAGGACTGACCCCTCTTTGTCTTCAATAACGGAGGTCTTTGGCTGCTGGGACTTGGTTAGTACCTTGGTGGTCTGGTACGCCTCTTTGCTGTCTCCTTTCGCCATTGCCTTCTCAACCTTGGAGCATTGTTCTGACATCCAGTTCCCCATGGCCTCAGTCATCTTCTTCTTGATTGACTGGGACGCAAACAACAGCTATCAAACTCCAGGCTGAAAGGACCATCATTGGTACATGGAACATCCGTACCTTACACGCATGTGGGAAGCTCCAAGAGCTAACCCACGAACTTCGAAGATACGAATGGGACATACTGGGACTGGCCGAAGTCCGTTGGGTCGGATTCGGCGAAGCAAAATACAGAGGAGGATCACAAACTATGGTATTGTGGCGACGACTCCAAACACCAACACGGAGTAGGATTTCTTGTCAACAAAAAGAGGACTAACAGTGTCATCAGCTGTACCCCAATTTCAAGCAGACTGATCTCCATGCGTGTCGCAGCAAAACACACAACATGACCATCATACAAAGTCTATGCACCAACATCAGACTACGATTTATGAAGCAATCGAGTGTTTCTACGAAGATTTGGAGAGCGCCATCAAATCAACTCCAAAGAAGGGCTTTCTCGTGATCCAGGGCGACTGGAATGCCAAGATCGGACCTGACGCTTATGACCAATGGCCAGGGACAGTAGGCCGTTTTGGCGTGGACGAAACTAATGATAGAGGTCTCAGACTTTTGGAATTCGCAAGCAGCCACAATTCTTACTGTCGCCAACACCTTATACCCCCACAAGACATCAAGAAAGAACGACGTGGCACTCACCAAATGGAAAGACACATAACCAGATTGACTACATCTTGGCCCCCAACGATTTAAGTCGAGCATCAACAAAGCCCAGACAAGAAGTTTCCCTGGCGCTGATATTGGGAGTGACCACGACATGGTACTCATGACCCTACAGATCAAGTGAAGACCAAGAACCAGAAGAGAAATCCCCGTTTGCGGTTCAACATGGAAAAGTGAAGGACCCGAAGTCACTGAAATCTTTAAAGCTGAGATAGGGGGCAGATTTGCAGCATTGAATTTCCTCCAAGATGACATCAACAACCTTACTGAGACCTTCAGCAAGACCATTCAGGAGACAGCGCTGGAGATCCTTGGGAAAGAGAGGAAAAAGAACCAACCGTGGGTTACCAACGATATCCTGGACCTGTGCGACCAACGTAGGGAGCTAAAGCCGGTGAAGAACAAAAACCCAGAAACGGCCGAAGACTATAGAATTGCTATACTGCGACCCGTAAAAGACACAGCTTTGTGCAAATGACAGTTGTGGTACTTTGTTACCCGCAAGTAATAAGTTATTGATCTTAAAGAAAGGGAATATGTTGCGCATGGTGTCTGGAATTATATATTTTTCTTGGTACATTATGCGTGTCCCATTCTTGATAATCAGATTAAAAAAAAAGATATAGGCAAAATGCATCAGGCTTCGTTCTACTGAAATAACAAACATGGAATTCCGAATGCTGTTTCTTTTTTTTAAAATAAAAAGTTCTTCATGTTTAAAGTAAACAAGAACTCGAAGTAGCTCTTCATCGATGCCAAACACTTTTCACACCAGCACAAAAACAAATAAACAAAGAATAAGCGAAAGAAATATCCAGGATTAAATCCTCTACCGGAAAATGCAATTATCCTCAGTCGTGGATAGTGCAACAGCACAAACTTTGTTCGACACAGAAATTTTGACATTAATGTAAATAGAAAACAAATGTTATCGTAGCAGTTAACACAACTGAAAATAAACTCCCAAAACTTATATATACACATGATTTTCTGTAATCGCATGATCAAACCCCAAAATTAAAAAAACCGAAATGGTCTAGGGGAGAGAGAGAGAGAGACGATGCGAGCGATGAGAGAGAGAGAGAAAAGAGATGAGATGAAGATAGAAAGAGAAGAGAGAAGAGTAGGAGAGAGAGAGAGAGAGAGAGGATACAGACACTAACAGACAGACTGGCAAAGAAACAGTATTGTCAGAATGTTATAGTGAGGAAAAAAAAAGATAAGACATAAGGTAAAGTCGTTACACAAACATTATCTGAATCAATAATCAGAAAAAACCCCGCTGTAGAAAGTTTGGCAATGAAAGCGTATTCGTTTGTCAGAGTTTTTTTTTATGTAGTGGAGAAACAAAACACCGAGAAGTAAGGATAGAACAGTTACAAAAAACAAACTTATCTAACTAAAAGATGAGACTGAACAATGGAAAAAAGTTTTACAAAGTAGGAAATATATCTCATATCCTTCCTTCACCGGCAGTGATTTGAACTGAATTGAATATCACTTTCAGTCACGGCAGACTTTGCTGTTAAATTGAAGTTGCTCTTTCTGAGGAAAACGCGTCGCCACAAGATCAACGCCATCATATACATATTTTTTAAAACTGTCCTGACTGCCTCTGTATTTGTTTTCCTATCAGAGTGGCTTTTTCTACAGAAGTTTTCTGGAAACAACTCTCTTGTTGCCGTGTTTTCTTTTACATGCGCTGAAAACACGAAGCATACAAGACCTGAGTTCATCGCCTCATCTGAAGAACTAGCACCCAGACTACAACTCTAGTTCAAGTAGAAGGGAAAAAGGTTTTGGTACAAACGGGAATCGAACCCACGCTTCTCGCTTTATGGACAGGTAGGTTACCTCTAGACACCCAATCCACTGGTGGCATACCCCTGTTCCAATCACTACCTCCCCGTTATCCAAGCCAGACTTGACTTCTTCTTTAACTCCTTGAGGAGTTGTTACAGCACTTTACTGAAGTTAGTTTTCTTCAGTCTGTATGCTGTGGAACAGAAAAAGCAAGAACCAGGAGCTGTTTGTAAACACTATGGCCTAGTCACTGATGACTAAAAAAAGACAACAGGAAGGGGAAGGAACTCGTCAAAGAAAAAATGACATGTTTTCATAGTGAGAAACATTTTTTGGGTCTTTCTTTGTGAGATAGACAGATTTTTAAATCAGGTTTTAACCAGGCAGACAGACAACCACACATCGTTTCTATCTCCCTGTCATCCCTCTTGCTATGAGGTCACACATAAAGCCAGGAGTAAAACAACACTTCCAGACCAACTCTTTATTTTCCTAGCATGCACGCCATTATGCCACACCACAGCCACACCCCCCCCCCCCAACCCCTTGCTGTCTTCCTCAAGCTACCCCACTAAACCATGACCTATCCACACAACACGCCTCCTCCATTCTAGACAAAATCTTGACGACACGGGGACATTTCTCAGACCCAAGCAATGAAAAGGGCAGAGCGATTCAGCCGTTGAATACATATCGGCAAGAGATTTTACATTGACAACGTCAATATCGTATCCAGGAGCTCGTTTCGTAAGTTGCATGTCATATCTCACAAACAAATGGTGAAAAAATGTAGTATGAGTGTCTGTAGAATGTAGAAGGCATCTTAGGTGATAAAAGGGGCTCTGTAGTTGCAAAGTGTCGGCTGAGGCCAGCGGGCAGACATGCAGGGCTACAGGAACACGAGAAGACCTTGCACAAGGCATCCTATCAAAAAAAGGTGATGCGGATAAGAAGAGGATGCAAAATACTGTGTCAGCATCAGATGCGATATGTACATTAGGCTGCAATGGGAGGAAAGGTGTTCTGAAGGCTTAGGTTAAATTCGTGTTTGTGTGGTGTATGGCTGTCAATGTTTTTGATGACATGACTGCTGTGTTCCAGTCTATGATTATATTTCTGGCTGGTGTCTTTTTCAATGTTTCAATGTGTCCAAGGTCTGTGTATGTGTGTGTGTGTGTGTGTGCGTGCGTGCGTGTGTGGGTGAGTGCGTGCGTGTGTGTGTGTGTGTGTGTGTGTGTGTGTGCGTGTGTGTGCGTCAGTGCATGCACGCGCGCGTGCCTGTGAGTTCACCACACGTTACATGTCTCCACATCCGATGTGTATGCCACATACTCTCTCTCTCTCTCTCTCTCCGATTGTACAAAACACTTGATAATTATGTCCAACTTCACGACTCCACAGCGGCCCATCAGCAGGCAGGGCATCACCAGCACAGCCCCATTAGGAAGGAAGTGGTCAGTGGATAGGTCAGCCCTGGGCCTGCGCTGTTGTTGTGATAGAAAAACCCGACCTTCTGATCCATGTGCCATCTCTCTCGTGAGGATTCTGGGGGCTCTTTCCGTATAAATTGCATCCCCAGTTTCTGGAACCACTGTGTGCTAGAAATTCTCCCTTTCCCATCAGTCTCTTTGTCTCTGCCTTTTCCCCTTACCTCCCTAACCCCCCTCTCTTGCTTATTTTCTGCCCTCCCAGCCCATCCTCCTGGGTTTTTTCCCCCAAGCTAATCTGAAATCTTTTCGTATGAACCTTTTAAAGTGTTGTCCTGAAGTGGGAACGTGTCGGCTGAGGCCAGCAGGCAGACCTCTTGCAGAGTCACAAGCGTCGGAGGAGACCAGGAAATATGCATTCTGCCATACACGATGTGACCACACGGTCATTTGTTATCTCCCCCCCAGTGCGTAGGATCAGACAATGTATGGCAGCATTTCCTCCAAAGGAATGCATAATTCAGGGCTAATGATGGACACTCAAAGGCTTAGGGTTAACCCTGACTAGAAAAGCCACTTTCCGAAGCCTCGGACAGGTGCTACGTTTCTTTTAGTACTGTGTGAAAAGAAGGAATGGATGGACAGGAATTGGAAACAAGGCACATTCATTTGTGCTTTTCTGTATGATTTTGTTTCTTTATTTATAAGCTTCTGTATCAGTGTGAATATCAATGTTTTTGTTTGTAATTTACGAGAGAATAATGTTTCTCTTGCTTCCCCTTTTGTTTTTCGGATGGTAGTTTTGATCTCTGTTTGAGATGTCGACAGTAAGTTCAGAAGATTTCTACAGTTTAGTTGGAGGTTGAGCAGCCCAAGACATTCTGACAAGACATTCTGATGTCTGATGTATATGGAAATGTGTCTATATTTATGTGTGTATACACACCGACACACACACACACACACACACACACACACACACACACACACACACACACACACACACACACACACACACACACACACACACACACACACACACACACACACACACACACACACACACACACACACACACACACACATACACACACACATATATATATATATATATATATATATATATATATAATATATATATATATATATATATATATATATATATATATATATATAAATGTGGATGAGGAGCTGTAAATGTGGATGAGGAGCTGTAAATGTGGATGAGGAGCTGTAAATGTCGATGTGGAGCTGTAAATGTCGATGTGGAGCTGTAAATGTGGATGTGGAGCTATAAATGTGGATGTGGAGCTATAAATGTGGATGTGGAGCTGTAAATGGGGATGTGGAGCTGTAAATGTGGATGAGGAGCTGTAAATGGGGATGTGGAGCTATTTCATACAGTGGATGTTGAGAAGAAAATATGTGTTGAGCAGTTTGATTATGGAAACATGTCCCGTAGCACACACATGCACATTCGCACGCGCATGCATGCGTACGCATGTGATTCCACATAAACACACACAGACACACACACACACACACACACACACACACACAAATAAACAAACATACATACATTAAAAGAGTAACATAAATGTAAAACTTCAGAGCTATCTTTCTTGCAAATTCAGACAGATTAACAGAAATCCTCAACGTCGTAATGCAATGGCCTAAATGATAGGTAAACATGATTGTATTCACAAAATATCCCCGATGATGAACCTCCGAACTCCAGCCCAGGAATGAAAAAACTGAACAGCAATGAATTATGATTATCAAAAAGGGTAAGTATCAGAGAACTTTGTTTTAATGGAGACTGAGTGCAGCACATATACTGTGTATAGGTCGTACATTTAGTAGGGTAGGTTGTGGAGAAGATGGTGGTAGGCTATGTGTGAGATCAACAAATACATGCTGAAAAGGTAAAGTGTGAACTGAGGAGGGTTGATTTACAGCAGGCTTGACTCTTGGCCTTATCTTACAAGAGTTTTATAGCTAAATAAAGCTTCTAACTTTTACAAACTATGGAAATGGAAGCTGCATGGAATCACACACAACAAACTAAATCAACAGCATCCCTCTCCAGCACATGTTTACGGTCTTCCATTCACTGACAGAATGCAGGCAATCCTGTTCTGCTAGTCAGTACGTTATGAAACCAGTTCACATCTTCTTTAGCAAGAATACCAATGATCTTCCATACATATCTGTATTCTTCATGTGACTATCATCAAGGCAGACATTCTTGTCATCAGTACTTAGTTGCTGACTGACAATGTTGTTTTCCTTTTTTTATGATAAACGGTATCGGAAAAGTTAAAGTGTCAGCAGACTTTGACCAGAATGAGGAAGACTTGGCGCAGCATATGCTGTTCACAGGTCATAATTTAGTGGGATACGTTGAGGGAAGGAGGATGGTGATGGTGGTGGTGGTGAGCTGCGTGTGACTTCAATTCGTGCATGCTGGGAAAACAGAGCGTGGGGTGAAGAGAGGTTGATTTACAAAAGGCTTGACACCTGGCCTTCCATCAAGAGAGCTGATGGCCAAATCAGGATGGTCATCTGCTTCCTTTTCCCTGTGGACTCTCTCTCTCTCGCTCGCTCGCTCTCCCTCCCTCTCCCTCTCTCTCTCCCCCTCCCTCTCTTGTCTTTTCAGGCGAGGCTGTGTGTTCACCCTGCATTCTCCTCTGTGATTCTGCCTACCTGCCTGCCTTTTATCACCCGGATGTCATCTGCATGGCCCTCATATTTTATTTAAGAGACGACACACGGTCTTCATGCATGGCTGAAAAGGGTACCAACAGACTAACAGATAAACAGACAAAAC
>CM054151.1:33046048-33056555 GCA_028751875.1 Rapana venosa | reverse complement strand
GATTTATCAAGGCGCACGTGCAAAGGAAATTAATGTGAAGGGGGGGAACGATGGGGGGGAAAGGGTAATTATAGTTGGGAAAAAAGGTTGATGTTTGCTTCACACCACACCATAGATAAAGGAATAACGATTTTAAATAAAGATCATTGATTTATTTTTGGGTTTCATGGAGACCTATTTTAAAATAGGGGCCGGATAATCTAAAGGTCAAGTTTTGAATTCGGACTGTTGTCAATCAGTACGGGGGGATTTACCCTCGCTGGGTTTCAATCAAAGGTTTTTTCTTTCTAGGGTTGACATTGCAACAGATCCACGCCCTCAATTCCTTTGAGAACTAACCCCCAATCCGCAAATTACTATGCACACCCGCGTTAGTGTAAAGGAGAGCGTAAAAAATTGTTAACATCAATTAACATTTTAAAAAGGTTTGGAAATTTTTTTTTAAATGATGCATTTTTTTTCAGCTGCTAAATTTCCCAAATTTTGTTTCGAACGAATTGGAGAAGGAATGCATTCAATTGTTATTGCTTTTGAAGGGGTTGTGTATGGTAATTATCCCTTTTTTTGAACAAATAAAGTTAAAACAATCAACAAATATCCTATACACATGTGGAAACCCACACCTTTTTTTCGTTCCTGGGCTAACCCCCGAGGTTCACCAATTGTGCTTTTTACGTATGTGACCTTTGTTTTCCCCATATTAAGGTACGCATTTCTATTTTCGGGATATCAGGGGGGAGGATAGCCTAGTGGCAAAACATTGCGTCGAAATCTGAGACCCGGGTTGGGTTTCCCCGTTAAAGGGGGGTTTTTTCCTCGGATTTAACATAAATGAACTCCCTCCCCCCCAAAGTCCTTCGGATAAACTATAAACCCGGGCCCCGTGTGCAACACACGCAGACACTTGCGCACACGTTAAATCCTGTTCCGCTTTTCGTAAAGTAGGCCATTGTGTCCCGGGGGGAACGATGACAGAATTCGCAAATCCTATACCAGGGGATTGAATGTAAAAAAGCACTAAGTCTTTTTCCCTTTTCCCTCAATATAAAAGAATTTATAAAAAAATCTTTTTAAAAAGAAAGGAATGGTAGCCATGAATACTAAAAGCTTTTACAACTACCAGTATGGCCCTGTGCTGAAAAAGAATGGTCCTTACCAGGTTCAGTTTACTGTCACCACATCGTGACACATTAAAACACTTTCCCCCCTTTTTCCTGCTTGCCCCTTAAGAGGATAGCCCCAAATTTTCCCCTAGATTAAAAAATGTATCGTCAAACCAGCAAACCCGGCGTTTACCACCCCATAGGCAACCAGAGCGGCATCACATACAAATACCCGATTAAAGCGTTTTTCTTTCGATGAAGATCCCTTCAACAGAAAAAACTTGTGTTCAAGCTTTCTGTGTCACTCAGTGTTATTTTTTACCTTTTCGATCTTTTGAACAAACGGCTTTGGCGACAGAATCCCCTTTCCTGATGGCACCTCAAACAATTAACTTTGAGTGAGATTGCAAGGGGTAAAAGGAGAAACTAAATGCTGGTGGGACAAAAAAGAAAACGGGGGAAGCAATTCAAGACTCCCCAAAAAAGGGTGGCCATGTCCAAAAAATTTAAACAAATTTGGAAAAAAAAGCCAGATTTTGCACGGTGTGACACTGCAAAGTTGTAGAGTCCAGGGGATGTGCGGTTTCCACAGCCCGTCCATTTATAGTGACAGCGTACAGGGGATATTGGAGATCGGGTTTTGGGAATAGCGAACTTCAACTTGTTAAGATCGCCAGGAAAATGTCCTTATGTATGTCTACAACACACACCCACACACACCACCACACACACACCCCAAAACCACACCACACAACACACACACCACACAACACCACACACACACACGCAGAGAGGAGGAGAGAGAGAGAGAGAGAGAGAGAGAGAGAAAGAGAGAGAAGAGAGAGAGAGGAGAGGGGAGAGAGAGGAGAGAGAGAGAGAGGTGTAAGCTTCTTTTTCAAAAAAAAAAAACTCTATAAATTTTTTATATCGCAAACACTTAGGATCTACACACAAGGGACAATTTAAACCATAGTTGATTTTGTAGCTTTCTACTTTGAAACTAATAACGAGACAGACTTATAAAAATACCGTAATACCTTAAATGCAGTCCCCTTTTTTTGGGGAAAAAGAGAAAGTCACTTGGGCTGACTGCAGACTAACATAAACCAGTAAAGGGCTGTTTCTCTAAAGAGGTTGGGGGTCTATTTTCTTAATATCCACCCCCTCCCCAACATGCAGCCGAAAACTTACACAGAACTGAATATAACATTAAAGGGGAGTTATAAAAGACATCTGTCAGCCTTTAAACCGCTTTTTTTTATTTTTATTCTTACTAAATGACTGAAGAAAAGTTGCTGAAAAAGGGCAAAACTTTTTCGTCGGTTTTTTTAAAAAGAAAAAAATTTAAATTTCCCAAACTTTCATTCCAATTACATCGAGTGTTTGGGTGAGAGGAAGAGGAAGGTTTCACAGGAGTCTCTTCTTTTTCCATTTTTTATAGCCTTGTAGTGGTTTTTTTGTGTGTGGGCAAAACCTGTAAACGAATGAGCAAGTGGCCAGTTATTTGAAACACCAAAACCTTCTGAGTACGCTCCTCTGAACAAGTTAAAAGGGCCCCCCCTGCTGTACGGGGGGCAGAGATGGTATTTGAAAAAAAAGGAAGCTGTTTGAAGTCTAAAGACTTGTGGAGGTCTGGGAATGGGGGGTTTTTCAGGGGAAAAGGGGGTTTTACACTCTGCTGCGCTGCTCTGCGCTGCTGCTCCCTGGTATCAGGTGCAGGCCAGGATAGAATCAGGCAAAATTCCCAAGAGTGTTGGGAAGTAAACAAAATTTTCTTTGGGGTTTCAGAGGGGATGTAGGGTGACACACTTTGAACCATTACAATTATACAGGAGACACAGGAGGAGAGAGAAGGAGAGAGAGAAGAGAGAGAGGGGAGAGAGAGGAGAGAGAAGAGAGAGAAAGAGAGAAGAGAGAGAAGAGAGAAGAGAAAACACCACTTTTGGTTGGCGTTGCAACCTGGTGTATTACCAAGTTTGAATTCCCCGAAATGTGAAAAACATTTTTTGTTTAGGCTCCACCCAGCCCGACCTACACTATAGTGGTTTGCTATTTTCTCAGTGGGGATTATTAGACCACACTTTTTACAAAATCATTTTCAACGAGTTTTTCCCCAAAATGTTGCTCAAAATTTTTTTCATAAATAGCATGATAAATGTAAATTTTCGGGATAAGTTGTTTTTGTGTGGTTTGTAGCAAGCGTTAGGCAAAATACAACATATCTCAAAACTATACACCCATACATCATTGTGTCTCCCTCATCATCACTGACTATTTTTTATTCCAAGAAAATTGCGTGAGTCGACTACTTCTTTTTTGCCCAAAATTCCGCGACAAATTTAAATTTTCCAGTGACTTCCGCACCTGGGTTAAGGCTGTGCATAAACTTTTGGATTTTGGGAGACGTTTCTTTTCGGGGTTTCTTTTCCCCTCAAAACACCGACATTCTAATGGTAAATTCTTTTTTCGTACCCAACTGTTTTCCCCGGTATCGAGGTACCGCTTCCGATTTAAAAAGTCGGGAATTTCAAATCAATATTATTGAAGGGACATTTCGTTTTTTTTGCTAGTACCATAGGGTTACTGACACTGTTACCCCTGTTACACAAATATTGCTGTCATAAGGGGTGGAGTTGGTGGTGTTCTGCTTATGCTTCATCAGAGTAGGCAGCACTGTGCACCACTCAAGCAGCATGGCAGAGCTCCTACTGTAAGTAGACTCACGGCGGACTAAAAGCTTTTGAACTTCTGACCACAAATGCAAAATGGTCAGCATGGGTGGGGCTTGGTATGCTAAGATCAGAACGAACAACGTGGAAACAACAGAACAGGACTGCAGCGTCGATTACGAGACAGCAAAAGAAAGACACAGTTTCGAAAGGTTGTAGTTCAAGATTCAGGCAATCAAACTATTCTGATGTGTGAAGCGGATGACATCGCCCTAGAATATTCTTGTAATGGAGATACTGGCGAGGAATCTAAGTGTGTGTTTGGGTAATCAAGAAAGAAGACAGAAAATGTTGCCAGAAAACTGTCAGGCTTCCAGATTTCGTAAGGGGAAGCAGGTCCTAACCACAACACGCAGAGACAGGGGCACGTCTGAAGGGGAACTACTCTTCTTGGGGAAACCGATCCTTTTACATGGGCTACCGCGGGCTGCAGACTGGAAAAGGAAAGGCTTTTTGAAAACTGAGACAGGACAATATGTATCAGATCTAGATTACATACCTTTCTGACTGGTTTCCATGTCATGAAATCGCGTCGCTTTCGATACTTTTTTTACCCGCCGCAGCGCTATTGGCTTGTTGCAAAATAGCAAAAATTTTGTTCATTGTTCTCTTTGTTCTCTTTTCTCTCTCTCTCCCCTTTCCTCTCTCTCTCTCTCTCTCTCTCCTCTCTCCCCCTTTTGATAATTTTCTAGCTACAAATTTTTCCCTGGACAAGACAATGCTTTCTCCCACGGGAAAGATGTCATAAGCCTTGTTGTTTTGCGCATTACCAAAAGTGACAAGAAAGAAAATTTCTTTTTGTTTCAAAAGGAAACAAATTAAAAATAAAATGACTCCAATGATTTATGGGAATAAGTGAAAAAGCCCCCCTGGTAAGAAGGAAAATCGAGGAGATAGAGGCAGACAGAAGACAACATAAAGATTCAGGAAGACAGGCAATTGCAGAGTTAGGCAGAGAAAAAGGACAGAAAAAAATATAAAAGGGTTGTGATAACGCTTTTATTCTGAAACCCGGGAAAGGGGGATGGGTTTGGTGGCACCCTCGACTTTGCCTCCCCGCGTGAAGGATTGCGACAAACAAAAAAAAAAAAAAAGGCACGTGAACGAGCGAGACCCCTTTTAAAATCTGTCACTTAAATTGGAAAAAAGAAACCAGTTCTCAATTCAGCCTAAACTGATGGAAAGCCCATCCTTAATTAGGCCCCCCCTAAAAAAAGGCATTTGCTTTTAAATGCCCCTCAGGAGAGAAATAGATACAAAAGTGAAATGGGGGGAGTCTTTCATCCCTTGTTTGTCCCCCTACAACGCCTTTCAGCAGCCAGTTTCACTCACACCTGTTATCTACCCACCCTCATCGGGAAGATTCTTTTCTCCAACAAAAATAAAACACTTTAAAAGAGTCCCAAAAGAGGACAACTCTGCGCCGCACAGTAACAGTTTTTTTTATATTTTGGGTTTGTCTGTTTTGTAAATAGGGGGAAAGGTACTAAGTAGCTAATCTTGTTTGTTTAACTAATTTACAAAACATATCTAGTGGGATTAAGCATGGATTGCTGGAATTTTAAAACTTTAAATGCACAAAAAAAAAGGGGAAAAACTCGGGAAAGTTGTTATTTAAAAAACAAACAAACCACCTTTGTCTTTCCATTTGATGAAGATTTTAAATTTAAAGTTTATTTTGTTCTTTTCGGGTCCTCAGAAAAATCAACTTTAATACAAACCCAAAGACTGTTCTTTGTATTTTGATAACTCCATTCCAGGAGCAGCAGAAAAGGAGACTTTCTCCTCAAAACACAGGGATTCTTTCCAGAGTGAATAAAGGGGTAAGAAACCTAAAAAAACCCCAAAAAAATAAAGAAAAAAATTTGAAAAATGCATTTAATTCCGATACAAAATTTTTTATATGTAACATTTCCCTTCCACAACACTTTTTTTTTCTGATATGTCCATGACCTCACAAAATTAGAAACCAGTTGCTTACGAATAAAATCTATCTTAAATTGATAGCTTTATCAGATACAAAAAAACGGTTCCAACCTGGACTCTGAGAATTTTTTTTTTTATGTAAAAGGAAGATTTAAACGATTTCCCACGGAGAACAAAGACCGCAGGGAGTGAGGAAGCGGGTTGAAAATCTTCAGGGGGTTTTCCACGGTCTACAAAAACTACGGGGGGGGTGAAGAATAAAGGAAAAAAGGAAGGAAGGAAGAAAAAAGGGAAGAGAAGAGAGGTGGGTAGGGAATGGCAAAAAGTCCCGAGATACCCCCAGTTTAAAAGTGTTTTAACTATTTTAAAAGGGGCCCAAATTAGTTTCTTTTTCGTCCTTGCATAATCCCATTAAACTAAAAAACAAATACTTTTAAATCGCATTTTTATTTTCTGAAGAAAAACCCGAAAAAAATGGGAAGATGTGACTTTGTTCAAGTTGCAGAATGTGTGTGGGTTTTGTGTTGTGTGTTGTGGTGTGTGGTGTGTTTTGGTGTGTGGTGCGTGGTTGTTGTTGTTGTGTTGTTGGTTTTTCTGGCATCTCGGTTCTTTCTTTCCTTTTTCCTTTCCTTTTTTTTTTTTCATTCATTTTAAAACTTTTTTTCGTCTTCTGCCCGTGTCGCTTTTTTCTTCGTTTTCGCTTTGGTCCTTTTGTTTCTGTCTTTGTCCCCTTCTGTCGTCCCGTCTTCCCTGTCTCTCTTTTTCCCCTTCTTTTCTTCTTCTCTCTCTCCTTCTCCTTTTAAACTCCCCAAAATTTTTTTTATTGTTATCTTAGGGTAAAAACACCCAAAGTTTTTGTGCTTCTGAACTTTTATTTTTAAACCTTTAAAAAGGGGGTCAACTCTGTGCGCTTCCCCAAAAACCCCCCAAACAACCCCTTATGTTACGGCAAACTTTCCCACCTCGTTTCAAAAAAACAAATGAAGCCCTTATGCCTTCTTGGAAAAATAAGGAAAGATGAGAAAGGGAAAGGGGTTTTTTAATGAATGCTGGGGGAAATAAAAAAAATAGGGGGGAGGAAGAAGAAAGAATCTGGGGGGAAAAAAAAACCCCAAAAAAGGGTGGGGGTTTCCAAAAAAGTAAAAACACAAAAAAACTTTTTTGCCAATTTATTTTACAAAACAAAAAAACCCCCCCCTAAAATTTAAACCCCCCCAAAAAAACAAAACAATTTCCCTAAAAACACAAAATAAAAAAAAGAAAGGAAAAAAAAATAAAAAAAAAAAGGAAAAAAAAAGAAAGGGTGAGGGGAGGGGGGGGGGAGGGGAAGAAGGAGAGAGGAAGAGAGGGGAAGAAAGAAGAAAAAAAAGAATGCAAATAATTGGTTCACATTAAAAAACTGGGGGGGGGAAAAAAAACTAAAAAAAAAAAAAACGAAAAATCCAAAAAGAAGGAAGAGAAAAGAAGAGAGAGAGAGAGAGAAAAAGAAGAGAGAGAGAGAGAGGAGAGAAGAGAGATAATGACAATGACAAAGCAAAGACAAATATTGTTTTTGGGCAAGCTTTTAGCCCAATCACATAAAAAGGGGGCTTTGAGGGAGGGGGCAAAAACTCGAAAAAAAAAAAAAGAAAAGAACAATCAAAATTCACCGGAAAAGGAAAAGGGGGAAAAGGGGAAAAAGAGAAGAGAGAGGGGAAAGGGGGGGGGGGGGGGAGAGACGAAGAAGAAAAAAGACAGAAGACGGGGTAAAATTAAAAAACGAATGCCTTTTTCCAAAAACCACCCATACATGGGGGGCCAAACCCCCCCCCCGGCGGCGCAAAAAAAAAAAAAAAAAAAAAAAAAGAAAAGGGGGAAGGAAAGAAGAAAAAGAACTTCAAAGGGGGGGCAAAAAACCCGAAACTTTCCCCCCCCCCTCTCCCACAAAACCCGAAAAACTTTCCCTAAGATTTATCCCCTTCGCCTTGGCAAGGGGGGAGCGACAATCGCCCCCCCCCCCCCCCCCCCCCCATAATAAGCCAAAAATTTTTTTATTTGAAAGAGAGGGAATTCCTTAATTTCCCTAAAATTAAATGGGAAAATGGGAAATTTTTTTTACAAAAAATTGGGGGTTATTTTTTAAACCAGGGGTTTTTCAAATTTTAACCAAAGGGAAAGGAAGAGCTTTTACCCGGAGCCTTTTTTTGGGGTTTTTAAGAAGAAAAAAGACGTCGAAAAGGACGGTAAAAACCCGGCCTATTGCTATTTAGCTTGGTTTTTTTTGGGTTTTTGGGTTTGGTTTTTGGGGGGGGGTGAATTACCTCTTTAAAACTCCAAACACTTTTTAAGTTTACACTCTACTCTCTCTCCATCTCACTCCTCTTCTCCCTTAAATGGGAAAAAAGCTGTTCCACACAAAAAAACCCCCCACCCAAATCAGTTTTCCGCCAACCAACGAATTTCGTCCCTTTTTTAAGACCCAAAAAACCCCCAAAAAAACCCAAAAAAAAAAAACAAAATTTGTAAAAAAATTTTCAAAGAAAGGAAGTTTAAAAACAATTTTAAAAAATCAACACTTAAAAGTAACCCATGCCAACTAAAAAAAAAAACCCCTTTGTCTTAAAAAAAAAAAACCACAAAAAAACAAACCGAAAAAAAACTCCCATATCATAAAACAGGGGGGGTGTTTGGGGTTTTTTGGGTTTAAAAGTTTTGAAAAATCCGAATCCAAAAAAAATTAAAAAAAAAAAATACACATTTTAATTTTCTAATTTTCCCCTTTTTTTTCCTTTTTTACAACCCCCCAAAGAAAATAATTAGGGTGGAAAAGGCCACCCAAATTTCAAAACCGGGTTTTATTAACCAAAATTGCGAAAAGTCCCCACCCTTTCCCTTTTAAAAAGTTCAAACCACCAACCCACAAACACAAAAAATTTTTTTTGATGTTTTTTACCCCCCCCCAAAAGGGGGGGGGGTTAATTTTAACCCATACTAAACCCTTCCATTTTAGCATACGCAAAAGGGGGAAAAAATGAAAAAAAAACAAAAACCACTTTTTAGCTTTAAGAAATATTTCAAAAGGGGAAAAAGGAAAAAGAAAGGGGGAAAAAGGGGAAAGAAAAGGGAAAAAGGGGGGAAAAAAAAGAGAAAACAGACAACAGCGAAAAAAAGTGAAAAAAAAAAAAAAATTAATTTGGTTTAAATTTCCCTAATCTTTAAATAAAACAAAGAACCTGAGAGGAGAAAGAAGGGGGAAAAAAGAAAGGGGAAAGGGGGAAAAGAAAAAGGGGGAACGGAAAAAAAGGGGGGGGAAGGGGGGAAAAAAACGACAGCAGTAAAAAAGACAAAAAGTTGTAAAGAATTCCCCACAAAAAGGTTCAAAAGTTTTAAAACCTACAACCCCCAAATTTTGTTTTAAAAAAAAGAATGAAGAAAAGAGCCGTGCCCTTTTTACCCGTGAAAAAACCAAAAAATTTTTGGTAAAAAAAGGGAAAGAAGGAAAGGTAAAGGAGGAGGGAAAAGAAAGAATTGAGGGAAAGAAAACAAAAAAACAAAACAGCCACAAAAAAAAATAGAATTTTTTTAAAAAGGAAAAAAATATTAGGGTTTTTATTAGGGACCCCGGGGGTTTCCCCAAAAAAAGCCTTAGGAAAAAAAGGAAACAAGGAACGAAGGAAAAAAAATGACAAAAAAAAGAGGAAAGGGAAAAACAAAAAACTTTTTTTTTCCCGCACTTTTGGGTTTTGATATTTTTTCATCTGTTACCGGGAAAAAAGGCCAATTTAAAAAAAACAACAGTTAATGGGAAAAAAGCCGATGGTTCGCCCGGGGCCTTTTAATATCCAAATTTTTGGGGGATATTTATAAAGGCAACCCAAATAACTTAAAAGACGGGGGGAAAAAAACTTTTTTGTCAGTTAAAAAAAGAAAAAAATTAAAAAAAATAAAAAGCAAAAACAAAAAATAAATTTCCCCAAAATTTAAAAAATAAGAAAAAGGTTTAAAATTAGCCCTGACCCCAAAAACCTCCCATTCCCCCCTTTTAAAAACTGTTTTGAAAAAAAAATTTTTTTCTTTAAAAAATTTCTTTTACGAGGGAAAAAAAATTAATTTTTTAATAATAATTCGTGAATTTTCACCCCCCCAAAAGCCATTTTTCCTAATAGATGCGGAAAGGGTATGGCGCAAATTTTGATGTTTAAGGGGGCCTGGTAAAGCCCCCCCCCCCACCCCCCCCCCGTTACCGATCACAAAAAACAGTGCGGCCCGGGCGCCTTCCGCTGACACGGCCTCCCCCGGTCATTGGTGCGGGTGAGCCCTGTCTGTGATGGGCCGCTGTGGAGCTGAAATGGGGATGGGACTGTAAATGTGGATGGGGGAGCTGTGAAGTGGGTGTGGGCTTTAAAGGGGATGTGGAGCTGTAAATTGGGGTGTGGAGCTGTAAATGTGGATGTGGAGCTGTGATGTGGGTGGGGAGTGAAAAAGGGATGTGGAGCTGTGAATGTGGATGTGGAGCTGTAGATGTAAATGTGGAGTGAAAAATGGGGTGAAGCTGTAAATGTGATGGGATGTGGGCTGAGATTGAATGGGGAGTGGAGGTAAATTGAATGGGGATTTTATTTAACACAGGGATGCTGGGAAAGCTGTGTGTGGTTTTGGAAGATGAAGATGAATTAACATGCTATAACAAGCGTGACCCCAAACATCCACACACATACTCTACAAAAACCACCATACTACACCCAACACAACACACACAACACCCACACA
>CM054151.1:33030516-33040548 GCA_028751875.1 Rapana venosa | reverse complement strand
TAAAATATGAGGGACATGCAGATGACATCCGGGTGATAAAAGGCAGGCAGGTAGGCAGAATCACAGAGGAGAATGCAGGGTGAACACACAGCCTCGCCTGAAAAGACAAGAGAGGGAGGGAGAGAGAGAGAGGAGAGAGGGAGCGAGAGAGAGAGAGAGAGAGAGAGAGGAGAGAGAGAGAGAGAGAGAGAGAGAGAGAGAGAGAGAGAGAGAGAGAGAGAGAGGAGGAGAGAGAGAGAGAGAGAGAGAGTCCACAGGGAAAAGGAAGCAGATGACCATCCTGATTTGGCCATCAGCTCTCTTGATGGAAGGCCAGGTGTCAAGCCTTTTGTAAATCAACCTCTCTTCACCCCACGCTCTGTTTTCCCAGCATGCACGAATTGAAGTCACACGCAGCTCACCACCACCACCATCACCATCTTCCTTCCCTCAACATACCCCACTAAATTATGACCTGTGAACAGCATATGGGCTGCGCTAAGTCTTCCTCATTCTGGTCAAAGTCTGCTGACACTTTAACTTTTCCGATACCGTTTATCATAAAAAAAAGGAAAACAACATTGTCAGTCAGCAACTAAGTACTGATGACAGGAATGTCTGCCTTGATGATAGTCACATGAGGAATACATATATGTATGGAAGATCAATGGTATTCTTGCTAAAGAAGATGTGAACTGGTTTCATAACGTAGTGACTGCAGAATAGGATTGCCTGTATTCTGTCAGTGAATGGAAGACCGTAAATATGTGCTGGAGAGAGATACTGTTGATTTAGTTTGTTGTGTGTGATTCCATGCAGCTTCCATTTCCATAGTTTGTAAAAGTTAGAAGCTTTCTTTAGCTATAAAACTCTTGTGATATGAGGCCAAGAGTCAAGCCTGCTGTAAATCAACCCTCCTCAGTTCACACTTTACCTTTTCAGCATGCATTTGTTGATCTCACACATAGTCCACCACCGTCTTCTCCACAACCTACCCTACTAAATGTATGACCTATACACAGTATATGTGCTGCACTCAGTCTCCATTTAAAAAAAGTGTTCTGATACTTACCCTTTTTGATAATCATAATTCATTGCTGTTCAGGTTTTTCATTCCTGGGCTGGCGTTTGGTGGTTCCTCATCGGTAAGATTTTGCGAATGCAATAATTTTTGCCAATAATTTAGGCCATTGCATTTCGACGTCGAGGATTTCTGTTAATCTGCCTGAATTTGCAAGAAAGATATCTCTGAAGTCTTACATTCGGGTTACTCTTTAAATGTCTGTATATTTGTTTATTTGCGCATGTGTCTGTCTGTGTATAAGTGAAATCACATGCGTGCGCATGCACGCACGTGCGTATGTGCATGTGTGTGCTATGTGACATGTTTCAATCACCAAATTGCTCAACCCATATTTTCTTCTCAACATCCACTGTATGAAATAGCTCCACATCCCCATTTACAGCTCCACATCCACATTTACAGCTCCACATCCACATTTACAGCTCCACATCCACATATACAGCTCCTCATCCACATATACAGCTCCACATCCACAGCTCCTCATCCACATTTACAGCTCCACATCAACATTTACAGCTCCACATCCACATTTACAGCTCATCAGCCACATATACAGCTCATCATCCACATATACAGCTCCACATCCACATATACAGCTCCACATCCACATATACAGCTCCACATCCACAGCACCTCATCCACATTTACAGCTCCACATCCACATTTACAGCTCCACACCCACATTTACAGCTCCACATCCACATTTACAGCTCCACATCCACATTTACAGCTCCACATTCACATTTACAGCTCCACATTCACATTTACAGCTCCACATCCACATTTACAGCTCCACATCCACATTTACAGCTCCACATCGACATTTACAGCTCCACATCCACATTACAGCTCCACATCCACATTTACAGCTCCACATCCACATTTACCGCTCCACATCCACATTTACAGCTCCACATCCACATTTACAGCTCCACAGCGGCCCATCAGCAGACAGGGCATCACCAGCACAGCAAGTGACCAGGGGGCAGGCCGTGGTCAGCGGATAGGTCAGCCCTGGGCCTGCACTGTTGTTGTGATGGGAATGAACGGGGGCGGGGGGGGGGGGGGGGTCTTCTGATTCATGTGCCATCTCCCTCACAGCACAAATCAGACAATGCGCGGCATCATTTCCTCCATAGCAATGCATCATTCATGGCCAATGATGGACGTTCAGTGATTAGTGTTGACAATGAATAATAAAGGCCACTTTGAGTCGTCTGCTACTGGGCTGGGACCATGTTGGTTTCTTGTGCCAGGCAAAGAGAATATAATATACTGAGGAATAATTGAAAACAAGGTTGATTTCTGTTTCTACATCTATATCACGATCTGTGTTTATGCCATTTTTGATACCAGTACTCTTCACTGCATATTACGACAGATAAGTGTCCAAATTTATTTTGCCTTCGCATTAATAATGATCTATGATTTATGACATACTCACGATAGATATATGATTTATTCCTCTTAAGCCAAGCAAGTAAGTTACGACACATACCATGTACATGGTCCTTTCCCTAAGCTGTCCCCGTATGCAGTGGTACATTTGCATTGACCATCCCTCCTCTAAGCCACCAAGTTTCGATATATTCACGATAAATATCCTACCCCTTATCTTTACTTCCAAGTTAATATGTCCACGATGCATGTGCTGCAAGCTAATATTGCCTGTCGAGGAAGAGGGCTGGTGTCATCTTTACCCTTTCTAAGGCCGACACGACCATAATACAAATCAGAGCTGATAGGTCTGTAAACTAGCAGTGACAGCATTTTCTATCCTAATCAGAGCGTTTACATATATTCCTCCTACATGGTAGTCAGGGCGTGTTTGGGTTTTAAATGATCAAGAAATGAAATGCTTTTCATTGCATGTACAGAAGGAGTGTGCTATTGATACATTTTTTTTATCAGTGAAAGGTTTTACACGTCAGTACAGCAAAAAAAAAAAAGGCCGCAAGACTGATTTCTTTCTACGTCTTTCTCTTTCACTTAGAATTTGCGTGTGGGTTAAGGGTTTCTGAGGTCTGTTACACCTCGCTCCCTAACGACTGCATAGGCTATAGAAACACCTGTGCCTGTATCTTTACCTATGAGTTTTCTAGAAAACAAACGACAAAAATTCATGTAAATCTTGATCGGTTTACAATGTGCTAGACCTTGTCTTTGTCTCTGCTATTTCTTGTTTCTGCATTTCTCTGTCTGCTTCTGCCCTGTCTCGTGAGCATAGCATTATGACTTACGACACACCCTCATGCTTTCACCCACTATGTTTGTAACCGCTACAGAAGCTGTCCCCGCAGCAAAATAACTCGCTTCCTACCCCCACACCTCTTGCAACAAATTCATAGCATAAAATATAACCAATGGCTGCCTTAGTTGCCGGCCGTCAGAAGCACAAATGCCATCCACTTTACAAGCAGTGGTACTGCGACCAGAATAATTATACTCCCTATTTGTCATCTCTCCCGTGTGCGCATGATCGGAAGATTTATGACATCATTTCCTCCAGGCAAGGAAGTCCAGAGCTATTGCAGGAGTAACAATGGTTGAGTACAACAAGGCCTCGGAGTAAATGTTAAGGTCACTTTAGTTTGGTTTCTTATTGTTTGGCTATTTCTTGCAGCGCTAAACAAAGGAAATAAAAAGTGAGAACAAGTCCAGCTTTACACAAATTATAATATTATTTCCATTTTGCTTGTAGCCCCCTTGGGTATGTGCTCCCTTTAATGCCATTTGAACATTATAGCCTCTGTTCTTTGTTGTGCATGGTGCTGGTGAGGAAATTTTGTCATGTTTGGTTTGAATAATGATGAGAAAATTATCAAACTAATCGACCAATCATTATTCAAACCACATATGACACAATTTCCTCACCAGCATCATGGTAGTTTGCTGGTAGCTTGGTTGGTTGATGTACTGGTTGACTGATTTTTGTAATGTTTACTGCCTTCATCATTCAAGTCTTTAAAAGTAGGTTGTCAAGTCTTACCTATATACCATTTTATTCAAACACATTGTAACTTTTATATTATTTTTAATACTAGTTAACAATAAAGTGTAATCTGAAGAGCAGAGAACAGGATTGCTAAGCACACAGACAGACACACAGACACATACGGTGAACTAATTCAACCATATTTTTCTGTTACAGTTGTAGATAAGGTTTCAAATATGTCATTTGAACATTTATTGGCCGATAATGTAGTTATGTTGGAGATAGTTAGTTGTTTAGTTAGAAGCCCTGTTGGCAAACTTTTGTAATTGTTCTTGCTGCAGTTTAAGCTGTTCAATGCTTCCCCACCTCATCCCCGTCCCTCCCATAATTTCTCTGTATTTTTTTCCCCTTTTATCTCGTGCAAAGACATTAATAGGTAAACACACGTACACACACACACACACACACACACACACACACACACACACTCACACACACGCACGCACGCACGCACGCGCGCACACACACACAAACACACACACGTTCTCTATATATTGTAACACTATCTTTTGTCTGATATTCCCTTGAGTGAACAGACGTTAAATTAAAGAAAGACACATACGGACAGACATAGACACATACACAGACACAAACACACACACACACACACACAAACGCACACACATAAACACACCAACACACACACAACACATAAACACACACAACACACACACACAACACACACACACATACACACACAAACACACACACACAAACGCACACACACACCAAAAAAAAATCGAACGGAAATCCCAACCCTTCTCTTTTCTCCTCAAATGAACTGCTGATTTAACAAGGTGTCTGATTTTCCCCTTCCAGGGTATTGTGCAAATTGGGAGGTAAAGAAAACTAATTGGCACCCGAAAGAGTAGGAACAGGGTCAGTCCTGGCTTTGCTTTTTTTTTTTTGAATGGCATAAAAACCGTAATTCCTTGTTGTATTTTCAACTCTCTACGTAATAGTTTTTCTCTTTTTGCTATTTTAAAAAAAGTTGTTTTCCCTCTTGTTATACTATAGTTGAGTTTGTTGTTACTGTCTCTCTCAATATCTCTATCTCTCCCTGTCTATCTGTCTGTTCTCTCTTTGTGTCTATGTGTTTCTCAGGCTAGGTGAGAACAGTCTGTACTTATTCTTTTGCTCTCTGAAATAAAATTTCATTCATTTATTCACCTCTCTCTCTCTCTCTCTCTCTCTCTCTCTCTCTCTCCTTACTCTCATCTCACTTCTCTCTCTCCTCTTCTCTCTCCTCGTTGAATGAATTAATTCTATGCCGTTAGCAATACAGCAATACAGAAAGCCCGGATTACATATACTTCGACTCTCTCTCTCTCTCTCTCTCTCTCTCTCTCTCTCTCTCTCTCTCTCTCTCTCTCCTCTCTCTCTCTCTCTCTCTGTGTCTCGGTCTCTGTCTTTATCTCTGTCTGTCTGTCTGTCAGTCTTTTTGTCTCTGTCTCTGTCTGTCTGTCTGTCTGTCTGTCTCTGTCTCTTTCTCTCCAACAATGTTATGCATTAATATGATTTTTTTCAGATGGACTGCATTTTCTTGTCTCAGGTTTAGTGTATTTTGTGAAGTAAATAACTGTGAGGATCACAAGGAGAGCAAAACATCTGACAACGATTTTGTGTCAAAGGTTTTGTGTGTGTGTGTGTGGTGTGTGTGTGTGTGTGTGTGTGTGTGTGTGTGTGTGTGTGTTGTGTGTGAGTGTGCGTGTGCGTAGCTATCCTGTGTTCTGTTCTTCAGATGTCAGTAAAACTGACCGAGAATAACCGAGAGCAAATCAGAGGGAAATAGGAAGAATGACTACCCTTCTACCTGTAGACGCAGCATAGTTGATAGCCATCTTCAAATTCATTCCAAAATTATTATTTTGTGTCCTTCTATCGTTGAAAAATAAAGCATTTTTGGCTCGGTTGAGAGTCTTAGAATGAAATCTGGATTCGGAGGTCGCGATAGCCTGGTGGTTAGTGTGTTAAGCTTACAATCTGACTGGCCCAGTTTCAGCCGTCACCGAGGTACCCGTTCAAGGATTTTACCCTAAAGCTAACATCACTGCTTACTTCACTCTCTAAAAGTCTTTCGGATGAGACTATAAACCGAGGTTCCCTGTACAAACGCATGCACAACATCTTCCACAAACGATAAAAGGCCCGTTCTGCCTTTTGAAAGAGTAGAGAATTTGTACCGGTGGAAATGAATCTATAAAACACCCAAAACCCAGCACGCACCACGATGTCCTGTTTAGACATTACCCCTAAAGAGCAGGTAGGAACAGACAACAATGTTTAAAAAAAAAGTGCTTGCACACTGGTGTCGTCGGAAGTCGGAATGTGGCGACCTTATTAGTGGGTAAACGGTGGAATATGCAGAAAATCGCCACTGGTGAACCTTGCAGCGCTAGCTAAGAAACTAAGGACAACAGAATGTAACCTTACTTCTTTTAGCGGAAAAGAAAAACCGGATTTGTTTGGTTTGCTTGTTTGTTTGTTTGCTTGCCTGCTTGTTTGTTTGTTTGTTTGAAAGTTGTTGTTTTTTTATAATGGGGTCAAACGAAATAACATGCTAGTAAATCTGGTCGCATGAGACATGATCTGCGGAGAAGAAAATCAACAGGAATTGTGTCTCTGATTCCGTGAGCTTGTGGTGTGTATTTCTTTCGTGATAATTATGCGTTTTATCCCAAAGTGTTGTGTTTTTGGGGTTGGTTTGTTTGTTTTTGTGCATGGATTCTTATCAACTGAGAAAATATTCGATCGGTTTGGACTGTTAGATTTTGAGATAGATTTGTTTCTTTTTCTGATTGAAGCTGACAGATTTAGGAGGGGTCTCGTTTCACTCATGCCCTTGTTTTTGCTCTCTCTCTCTTGAACAATCAATGGCAAAGGAAGACGAAGTATTCTCTCTCTCTCTTCCTCCCTCCCTCTCTCTGTCTCTCTCTGTCTGTCTGTCTGTCTCTCTCTCTCTCTCTCCCTCTCTCTCTCTCTCTTTCTGTGTGTGTGTGTGTGTGATGTATGAATGTATGTATGAATGTATGTATGTATGAATGTATGTATGTCCTTCGGATGAGACTATAAACCGAGGCCCCGTGTGCGAACGCATGCAGAACATCTTGCGCACACGTTAAATCCTGTTCCGCTGATCGAAAGAGTAGGCCATTGTGTGCCGGTGGGAACAGATGACAAAATTAAAAAACCGCATACACACGCATTTAAAAAAAGCGCTTTGATTTGTAGCTTTACAAGATTCAGCGCTATATAAATTCCATACATTATTATTATTATTATTATTATTATTATTATGTATGTGTATGTATGTATGTATGTATGTATGTATGTATGTATGTATGTATGTATGTATGTATGCATGCATGAATACATGTATGTGCATGCAGCTGCACAATACCCTGCTGTTTTGAATAAGCTATTTTGAATGTTTTCTGTAACATCGGGCAAGAGTTATAAAGAAGAGAGATAACAGCTGGGGTAGACATTTACGTCCCAATGCTCTTTATGTTAAGTATCAAAAGCGATAAATGTACCGGTGTGCTATGTGTGGTGCATTTTTTGCCCTGCTTTGATTTCCCTGTATTCTGAAGAAGTCACACTCTCTTACCAGCTGTTTGTACCAATGATGTAAGTTTGGAGCAGTTTTCAATCTTTTCTGCATATCGGTCCATTTTGAAGGAGTCAGAATACTGTTCTTCAATGTTTCCTTTCCAATATGTTGTCAGTTTGAAAGGTGGGAAAGCTAGCAACACGGAGGTGGAGACAGAGGCAGAGAGACAGAGATGAAGCAAGAAACAGACAGAGATGGAGAGACAGATATACTAAGATACAGACAGAAATAAAGGATGAGATAGTATGGATTCAGCTGATAGTGAAAGTTAAAAGAAACGAAACAAAATTATATTGTCCAAGAATAATAGATTAAGAACAATGACTTTTCGGGGCCCATCTTTTAAAGGGAAAAAATCGAAAAAAAGCCAACATGTGAAGAACAAGCAATTTGTTTAATAAAATATAAAATAAAGGAAAAATAAAACTTGAATGAATAGGACAGAAGCAGAAGGAGCTACAGAAAGAAGAAAAGCCCCAAAAAAGAAACCAACCATCAAATCAACTGCAAGAAGGTAGTACATAGTCGTATCTGTTGTCGCCAAAGTAGTAGTAGTAGTAGTAGTAGTAGTAGTAGTAGTAGTAGTAGTAGTAGTAGTAGTAGTAGTAGTAGTAGTAGTAGTAGTAGAAGCAGTACGTAAGTAGCTAGCAGCAGCACAGCAGAGCAGCAGCAGCAGCAGAGAGTACAGTAGTAGTAGTAGTTAGTAGTAGTAGTAGTAGTAGTAGTAGTAGTAGTAGTAAGTAGTAGATTAGTAGTAATAGTAGTAGTAGTAGCAGTGATATAGTGTAGTAGTAGATTAGAGAGCAGAGAGATTAGCAGTAATAGTAGTGTAGTAGTAGTTGCAATGCAGTTGTAGTAGTAGCATTAGTAGAGAGCAGCAGCAGCAGTAGCAGCAGAGTAAGGCGGCAGGCAGGACGGGAGGAGGAGGAGCAGACAGCAGCAACAGCACATGCAGCAGCGGCGGCGCAGCGCGGCACAGGCGGCGGGTCATCACAACAGCAGCAACAGCATCATCACATCATCATCATCAGCAGCAGCAGCAGCAGCAGCACAGCAACAGCAACAGCAACAGCAGCAACAACAGTCGTAGTACTAGTAGTAGTTCTAGTAGCAGAAGTAGTAGTAGTAGTAAAGAAGAAATCCTGGTAATATTCACAACGATAAGAGGATCAAAGACCGCCAGAAAGAGGGGGAGAGAGAGAGAGAGAGTAAGAGAGAGAGAGAGAGAGAGAGGAGAGAGAGAGAGAGAGAAGAGAGAGAGAGAGAGAGAGAGAGAGAGAGAGAGAGAGAGACAGACAGACAGACAGACAGACAGACAGACAGACAGACAGACAGACAGACAGATAAGAAGAGAGACAGGCGATACAGTAAAGCAGAAAGAAATGGAAGGAGAAGAAAGGACTGCCCTTGCAATGCCCTGAAATCTGACAGACAGAGGAGACACGGAGTCAGAGGTCATCAACACTGTCCAGCTCCTTTGGTCCACACCCACTCAGCCCCCTCCCTGGAGGTCACGTCACTTCACTGGACACTGTCCACCTACACAGGCACAGGCAATCATAACTCTTCTGGCAACTTACACTGTACAGGCCCTTGATGTAAAGATTTCATCGCAGAGGTTATTGAAGTGCTCATTGAGGAAATTTAGATAAAAAGATTTTTTTCTTTTCTTTACTTTCTTTCTGTCTGTCTTTCTTTCTTTCTGTCTGTCTGTCTGTCTGTCTGTCTGTCTGTCTGTCTGTCTTTCTTTCTTTCTTTCTTTTTCTTTCTTTCTTTCTTTCTGTCTGTCTTTCTTTCTTTCTTTATTTATTTATTTCTTTCTTTATTTCTGTCCTCCTTTCTTTGAGGGTAGTGGTGGTTTCCGACTTATTGTTTTCCTTTTCTTTTATTGATGGATCAAATAAAGACAGATTCTCTAAAACACCTTAAACTGAATAACGTTCTATAACATAAACGTTTTTCGCTAATCAACCCTGTATTTCGCATTAGTTGCTACCATCATATTTGGTCGTAGTAGTAGTAGTAGCAGCAGCAGCAGCAGCAGCAGCAGCAGCAGCAGTAGTAGTAGTAGTAGTAGTAGTAGTAGTAGTAGTAGTTGTAATAGTAGTAGTAGTGAAAGTAGTAGCAGTAGTAGTAGTAGTAGCAGCAGCAGCAGCAGCAGCAGCAGCAGCAGTAGTAGTAGTAGTAGTAGTAGTAGTAGTAGTAACAGCACAGCAGCAGCAGCAGCAGCAGTAGTAGTAGTAGTAGTAGTGTAGAGTAGTAGTAGTAGTAGTAGTAGTAGTAGTAGTGTAGTAGTAGTAGTAGTAGTAACAGCAGCAGCAGCAGCATGCAGCAGCAGCAGCAGCAGCAGCTAGCAGCAGT
>CM054151.1:33008016-33025516 GCA_028751875.1 Rapana venosa | reverse complement strand
GAGAGAGAGAGGGAGAGAGAGAGAGAGAGAGAGAGAGAGAGAGAGAGAGAGAGAGGCGTGACAGGCACACACGCAAACAGACAGACCAACAGACGGACTGACAACAGCCAGGAAAAGAGGAAGGGGAGGCCAAGGCATGCAAAGCAAAATACAGATCACTAACACCCTTCCCTAAAAAAAAAATAATCCTCAACCCCCAATATTACGATCTAACCATGAGACACGCCAGGGAAGCCAACTACACCCAATATCGCCAAGGTCTGGCGACACCGTACCCCTTCAGAGACCCCCACACAATCATAAAAAGCACACAGTCTCCTGGTGCAGTGTGGCTTAGCACACAGCTATAAATATCACCCCCACAACCTCCACCTCTACAGCGACAGCAAGCCTGTCATCATCCTTACCTTATGTCTCTCCTCACCTCAGGATGCTCACAGTTAACTGCTGATTTTGGGGGTGTGGAATGGGGGGTGGGGTGGGAGCGGGGGTGTAGGTGAATGGAAGGGGAAGGAGGGAGAGACATACGGGGTGGGGGTGAGAAATGTTGGATTTCTTTGCCACAAGAGAAAACAAAGCCCCCCCCCCCAAAAAAAAAAAAACCTGAGGAAAAGAAAATATGGGATTTCAGTTCGCTGCGTTGTATTGCGATACGTTTTTATTGTGTGGTGTTTTTTTTTTATAGTATTGTATTGATTTGGATTGTTTTGTGGTGTGTTGCTGTGTATTTTATTGTTTGGGGGTTGAAGTGTATGGAGTAGTTTAGTGTTTTATGGTCTGTCATGTTTTGTGTTTGTATTGTCTTGTATTGCTTTGGATTGTATTGTGTTGTGTTGTTTTATGTTGTGTTGCTTGGGTTATGTCGTGTCGTGTTATGGGGTACCCTGTACAACAAGGTTGTGTTTAACGTGCTTCAGCGGTGTTGCATTGCGTAGTGTTACGATCCATTTCAGTACACTGTATTGTATTTATTCTACTGTACTCTAGTGTGTTGTATGTATCGAATCGCATTTGCATTATCTTGTATTGCATTGCATTGTACGCAAAGTCCTGGTAGGGTGCCTGTTTGTACTACAATAAGAGTGTGTCTGGGCGACACAGGCTAGTGGTTAGGGAGTCGAGCGCGCGATCTAGCCATATGGGTTCGAGCCACCACTGAGGCTCCAATTCAAGGGCATTTTTTTCCCCTGGTGTTAATCTCAGTACCGATTCCACTCCCCCGAAAGTTCTCCGGATAGAGGCCGAAGACCTGGCCCTGGCCAAAAAGCTGTGTCAGTTACTGATGTCAGCTAATTGCCAAGGCTTACATTAAAATGTTGTTATGTTGTAAAATGTTGTGTTGATATTTCCTTCAGTCATGACAAGCTCTTAACATAACAATCTGCATTGTCTTTAAAGGAGAAAAAAATCATCTGAAGTCGGAGTATGGCTGCCTATATGGTGAGGTACTTAAAAAAACACCCAGTCATACACGCAAACTTCTTATTCAGTGTGCAGTTTTCAAACTCACAGTGATTCCCTAGGTGGAATGATGAAGTGAGTCAGAGTGCACATTCTGGGTGACCACCAGAGTGTTAAGCTGGGGAACGCACAACAACAACAACAACGTATGGCGAAAAGAGTGTGCCTAGGGGACATAGCCTAGCTGTCAGAGAGTTGAGCTCGTGATCTGGCCACCTGGGTTCCAGCCACCTCCGAGCTTTCCATTCCTGTGGACTTTTTCCCCGCTGGTGTTAATTAACGTCAATACCGATTCCACTCCCCCGAAAATCCTTCGGATAAGACTAAAGACCCAGTGTCCCGTGCGCGAACACACGCATAACATATGCATACGTTAAAAACCTGTTCCACCTTTCGGAAGAGTAGGACATTTTGTGGCGAGAGAAATGGATGATAAGTTTGGTTGTCTTTGTGTGTAAAACGCATACACACTGGTGTTGTGTGTAAACATTATCCAAGAAATCGGAATTCGGCTACCATAACGGTGGGAAACCCCCCAAAAAAACAAACAGACAAAAACAGTCTGACTTGCAAAATCTCACCATTGGTGAAATTTCAGTGCTATAGCCGAGGAACGGAAAAGAAAGAAAAGAAAATTCTGGGCGGCCCGAAAAGTGTTAAGATGAAGAACGCCCAACAACGGCGAAATCATGGCCTTCTTCCTTCCCAGAATGGTGCGTTAACTCAGAATCAATCAACCAACGCCGTGGCAGCAATATGTCTCTCAGAGTGTGGTTGTTATGGCAGCGATATGGATTTTAGGGTGTGGTTGTTATGGCAGCAATATGTCTCTCAGAGTGTGGTTGTTATGGCAGCGATATGGATTTTAGGGTGTGGTTGTTATGGCAGCAATATGTCTCTCAGAGTGTGGTTGTTATGGCAGCGATATGGATTTTAGGGTGTGGTTGTTATGGCAGCAATATGGATCTTAGGGTGTGGTTGTTATGGCAGCAATATGTCTCTCAGAGTGTGGTTGTTATGGCAGGTATTATGCTGACCTTGCTTATCTGAAAGGTCCTCGACTTGTTTACAATTATATATAAAAATCGTGCGGACGGCGGACAAATGCAAACTGTCTTTCCTGTAATTCTTTGTTGCCGCTGTTGTTGTTGTTATTACTATTGTTATTGTTGTTTATGTTATTTTGGTGGTGGTGGTAATGGTTGTGGCGATGACAGTGTGGTGTAGATGGTGGTGGTGGTGGTGGTGGTGAGGAGGTTGTGATAGTGTGTGTGTGGTGTGTGTGGGGGGGGGGGGTGGTTAGGTGTGGGTGTGTACGACAAGCCTTATATGGAAATGTGACAGCAGCAGGTGATCAGACATATTAGTGCATGTTGTTAGATTCTGTGAATAGTTCCTGATCAGGGTGTGCATGGGGCACAGAGAGAGAGAGAGAGAGAGAGAGAGAGAGAGAGAGAGAGAGAGAGAGAGAGAGAGAGAGAGAGAGAGAGAGAGAGAGAGAGAGAGAGTAGAAGAGAGAGAGAGAGAGAGAGAGAGAGAGAGAGAGCAGAGAGAGAGAGAGAGAGAGAGAGAGAGAGAGAGAGAGAGAGAGAGAGGAGAGAGAGAGAGAGAGAGAGCAGACAGACAGACAGACAGAGAGACAGAAAGAGAGACATAGAGACAGAGAGAGAGAGAGAGAGAGAAGAGAATGACTGGAGAGAAGAGAGAAATGGTGAGACACATAAGTTGTGGGTAAAAGAGGAACAGGAGTTTATATATATATAGAAACAAAGGCAAAAAAATAAGATAGCGATAAGGAGAGAAGCACAACCTTCACAAGCATGCTAGTATTTGATTGTCTACAGTATGTCTTCTGGAACCTGTCATCAGGAACCTATGGATGCAACATACCCTCGAGAGACATGCTATCTACCAGCATGCACATATTGAGGTATCACAAAGCCACATGCCTTTTCCGATCCAAAGTATTTCCGGTCTGTACGAACGCGAACGAGGAGAGAAGGCGAATCAGCTAGCATAGAAATGTGACTTGGTGGATTGAGAGTTTGGTGTGGATGTCTTAGGGGACGAGGGAGAGCGGTAAAGCACTCGCTTTCTTCAAGATAAGGTTAAGCAGCAGAGGAGTGGCATACCTAGAAGGATGTAGTTGACCTATTTTCCTTTGGCGCCTGGTCACCAGGAACCCATATCGGCATGCAACACTTCCCTGGAGGACATGCTATTTACCCAGCATGCACATTCTGAGGTCACACAAAGCCCAACATGCACCTTCCTTCCGTTCCAACAGCTATTTCCGTCTGTTCAACGCGCACGCGCTGCAAGCGAATCTCAGCTAGCATAGAACATTGTTGACTTCGCTGGATTTTAATGTTTGTGTGTGGATTTTTCTTTAGGGGACGAGGTAGCTCAGCGGTCAAAGCACTCGCTTTCCTCAAGGTAAGGTTAAGCAGCATTGAGTGTGGCTACCTAGTGGATGGGTGACCTTTTCCGCGCCTGTCTTTCAGCACAGTCCCTCCCCCCCAGTTCTTCACTACCTTCAGCAATCTCGTAGTCTTGTAGACTGATAGGGCATCACTGAAGATTTTGCAACCGGCTTCCTCCACTACTCGCAGTCCTCATCTTTCCGTAAAACAAATCGTTCCACTCAAGGCCAGCCCACTCTCCAATGTTGTGTACCCATCGTTTTCTGTATCTGTTTCTTCATCTCCTCCCTCATACTGTCCCCTGGCCAGTCTTGACGTACGTGTGACGCCCATCTCCTCTCCCTCGCTGCTTTACCTTCCCCGTCCCTAAAGAGGAAAGGTACCTATTTACAGCTGGATGAAGTGGGTGGATTAAAGTGGTACGAGTTTATGTATACTTGAGCAAAATTAGGTGATGATGAATGAAGAAATAAAATGATCTAGAGGGGATTTTTAGGCAGAGATGCTCAGAGACGCAAAAATGAACAGACAGAAAGTTGGAAGGAAAATACAGAGAGAGAGAGAGAGAGAGAGAGAGAGAGAGAGAGAGAGAGAGAGAGAGAGAGAGAGAGAGAGAGAGAGAGAGAGAGAAGAGAGAGAGAGAGAGAGAGAGAGAGAGAGAAGAGAGAGAGAGAGAGAAGAGAGAGAGGGAGAGGCCGAAAGTGGTTGAGAAAAAAGAAAGACAGACAAAAACAGACAGAGACAAGGAAGTTTGGGCATGCTACATACAATTTCTGTTCGGTGTATATGCCCTCACACATTTTTGTCCTTCCATAGAAATGGCTGCACCACCAAACGCCTTGTCCTACACACACCCCAATGTTAATTATTTATAGCATACAATATGGACCATGGCTATTTCTGCTATTGTCTGGGAGAGAAGTGCCCCCCCCCCCCACCCCATCCCTCGCGCCCTTTAGCTTGCTGGGGTAGTGTGATCAGATAAAGCTTTCTTCCCATTTTCCCCTCTTTCCTTGTGCGCATGACCGGAAGATTTATAACGTTATTTCCCGTGAAAGGAAGAATCGTTCTACTTTTGATATTCCTGCAGGATATGACTGACAGACAGAGAAGAGGGAACGCCTTCAGGGATTTAGCTCAGGCACTCTTTCTGACCCCTAACAATGTTATATAAAAACTTCGCTTTGGATTTTTAGAACCTTTCTCAAGTGTGTAAAGTTCCAACATGTTTGAATTTAACCTGAGGTGATCTAGATGATGATTTTAATATCGAAGTAACAATATTTATGTCCAATATGTCTCGTCATATTTGGTAATGAATGATAATAAGAGTGGGAAATACTTTGTTGACTCGTCTCTTGCATTGTTTAGGAGCAATGGCAGCAGCATAATACCATTTCAAAGCGGTGTGTTCTGGGTAGGCTGAATTAGCCCGGTGAAGCCTGTCACTCTTTTCGCCACAGATTTTATGGTGAATTAATTTATTTTTTTCGTTCCTCGGCTAGAGCTCCAAGCTTCACCACTAGTGAGATTACTGCGTATGCGACCGTTGGTTTACTCACCATCTAGGCAGCCGCAATCCGACTTTGGGGATGGTGTCTGAGCATGACACACGTGTGAATGTGGGTTTTAAAAAAGAAATTTTTTCGTTTGTTCATACTGGCGCGAAATGGCTTCCTAGGCTACCGAGAGGCCGAGCAGGGTTTAACGTGTGCGCAAGATGATCTGCCTGCGTTCGGATAAGGAATCTCGGTTTATAGTCTCATCTGAAGCTAAAAAAATTATACCTTTGATTCAAGATCTTTTCACCAAAGTCATATAGACGGGAAATTCTTTTAAAAAGCAGATATAAATTAAAAAAAATAACATCAAACTACAAAAAAGTCTACCAATTGGAGACCCTATCATCATTTTCATGATATCAGCAAGATAAGGTTTATGATATAATAATCCATGTTGCCAAACTATTTCCACAGAGATGTCATATAAACTTAAGAAAAGAACTTGCCATGACTTCGCAATTTGCATTCACGTAACATCAAAGTACTTTATGCCTCGATCACAGCATATGGAGAAGAGTTAAGAATAAAAAAAGAAGAAGGAAACGGGATATGCAGCACAGCATCTGATAAAAACAAGGAAGACAGTGCCCTTTTGAACTACATGTTAATAGTTTCCGCACCTTTGCATGTTGTTTGTTAGGTCACTGGAGAGCTAAGGTGTCAGTAAGCCCTTATCGCTAATGAGTCACATTCATATGCAGTGCCTGTGCTGTGGCCAGGCCGTAAGTTAGTGGGTTAGCTTAAGGCACAGATATTAAAAGTTGCCAGGGTTGTTTGTCAAATCACAGTCTGCATGCTTGGAAAATCAACTAGTGACTTGGGAGTGTTGATTGTAGGTTGGTTTTTTTTTTTTTAGGAGTTTGTACATGTCTCCTCTGCTATGGTTGAAGTGATAGAAAAGTTATAAATATACACAATTTATGAATTTCTTAAAAAAAAGACTTACTTTATGCATTATGCTAGTGATAAGCATTTTTAGATTCGTTGGCTTGAAATTTTAGAATTTGTCATTATGAAAGGAAACAACTATTTTTTCACCTTTTGTTTTGTTCTACTTTTGGTTAAAGTTCTTTGGTGCAAGTACGATTACTTACGCCAAAATGCAAAATCTGAACATGGAATATTCTAGAAAAAATACTCGTATTTGGTTCTGTTCTATTTTTTACAGGTGCACGAAAAAACTATGAATAATTCATGACGCTATCTAAAACATATACAGCAGTTGCAAGAACATGCAGATATCTGAAAATGGAAACAATTGCTGTTGTGTCACTGTACACTCATACATCCCTTTAGCAAACATTCTTTCATGTTAGGCTGATCACAGGAAAAGCATTTCTATGTGACATTGCATTCCGTCTTCTTCTTACACCAAAGTGCTATTGTAGGATACTGTATGTATACAAAAACGATGGTGTGTTTGTGTGTGTGTGTGTGTTTGTGTGTGTGTGTGCGAGAGAGAGAGAGAGCGCGCGCGGGTGTGCGAGGCATCACATCTAATAAGCTTCGGAAGGGAATATACCCCTTCAAGTTATAATATGTCAGTGGTTTTCATACAGTGTATTGGTTTGTGGTGTCCTGGGAAGGATCAGGTTTCAGCCCCTGCCTGCTAATGATTGGCGAAATTGATGTGCAGTGTACGCGTGTTGTATACTCTATTATTTAGTGGTGATCTGGTCTAAAGGAATGGTTATGGGGAAACTATCAGAACATGCATGTAGGGGATGGGGTGGGGGTAGGGGTAAGCTTTTGACCAGAGAGGGTTAAGGTTATGGACAGTTTGACGGAGTGTCTCATGGTGAGACTGATAATTGGGTGAGATTTTATGGACATTGTCATAGCACTCTCTCTCTGTCTCTGTCTGTCTGTCTGGTTATCTGTCGCTCTGTCTCTGTTTCTTTTTCTCTGTCTCGTTCTCTCACTCTCTCTCTGTCTCTATCTCTGCCTCTGTCTCTGTCTATCTCTGTGCAATCAGTGATTTTACCATAAACCAAAAGATGCTATAACTCCCTCTGGTGTTAACCATATATTTTTTTATATCTCTCAGATGGTCCACATGTTGAGAAAAAAAATTGGCAGAAGCATTTCAACAGCATCAGCTACATTTTTCCACAAAAAGGCCAAAGTGATAATTTTAAACGGTTGTGTTAGAGAGTGGTGCCGTACACGTGACTTAAGACATTTCAAGCTGCCTCCTCTCAACAAATGTTTGGAAGTATTCCTAGAAAGTCTTTCACAACATAAAAGAAACGTTATCTTTCCTCTTTTTTCTCTTATGATATATGTAGGTCATTGACTGGTGTTTTGTATTCTCATACAGAAAAGAAAATGCATCTGTGTAACTTGACATTACTGTGCTAAATGTGGTAGCTGTGGATAGGCATCATTTACTGAGCTGGCCTAAGGGAGAGGTGTTGTTGATGTACGTGTTATGACAGGGAATATATATATATATATATATATATATATATATATATATATATATATATATATATATATATATATATATATATATGCTGAAAACAGAAGTGCTGACCAGACTGTCCTAGTTTTGTGGATTGTTTGAAGGCATGTACCTTGTTCAGGTTTATGTGGGAATAAGGTTCTTGTAATGTTTGGAAATCCTCTCTGTCTCTGTCTCTGTCTCTCTCTCGCATATTTCTTTTGTTTTGCTGTTTTTGTTTTCTATTTATCAGTATCTGTACGCCTGTATCTATACCCCTTTTGTTGTTTTCTTTCTTATTTGTTTTTGTTTCGTTCCTGTTTGCAAGCTGTATCTCTCCTGTGTCGGTCGTGCCTGTTTGTGTCTTGTTGATTATATTGTTTGTGTGTCTTATCTGTGTCTCCGTCTTATACCAGTATTTCCCCCCCCCCTATTCTCCGTTTTTTCTTTCGTTGTGTGTGTGTTGTGTTGTGTTGTGTGTGTGGTTGTTTTGTTTGTGTGTGTGTTTGTGTGTGTGTGTTTGTGTTCGTCGTCGTTTGTTCTTGCATTTAAACGTCTGTTCACTCAAGTGATATTAGATGTATATATGTGTGTGTGTGTGTGTGTGTGTGTGTGTGTGTGTTTGTGTGTGTGTACGCTCGTGCAAATGCGCGTAAATATGTATGTTTATGCATGATAACTTCATTTTTTCATTTCCTATGAGACACGCACTAACACTATGCCTGAACCAATGCACATGAAGAACACAGCTGTCGGTTTTCCCCCACTTTCAGCTCCTCTCAGCTGCTATCCGTTCCATCCCAGCAGATGCTAATTATAGCGGACAACTGACCGTACCTGGATTTGGTAAAAGGAAGGGGCTGGTTTTAACACAGGGCCCTGGACCCTTGACTGAGTTATTCTGGATTTGGTTGCTGTGGAAGCGGTTTTTTTAAACAACAGAAATAGGTGTGCCGATGGGAACAGATGACTGAATTTACAAAACTGCATACACACGGGGACTGGACGTAAAAAAGCACACAAGTGCTTATTCAATTATCCTCAATATAAAAGAATAAAAGAAAAGAAAGAAAGAAAAGATCTTGACGGGCCACAGAGAAGCTGTTCCTTCATTCTACCTATGACACTTTTACACTGTTTATTTTGTCTGCCAGGTCACATGCAGGCTAAGGTGGCACTAGCTCTTGTCAGTAATGAATGAGGTACACACGCACAGCTTCTGCCCCAGTTAAGGCGTGATTTTGTAGAGTGACTTAAGGAAAGCTTGTTGAAAGATTATGTGTGTACATGCATGCTAAAACTGTGAATGGCAGTTTGACAGTGTCGATTTTTTCGACAGACAGTTACGTACTTAATCTAAAATCATAAATGACCTTAAGAAAATTTCTATAGATATATTCCTATCCAATATTTGTTTTATATCATCCTATCTGTATACTGTGTGCGTTCTGATGAATAATGTAGCAGTCACTAGAACCAATTCGTGAACTACAGGGAGGGATAGCCTAGTGGTTAGAACGCTTTGCTTGTGGTTTACTGGCTTGAGATAGAGACTGTGTTTGAGCCACCCGAGAAGTCTGTTCAAGGGGATTTTTTTCCCCAAGAGTTAACATCAGTATTGACTCCACTCCCCCCAAAGTTCTTTGAATGACACTGTAAACCGTGGCACAGTTTGTGAACGTAAGCATAACATCCTGTGTATAATAATAATAATAATAACAACAACAACATCAATAATAATAATAATAAAAATTTAATGTATGGAATTTACATAGCGCTCAAGCTTGTAAAGCAACAAATCAAAGCGCTCGGATGCCCCCCCCCCCCCCCCCCCCCCGAGGATAATGGAATAAGCACTCATGTGCTTTTTTACATCCAGTCCCCGTGTGTATGCGGTTTTGTATATTTTGTCATCTGTTCCCACCGGCACACAGTGGCCTACTCTTTCGAAAAGCGGAACAGGATTTAACGTGTGCGCAAGATGTTCTGCATGCGTTCGCACACGGGGCCTCGGTTTATAGTCTCATCCGAAGGACTTTAAACGTATACGTTAAACCCCTTCTGCCTTTCGGAAGAGTAGACCATCTGTGCCGGTAAGAACGGTTGACCAAAATAATATAAAATAAACATCGCATGCACACTGGTGTCGTGTTTAGACATCATGCCCAAAGACGGAATGCAGCTACCTTAATGGTGGCCAAACAACGGTCTCATACGCAAAAATCTCACTATCGGAGCTCTAGGCGAGGAACGTCTAAATAAATCTGAAACTTTCTGGTTAAGGAGAAAGAAAGCCACTCTTGACGTTTATCGTTTAAAAATAGCAGTATGAACATGAAAAAAAAAGAACCTCACAGAAGCAAAACAGTCTTTCATGAATAGCAGTGTACGGATTATACAGAATATTCTAAAACGAATATTTTTATTTTCATATCAAACAAACAAAAAACCCATGCATAATGTAGACTGAACAACAAATTCCTCGGCCTGAACACAGGAATTATTCAAACATAGCAACGGTCGCTGTGGTATTAATGTACACTCTCCCACGTAAGTCTGGCTTCACATTACGTTGATCAAAGAGAAACAACATCTTTGTAACAAAGAAATTCGTAGGCTTCTCACAACAAAAACAATCAAGTTTACTCATAAAGATCACGTACATATAGCATGGCATGTAGGAGCAGGCAGAAGAAATTAGCTCCTATGGTTTATATATCAGCTATTTCTATACATATAGAGGTCTGAGAGAGGGATAGGGCGTTGTCATTACTTTGCCAGATGTGTTTGCGTGGCATGCACAAGTGGATACGCCGCTCATTTAGAGAGATGGGATTGGGTTGTTCGGATGCTAGAGCATGCGTGTACGGAACAGAAATATTGACCGGAGAATATTGGGTGCGTGGACAATTTGACAGTGTGTCGTATCGTCGGATTAACTAGGGCAAGATATGGAAAAATCAATGGTTCCCTTCTCTCTTCACTGTATTTCTTCCCCTCCTGCCCCTTTTTCGTACTTTATCCACCCTTTGTGGGTTTTAAAAAAAAAGTTGAGCTTCTATTGTTTTGCTTAATGTTTGTTCACTTCTGGGTAATATAGACACACACATAGTCACACAGCATAATTATGTACATATATATACATATATACATTTATAATTATGTTGTGTGACTATATGAGTGTCTATATCACCAAGTAGTGAACATAATATATATATATATATATATAATATATAAATATATATAATACATACATACATACATACATACATACATATTATATAATAATATATAGATATATATATATATATATATATATATATATATATATATATTATATATATAATATATATATATATATATTTGTGTGTGTGTGATGTATGTATATGTATATACGATTTGCAAAAGCAAAATAATCGCAAAACATCACAAAGAAGCCTCCACCAAACAAAGCTTCCTATAACCCCAACACCAAAAAACCCCAATGTATACATAACAAAGCATTTGGTGTTGCTTCCATAATGAAACACAGCATACCCTCATCATTCAGCTCAATATACAGATTTAAGCTGACGTACATGCAACACCTCACAGAGGTCAGATGGAAAGAGCACGGTGAACACCATACTGACGAGGGTCATATGCTCTACTATAGCGGGGAGCAGGACAAGCATATCAATGGCGTAGGCATGCTTGTCAACAAGAACATCAAGAACTCGGTAATAGGATACTACCCAGTAAACAGCCGGCTTATGGCCATCCGCCTCAGGGCAGCCCCATTCAACATCACAGTGATTCAAGCCTTCGCACCAAAAACGGATCACGATGATGAAGTCGTAGAGGAATTCTACAACCAACTACAGGGCATCATCGATAAGATGAACAAGAAAGACATCTTGATCATCCAGGGAGACTGGAACGCCAAGGTGGGCACTGAAAGACTGGAGCAAAATTCTGCGGTCCCTCCTGTAATGCGATCACCAATGAGCGAGGACTCCGACTACTGGAATTTGCCAGCTACAACGACACGGTGCTCGCCAATACCCTTGGAGAACACAAGGCATCCCGACGCTGGACATGGCATGCACCCAATGGGATCCATCACAACCAGATTGACTACATCCTGGTGCAGAACCGGTTTCGATCTGGCATCAACAGAGCCAAGACGAGGACATTCCCAGGTGCAGACATGGGCAGCGATCATGACCTCGTGCTCCTGAACTTTAGAGTCCGATTGAAGAAGATCAATAAGACAAAGAACACCAGACTCAAGTTCAACCTGGACAGACTGAAGGACCCCACCATCGCCGAGTCCTTCCAAGCAACAATAGGAGGGAAATTCGCACCACTGTTGGCACTTGAAGAAGATGCCAAAACGATGACCACCAGTTTTAACACAGTGATGACTGAGACAGCAAGCATACTCCTTGGCAAACATCGCCGAAAAACACAACCATGGGTCACAGATGAAATCTTGAATATGTGTGACAAAAGACGAGACCTAAAGAAGAGCAAGAACACTACAGGAGCAGTTGAGTACAGAGAAGTAAACAAGAAGATCAGGAGAGACATGAGGAAGACCAAGGAGGAATGGATAGAGAAACAATGTACAGAAATCGAAGAGAGCCTGACAAAGAATAATAGCAGAAGAGCATACCAGATTGTGAAAGAGCTCACCAAACAGAAACAAGCAAGAGTCAGTAACATCCAGGACAAAGAAGAGAATTGCCTAACAGAAAAGAAGGAAATCGTTGGCAGATGGACGGAATACTGTTCCGAACTCTACAATCATCAGACGCTAGGCGACCCCAGCGTACTTGCAAGCCAAGCCTCATCGAATAAAGACAACTTCCCAATTCTACGCGAGGAAGTAGAGTTAGCAATTAGATCGCTGAAGAAAGGAAAATCAGCAGAATCGACAACATCCCAGCAGAGCGATCCAACACGGGGAGAAGCAGTGACAGACATCCTTACAAGTATCTGCAACAAGATCTGGCAGACCGGAGAGTGGCCTACACCATGGACCCAATCACTCATCATCACTCTCCCCAAGAAAGGAAATCTCCAGCAGTGCCAAAACTACAGGACAATCAGCCTCATAAGTCATGCCAGTAAAGTCATGCTGAAAGTGATCCTGAACAGGCTGAAACCACAGGCAGAAGAGATCATCGCCGAAGAGCAGGCCGGTTTCCGCCCAAATAGAAGCACCACAGAACAGATATTCAACCTGAGGGTTCTGTGTGAGAAATACAGCCAGCATCAACAAGACACCTTCCACGTCTTCATTGATTTTAAGAAGGCCTTCGATAGAGTATGGCATGACGCTCTGTGGGCCCCCAATGAACAAATTCAACATGGGCCAGAAGCTGATCCACACCATAAAGGGAAAACTCTACTCAAAGGCCACCAGTGCAGTACTCGTACAGGGCACGGTAGGGGAATGGTTCCGTACCTCAGTTGGGGTCCGACAGGGATGTCTGCTGTCGCCGACACGATTTAACATTTTCCTCGAACGCATCATGACTGACACCTTGGAAGACCACACAGGCACAGTCAGCATTGGAGGGCGAACAATCACCAACCTCAGGTTTGCCGATGACATTGACGGTCTGGCAGGAAATGAAGAGGAACTGGCCAACCTAGTGAAGCAAGTGGACGAAATATCCTCACGATACGGCATGGAAATCAGCGCCAGAAAACCAAGCTCATGTCAAACAGTGCCCAGCCAATCACCACCAAGATCACTCTCAGCGGAAAAGAACTGGAGACAGTTGACCATTTCAAGTACCTTGGAGCCATCATAAGTGAGGACGGATCGAAGACCGAAATCCTAGCAAGAGCGGCACAAACAGCAGCAGCAATGGCAAGACTGAAGACCATATGGAGAGACAGAAACATCCCTCTCGGAACCAAGGTAAAGTTACTAAACGCGCTAATCACCTCAATCATGCTTTACGCATGTGAGGCATGGACACTGAACGCAGACCTACAAAGGAGGATCCAAGCAGTAGAAATGAGATGCCTCAAAGGTCCTTGGCATCTCATACAAGACCATGTCACCGAACAATGAAATCCGCAGAAGACACTCAACAGTGCGGAACATAAGAACTACTGACCACGCGAAAAAGAGGAAACTCATAGGTATGGCACGTAAAAGCTCAGAAGGACTTGCAAAGCACCATCCTGCAAGGAGCAGTCCAGGGGAAGAAGAATGACGGGGCAGACAGAGAAAAGGGCCGCCACAAATCCGTGATTGGACAGGAAGGACTTCAGTGCACCCAGACTCGCCCACGACCGCGCTGAAAGGAACCAGCTGGTCCACGTTACCACCATGCAGAGGCCCCTACGAACCGGCGGTGCTACAGGACCAGTAAAAGTGAACAGTGAACATGCACACCAGAACTAAATGCATTCCAACTAAAACAGAAGACATTTCCCGTCTTGTGCCATCTCTCAGGACGTTCACAATACAGTAGCCTCTTCAAATGTCACCCCAACGCTGGGGTAGGCTTAGGTCTTTGCATTTTGCACAATTTGCTAAATGTCTGCTGTGCAGTGTAATGGAGAGACTGTTATCGACTCATTGGCCTGATGGGGGAGATGTGTGATTGAGTGTTCGTCAAAATTGCTCTGAACAAACTGGGTAGGACTTAGTGTTTAGCTCATGCTAAGTTTCATGAGTATCATCATCATCATTAATCAATCATCATCATTATCATCACCTCATCATCATAATTATATCATCATCATCATCAAATCACTCACTAATCATCATCATCTCATCATCATACATCTCATCATCAATCATCAGTCTCGTCTCGTCATCTCAATCCTCTCATCATCACATCACGTCGTCATCATCTCCACTGAATTCTCTTCTTCTATCTCCCTTTCCTCCTCCTTCTCCCCCTCCTCATCCTTCCTCTCTCTCGTCTATATATGCTATTTCATCACCTCACCCTCATCATCATCATCATCATCATCATCATCATCATCATCATCATCATCAACAGACCACCCACCCCCCTCACCCCCACCACCCCCCACCACACCACCACCACACCACCACACCACCATCATTATTCATCACATCATCATCATCATCATACATCATCATCACATCAACACACACGTCCGTCGTCGCGCGCGCGTCACATCACATCATCATCATTATCATCATCACATCATCATCATCAATATCCTCCTCCCCTCCTCCTCCTCCTCTCATCATCATTGTCACTTACTGACTGTCTAACTATCGTCGTAAGAAGCGCATTGCCCAAACTAACCTTCAGAACATATTCACAAAAACAGCCACAACAAAACACACATCATATGCACAAATTCCTCTGTAAATCACCAAAGAGCTGTCAGTCTATTAACACACACCCACCACACAACACCCACTCAATCACAACATCGAACTCACAAAACACACATCCCAAACTCAACCACGTCTTAAAAATCCCTAAATGGAAAACGTAAACTGAGATACACACAATCTACAAACAACAAAGACACAACACACACACACACACACACTCGCCAAATTACAAACGTGAAAGACGTTAAACGAAGATACACACACAACACCACACACACACACACACACACACCACACACACAAAAACACAAACAAAACACACACACACACAACACAAACACACAACACACACACCCCACAACTAACGTCAAAACCCTAAAAGAATAGACGTCAAACTAAAGAACACACACACACACACACACACACACACACACACCACACACCACACACACACACACACACACACACACACACCCAAATCCCAAACAACAACACTCACCAACTAACCCAAAATCACTAAAATATGAAATAGACGTAACAAATCACAACACAAAAAAACACTACACAGACACACAACACCACACAACAACACACACACACACACACACACACCACACACACACACACACACACACACACACACACACACACACACTACGATCAAGTCTACCAGGCCTCTGCAGAGCTAAGGAGGTGGAAGGTCCTGTCATCACTTTGCCACATTCACATGCAGAGCTTGTGCCGTGGATAGAGGGGAAACTAGCAGGCTGGCTTAAGAGAGGGATGCTACGTCTGATACGAAGGGTTACGTTTGATATCAAGGCGCGCGTGCTAAGGAAATTAAGTGATGATAGAGGGGGAACGATGGGAAGGGGAAAGGTAATTATAGTTCGGAAAAGGTTGCTGCCTGCTTCACATCACACCATAGATAAAGAAATAACGATGTTAAATAAAGATCATTGATTTATATTTTGGTTTCATGGAGACCTACTTTATATAAGGGGCCTGGATAATCTCAAGGTCAGAGTATTGAATTCGTGATCTGATTGTCAATCAGTACGTGGAATTTAGCCCCTGCTGAGGTGTTCATTCAAAGCGATTTTTCTTTCTAGGGTTGACATTGCAACAGACTCCACTGCCCTCAATTTCCTTGAGATGAGACGCTAAGCCCAATCCGCATAATTACTATGCACACCCACGCGTTAGTGTAAAGGCAGAGCGCTAAAAAGAATTGCTTAATCTATCAATTATACATATTTAAAAAGGATTGGAATTTTTTAAATGATGGCATGTTTTTCAGCTGCTAAATTTACCAAATTTTGTTTCGAACGATATTGGAGAAGTGTAATGCGTTCAATTGTTATTGCTTTTGAAGGGCCATGTATGGTAATTATACACTTTTCTGAACAAACAAAAAGTTAAAACCAATGCACACAGAATATCCTATACACATGTTGAAACCACATCCATTTTTCTTTCTTTCTTCGATTAGAGCTCCGAGGTTCACCAATAGTGCTATTTTACGCATGTAACCGTTTGTTTTCACCCATCATTAAGGTAGCTGCATTTCTACTTCGGGGATATCAGGGGGACGGGATAGCCTAGTGTTCACAACATTGCGCTCGCAATCTGACGACCCGGGTTGGATTCCCGTTCAAGGGGGATATTTTCCTCTGGAGTTAACATCAGTGCAGACTCCACTCTCCCCCAAAGTCCTTCGGATGAGACTATAAACCGAGGTCCCGTGTGCGAACACACGCAGAACATCTTGCGCACACGTTCAATCCTGTTCCGCTTTTCGTAAGAGTAGGCCATTGTGTGCCGGTGGGAACAGATGACAGAATTCGCAAATCCGTATACACACGGGGACTGGATGTAAAAAAGCACATAAGTGCTTATTCCATTATCCTCAATATAACAGAATTTTTTTTAAAAAATCATATATTAAAGAAAGGAATGGTAGCCATGAAGTACTGAATAGCTTATACCAACATACCCAGTATGGCCCTGCTGCTGAAGAAGAATGGTCCTTACCAGGTTCAGTTTACTGTCACCACATCGTGACACATTACAACACATTTCCCTCCCTCTCTTTCCTGCTTGTCCTTAAGAGGAGTAGCACCACATTTTCACCTAGATTACAAAATGTATCGTCAAACCAGCAAAGCACGGACGTTTACCACTCCAGTAGGCAACCAGAGCTGGCATCACTGGTACAAATATCCTGATTAAAGCGTATATTCTTTTACTGAATGATCCCTTCAACAAAAGAAACTTTTAATTTTTC
>CM054151.1:32968743-33007516 GCA_028751875.1 Rapana venosa | reverse complement strand
CGGGAATCGGGGGGACGGATAGCCTATGTTCAAAAACTTTTGCGCTCGCAATCTGACGACCCGGGTTGGATTCCCGTTCAAGGGGATATTTTCCCCTGGAGTTAACATCAGTGCAGACTCCACTCTCCCCAAAAGTCCTTCGGATGAGACTATAAACCGAGGCCCCGTGTGCGAACGCACGCAGAACATCTTGCGCACACGTTCCATCCTGTTCCGCTTTTCGTAAGAGTAGGCCATTGTGTGCCGGTGGGAACAGATGACAGAATTTACAAAACCGCATACACACGGGGACTGGATGTAAAAAAGCACATAAGTGCTTATTCCATTATCCTCATATAACAAAATTTTTAAAAATCATATTTTAAAAGAAAGGAATGGTAGCCATGAAGTACTGAATAGCTTAAAACCAACATACCCTTATGGCCCTGCGCTGAAGAAGAATGGTCCTTACCAGGTACAGTTTACTGTCACCACATCGGTGACACATTACAACACATTCCCCTCCCTCTCTTTCCTGCTTGTCCTTAAGAGGAGTAGCACCACATTTTCACCTAGATTACAAAATGTATCGTCAAACCAGCAAAGCACGGACGTTTACCACTCCAGTAGGCAACCAGAGCTGGCATCACTGGTACAAATATCCTGATTAAAGCGTATATTCTTTCAACTGAATGATCCCTTCAACAGAACAGAAACGTTGTGTCTCAAGCTTTCTGTGTCAGCTTCAATGTTATTTATTCTTACCTTTTCCATCTTTTGAACAAACGGCTTTGCTAGACAGAAGTCTCCTTCCTGGTAGCACCTCAAACAATTAACTTTGGCAGTGAGATTGACAGAGTGGCTGAAAAGGAGAAACTAAACTGCTGTGTGGGACAAATAAGAAAACGCATGGGAAGCAAAATCAGAAGGCTCCCCCAAAAAGGGTGGCCATGTCCAGCAAAATTAACTATTTGGAAAAAAAAGCCAGATGTTTGCACGGTGTGACACTGCAAGAGTTGTAGAGTACCACGGGATGTGACAGCGTTCCACAGACCGTCCATTTATAGTGACAGCGTACAGGGGGATATTGGAGATCAGGTGTTGGAATAGCGAACATTCAACTTGGTCTAAGATCGCACAGGAAACATGTCCTTAGTGTATGTCTACAACACACACACACACACACACACACACACACACGGGCGGCGCGCACGCACACACACACAAAACACACACACACACACCACGCACGCAGAGAGAGAGAGAGAGAGAGAGAGAGAGAGAAGAGAAAAAATTTGAACAATTTTTTTTTGAACAATTTTTATTTTTTTAGAGGGGAATAGATTAAGCATGACAAATTTCTTTTTTACATCCAGCCCTCGGGGAAAAAAGAAATAAATAATAAGGAAAAAAATGTGCATAAATTCAGAATTTCATAGAAAACAATACCACACATCTTTTTGCGCGCATGCGCGCGCACACACACACACACACACACACACACACACTGAAAAGCAAAACAAGATATAGAATACATCAGAGAGAGAGAGAGAGAGAGATAGAGAGAGAGAGAGAGAGAGAGAGAGAGAGAGAGAGAGAGAGAGAGAGAGAGAGAGAGAGAGCGTTAAGTATACATAGAAATGATGGAAAACAAACAAAATTTAAAAGGGAAAGCATACTAACAAAATTAACTATACCATCCGGGAGCAACTTATGTGACTGAAACTACTTTGCGGTTCGATCAAAACATTTGTGGTGAAAACAGTTTTGGGCATTTTTAGATCATCAGAAAATCATTTGAACAGACTTTTAAATCTTGAAAACTTTTTTTCATTTTTTAGAAAGGTTGGAGCTATTCCAAAACCAGCTCCCCTATAAACTAGACTTGATTTTAATAGAGTAATAGCTGGTAAAGGGAGATTAATTTTATGTGAGTGTCGAAAGTTGTTTTCGCTGAACATCTGCTCAAGAAAATGGGGCACTACCATAAAAGAATTTTATGCATTAGTACCCCTTTAAATTAAATAGCAATCTTGTTTTAGGGGAAGGAGGTTACATTTTTGAAATGGGAAAAATTTTAAATGAAATATTTAACTTTCCCAATTTTGACAGCCGTTTGTGTAAACTGAAAAAAGGTTTGAATGGTTATTACTCCTAAATCCCACATGTAAAGGCATAACCAAAAAAACTGAATAAATAAAAAAAAAATTTTTTTCCCTTCGAAACAATTCAAAAAGTGTTTGATCTTTTTTAACGGGTGGGTTTTTGGGAGGCAATTTTCTTTGTTAATTAGGGTAAAAGTACGCCCAAACAAATTTTTATCATTTTAAACCCCCCAAAAAAAATTTTTGGGTGACTAAAACTTTTTTAAAAAATTTTTTAACACGTTAAAATAAATAAAGGTAAGTTTATTTTAAAAGTTTTTTGGACTTTTTTTGTCTGTTATAACAGCAGAATAATTGTTTTACCGGGAAATAAAAGGGCCTTTGGGTTTTCATTTGTGCCAGGAAAACCCTATTTTAAAAATTTTCCCTTTTGAAAACTTTGACATACTTGGAAGGTTTTTTGTGGCATACCAAAAGTTTTAAAAATCTGCAAATGTTCTTTTTGTACTTTTAAATCCCAATGGCGGGCCCATTTAATACAAAAAAACAGAAAGGGGAACCAAGAAACAAAACCTTGGGGAAAAACCAAACAATTAAGAAAAAATTTTTGAAGAAGGTTTTTAAAAAGTTTTTCCCTTTTAAAGGGCTGCCAAAAGGGAATTTATGAATAAGTGGAGGGTACGGGGGAAAATTTTGTAACGCAACTTCCTTTTAGTAAAGTTCTGTGGTCTAAAATAAAAAAGGGTTTTTAAAGCAAAATAAATAAAGAGTAACCTGAAAATTTCCCTTTTTTAAATCATATTATAAACCCAACTGTCAAACCATTTTAAAAGGGGTAGTTGGGCAGGAAGGGTTTTTGCAAAAAAATCCAGACGGGTTTTGGGGGTTGAAAGCAGTTTTTTTGTTTAAAGTGGGGCTAGTAAACTTTTAAAAATGAATGTGCTGGCCCTTTAGGGGTTTTTTAAAAAGAGTGGCCCAATATTAAAAAAGGTCTGTATTTGATGGGTTCTAGGTATTTCCTGATTTTTAAAGGGAAATTTTAATTTTGCCTGTTTTTAAAGATTCTGGGAAAAATTGTTTTTTTACTTATGCAAAGATTATAAATATATTAAGTGTTTCACAAAATTTATTGAAAGTTTAAGAATTTTCCCATCTATTCCAAAACCCCCCCGGTTTGATGATTGTTCAGACTTTTAAAAGCAGTAAAAACCCTCTTTAAACTTAAGAAATGTTAACTTCAATTTAGATTCAATTTTTTTACTACGCAAAAAGCTTTAAAATTTTTTTAAGCCCTTGTTTTCTGTTTTGGGGTTTTCAAAAGAAAACTGCTGCAAGGTTGAAAAAAAGAAGATTTAATGCCCCACCCAGTAATATCACACCCAAAACGTTTGAGCTTTTATGAAAACTTTTTTTTGGAAAAAAAAAACCCGGGTTAAAGTTTTCCAAATACTTTTTAACTCCCTTTGTTGTTTTTAAGAAGCCCCCAAAAATACTTTTTTTTCCATTTTCGAAAAATGAAGTTACATAATTTTCTTTTTTTCTTATAATTTTTTCCTGGGGAAATTTTTTCATTAATAGGAAACCCCTATGATGTAATTTTTCTGTATTTCGTTAGTAACCCCAATGGTTTTTTTTTGTATTTAACTCTTTTAATTTGTAGGGGACCCATGTTTTTTTAAAAACATTATAAAAGAGGGAATACCAATATTCAGTGGCTATTTTAAAAGGATCATAATTTGATAAAAAAACCCTAAAAACGTGAATTCAGAAGGTCCTGTAAAAAACTTTTCCCTTTTTAAAGTGTGAAAAATTTCCTAAAAGTTATATTTTTTAATGGCTACTTTAGGAATTTTTACTCCTTTTTTGGCCCCAGTTTTTAACATATAGGGAAGTGTCACTGAAACCCGGGAAAGTGAACATTTTATCACTATAATATTTTTTTTAAATTTGTAACATATTTTAAACTATTAAATTTTTTGAAATATTTTTTAATTTAACGAGTTGGTATATTTTATCAATTTTTTTTCCAATTTTGAAAGATTCATTGTGGGGACCCCAATGTTTATTATTTTTTAATAAATCAATTTTGAAGCCCACCAAAATAAAAAAAAAACATCATAATCTTTAATCTATGCAATCCACATTAAAAAAAAGTGATCCTCCACTCGCTTTTTTTTTGGGGTTTTTCCTGTAAAGAAAACAAAAAAAAAAGGGGTCGGGGAACCCCAAATTTAAAAATTTCAATCCAAAAGTTTCTAATGAATTTTTAAATTTTTAAAAACCTTTTGAACTGAACGAGTAAATAATATAAAAAACCTAAACCAGTTTTTTTGGGAATAAGGGAATCCCCTCGAATGGTTTGTACCGGTACTAGAGGGCCATTGCTAAAAATATGGGGGATAAATGGTTTCTGAAAAACCCAAAAATACATAAAAATTTGTTCCTGAATTGACATATAAAGATATTCGGCCCATTTTGTGTACGGGCATGGTTGAATTAAATGCCCAAATTTTCGCCCCCAAATTTTTAGATCCCCCAAAAATTTGTTTTATGATCCAAGTCAAAATGAATTGCTTGTATCAAAAAACATCAAATCCAAATTTCATCCCGTTTTTCCAACGCAAAAACAGAGTCCCGTCATAAAATTACACTCCCCTAAAATGGCAAAAAAAATACAACTATGGGAAAGAAACAAAAATCAAGAAACAATAAAAGGGAAAAAAATCCCCAACAAAAAAATATTAACACGGGGAAGAAAGCCCCCCCCTTTTCGATAAAGTGTTATTTTTCCCAAAGAATACAATGTTTAGGAATTATCCCAACAAAAAAAACAAAAACCCAACAAAAAACCCTGCAAAATCCCAAAAAGAAAAAGGATAAAAATCCCAAAAGGGGAAAAAACCTAAAAATCCCCAAAACCGGGTTTCCTTACCAATCTCCGAAAAAATGTTTTTCTCTCGGGTTTTAATTCACACACCCATTGGAAAAACGGGAACTACAAAAATTCAAACCCCAAATCACACATCAAAAAACCTTTTGAAAATTCTAGAAAAAAAAAAGTAAAGACTTTGCAATATACCCCTTCCATTTCTATCTGTGCTTTGGTTTAAGGGGGTTTCTCCCCAATTTCCCCAAAAATTTGAGAGGCCAAGGAACCCAAGTCAAAAACCCAAGGGATGGATATGTCCTCAAAAAGGGGGGGTTGCGGGGGGAACCCTGTTTCAGATTTTTACGAAGCCCTTTTTCGGGGGAAGGGGAGGTTGTGTGCTTCAGGGGATGAAAAGGGGAAAAGGAAAGGGATGAGAAACTTTTCCCAAGTTTTGTGAAGTTTGAATGCAAAGGGGGAAATGTTGAACGAAGATACGGGAAGGGAGCATTAGAAATGTTTCACGGGGCCCGACCCGAGAGGTGGGAAAGGAAAAAGTGAGGGGGGGAGGAGGACTGCCCCTTTCCCATTGAAACCCTTTGGTGATCCGATGGTTGGCATGAACCAAGCCCAGAGTTTCTTTTAAATTAGAATTTTTAGAAGGGGAAACCTCTCTAAAGGATAAATCCTAGGGCCTCTACTTGTCCTACTTTTTGTGGTCTTTAGCGCTGAACAATGCCCTGAGAACGTCACCCTGTTGATGAACTATTTGGGGATTGAGGGGAAAAAACCCCCCTTTTTCGTCCTGGGGCGGAAAAAAGGTGGTTGATATCCCCTGTTTCCCGAAAAAAAAACGCCTAAATTTGCCTTTTTTGGGATCATTTCTGCTTTAAAAACGTAAGAGGGCCAAACATTTCATCATGTTATTTGCATTATTCTTATCAAATTGCGGTGCCCCATTGTTTTTCCCGGGCAAGCCTAGTTTGTTTGCAATTTTGGAAGTGCCTTTTTTCACTGGGGGATAAGTTTGAAATAAAGAGCTAAACGGGGAGACCCCAGAACTATATGAAAGTTTTTTGGTGTATCAATAAATTGGGTTTTGACTGTACAACGTTTGAAGGTTTCTTTTGGAAAGGGGAATAATAAAAATTTTTTTAAGGGATGTCGCCCTCTAGCGGGGAAAAAGGGAAATCATACTGACGCAACGGGGGGAAGGGAGGAAATCATTTTTTTAAAACAAGATCATTCCTTTTCTTTTCAAAAATACACCAAATTTGCAGCGGTTGACACCAACGTGAACAACTAAAACATTTAAAAATTGAACATGATGGGAAGAGAAAAAAACCCATGTTGAAAGTCTGTTATCTTCATTCCAGATACACAGATCTTGAACATTTCCCCACCCCGGGGGGCCCCAGTCTGTGTGGATAAAATTTTTCTAATGAAGAACCCTTCCTCCCAAATTTAGCATATTTGGGTAGTATTTTGGAATAGAAACCCTTGGGACAAATTTCATGGGGTGATTTTTGGGTAGTTCTATTTGGTTCCAGAGTCCTTTGGTTTTGCTGTACGGTCTTTGTTTTTCCCCTGTGGGCCCTGGCTGTCCCCTCTTTTTTCGTGTATTTTGTAAGGCCAGGATCCACATCACCTTTCCCCCAAAGGAATTTTTGACAGGTACATGTAGTGTATTTGGGGGCTGTGTTTCATTTTCCTTTTTTGTTTTTTGGATACTGGAAAAGCTGCATCAGTCATGGTAAACAGAAATTTCTGCCTGAAAAGGCGGATGGTTGGATCAATAACTAAAATAAAAATTTCCTTCAGGGTTGGAACACCCACTTTTTTTTAAATTTAAAAAAGTTTGTTGTAGTAAAAAGCACCCAGAATTTGCTCTGTTTGAGGAGGGGGGGAAATTGATGGATTTTGTCCCATTGTTTTAACTGTTTTTTTACAACTGAGCCCTGCATCGTTCCATCGGGGTTTTAATTGAGGAATTTCCTTTTCTATTTTTGCTTTTTTTTTTTCCCGGTAATTTTTCTTCTCAAACGTCCAATTAAAAAAGTATGACTCAAGCTTTTCAGAAAAAAAGAACTCGCAGTCATTTTTCAATGAAACTTTGACGCTTCATGAGTGAGGCTGTCTTTAAATTCATGTTTTTCCGTGCTGGGGTTTTAACGACAAAAAGCAATTTTTAAATTTTTCCTTTTAAGTTTGTTTACACGTGACATGTTTAAGCTTTTTTCTAGGGGGTTTCAACCCAGAAGAAAAAAGATTTCTTTTTTTTTGGATACGGGCCCTTACCAAAGGATTTTGTGCCCAAAGTGGGGAACTGTTTTTTTGATTTTGAAACACTGTTTCAGTTTAAAGGGGATGGTAGGGGGAAGGAAAACTGTTTTTGGGGGGTAATATTGCACGCTGACTTAAACGGGACAATAATACAGGGGGAGCCCGTAGGGGGGTTTGTCCCCCGCACACCCGGAGACTGAGGGGCCGGGTTTAAAGGGTGAAAAAGGACCAGACAGACTTCGTCTTTGGGGGGGCTTCCAAAAAAACAACTCCGGGAAGTTTTTAATAAATAACAGGGGAAATTTTTGGGGAATTTTTTTTTTAAATTCTTCATTGCCCCTTTGTTTCCCCGAAAGCGAAATAACATTTTTTGTTTTTCTCACACCCCTTTGATCCCCCACTGCACACAAACTTTTCCGGACCAACGGGGTGCCCCCCCCCTTCTTGTGAAAAAACAAAAGAAATTTGTGACGCTTTTTAAAAATTTAAATAAAAAAGTCTGATCACTGTTTTGGAAAGTTCAGGGGGGAAGTAGTGGAACAAACTGGGGCATTGAAAAAAAGGTTTTTTCGTCATTTTGATTGAAGTCACCCAAAACGTCCCGACGTTTGGGACTTTTCATTGATCGCTGTATAGCAAATAAAAAAGGGGAAATTTAAACCCCAGGCAGAAAGCCTTAGTCCCCACAAAAAAATCGTTTCTGGATTTAAACCCCATGGGGGTTTTTAAGTTTTTTGGGGCCACTTGTGAATCTTCCCCCCAAAAATTAAAACAAATAAAAACAAAAGTTTTTAAACACTACATGCGCCCAAAATTTTCCCATCTCCCTTGGCGGTTCTTTCAAAAAACACGGGCATCTCATTTTTCACGTGCACACTGCAACTGACAGCCAGCAAAAAGGGAAGGGGAGATTTCATGAACCCAGAAACTTGAAATTTTCCTCACGTGCAGTTTTGAAATTTTTTTCAGGGTCCAGTTTGAATACAAAATGTTGATCTTTTCTGGGCAATATTTAGGGAAAATTTAAACCTTATTTTTTAAAGAATTAATATTAAAATAAAATTTTACGGCTAATTATACAAAAATTTCCAATCACAAAATTTCAGTTTTATGATAGAAACACCCTTTAAAAACCCCCCCTTTCCAAAAATTTCCACTTCATCTATAAAAAAATTTAACGTCATAAATACGATATTTTTTTGACAGGGGCACAAAAAACCGTCGACCACCCCGCCCAAACAGCCCGAGAGAGAGAGAGAGAAGGGGAAGAGAGAGAGAGAGAGAGAAAAGAGAGAGAGAGAGAGAAAAGAAGAGAGAGAAGAGAGAGAGAGAGAGAAGAAAAAGAAAAAGAGAATGAAACCCCCTTTTAAAAAGAAAACTCGATAAAAAATTTATCTCGCAAAAATTTTAGGATGCTAAACAAAAAGGGGATTTTTTTTATAACCAATTTTTAAAATAAAAATGCTTTCCATTTTGAGACAAATGACAGATGGGGGACCTTTGCACTTAAACCCTTTATACTGGACAAATTCGCGGTCCCTCCGAAATGCATCACCAATGACGAGGACTCCGCAAATACTGGAATTTGCCACAACAACGAAAACGGTGCTCCCCCAATCCCCGGGGGAAAATCACAAGGCACCCCGACGCGGGACAGGGCATCCCCCAATTTTAATTCCATCACAACCAATTGATTTACATCCTGGGGGCAGAACCGGTTTCGATCGGCATCAACAGACCAAGACGAGGCCCATTCCCAGGTCCCGAAAAGGGCCCGGGCCGAATCATGCCCCTCGTGTCCTAAACTTTAGAGTCCGATTGAAGAAGATCAAAAGACAAAGAACCCCAACTCAAGTTAAAAACGGGAAAGCCAAAAGCCCCCCACCATCGCCGAGTCCTTCCAACAACAATAGGGGGGAAAATTCCCGCACCACTGTTTGGAACGGGAAGAAGATGCCGAAACATGACCACCATTTTAACACAGTAAAGACTGAGACGCAACAAAAACCATTGGAAAACATCCCCGAAAACACAACCAGGGGTCACAAAAGAAATTTTGAATATGGGGAACAAAAGACAACCTAAAAAGAGCAAGAACACTACAGGAGCATTGAGTAAAAGAAGAAAACCCAAAAACGGGAAAGAGACTTGAGGAAGCCCAAGGGGGAATGGATAAAAACAAAACAGAAAACGAAGGGGAGCCTGACAAAAAATAATAGCAAAGAGCAAACCAGATTGTAAAAGAGCTCACCAAACAAAACCGGCAAAGTCAGTAACATCCAGGACAAAAAGGGAATTCCTAACAAAAAAAAAGGGAAAAAAATCGTTGGCAAGGGAAAGGGAATACTTTTCCCCGAACTCAAAAATAAAAATCAACGCTAGGCGACCCCAGGGGAACTTGCAACCAACCCCTTCGAAAAAAGGGACAACTTCCAATTCTCGCGGGGAAGAAGAAGACAATTAATCGCTGAAAAAAGGGAAAAAATCACAAAAACGAAAACACCCCCAGCAAGCTGATCCAAAAAGGGGGGAGAAGCATACAAAAACTGCAACAAGATCGGGAAAACCCCGGAGAGGGGCCCTACACCAGGGGCCCCAAACACTCATCATCACTCCCCCCCAAGAAAGGAAACCCTCCAGCATTCCCAAAACAACGGGACAATCACCCCAAATAAGTCATGCCAGTAAATCATGCGAAAGTGCCCCCTGAACGGGCTGAAACCCCGGGGCAAAAAGAAACACGCCGAAGAGCGGGCCCGGGTTTCCCCCCAAAATTTAAAGCACCACAAAACAGAATTTTCCCCCTGATGTTCTGGTGAAAAATACAGCCAGCATCAACAAGACTTTTTCCCCCTTTTCATTGATTTTAAGAAGCCTTCGATAAAAAGTAGGGAAAGCCCTTTTCCGTGGGCCACCAAAAAAAAATTAAACAGGGGCCAAAGAACAAATCCACCCCCAAAAACTCAACTCAAAGGCCACCAGTGCGGGACTCGTCCCGGGCAGGGAAGGGAAGGGTTCCGTCCCTCAGGGGGGCCCCGAAAAGGGATGCCCTTTTCGCGCCGACACTTTTTAAACTTTTCCTCAAACCATAAATACTGACCCCTTGGAAGCCCACACAGGCACATTTCAGAATTGGGGGGCGAACAATCACCAACCCAGGTTTGCCGATGACATTAGGGTCTGGCGGGAAAATGAAGGGGAAACGGCCAACCTAGTGAAGCAAGGGGACGAAAAAATCCTCACGAAAGGGCAGGGAAACCACGCCAAAAAACCCAACCCTCATGCAAAAAAGGCCCACCCAAATCACCCCCAAGATCCTCCCCAGCGGAAAAAAACGGGAGCATTTAACCATTCAAGTACCTTGGACCCAAACATAATGAGGACGGTTCGAAGACCGAAATCCTAGCAAAGCGCACAAACAGCAGCAGCAAGGGAAGACGAAACCATTTTGGAAAAGACAGAAAAATCCCCCCGGGAACCAAGGAAAAGTTACAAACCGCTAGCACCCAATCATGTTTTAAACGCATGTGAGGCATGGACACAAACCCGCAGACCTACAAAGGGGGACCCCCAAGCAAGAAATGAGATGCCCAAAGGGCCCCCTTGGGCCCATCTCAACAAGGACCATGTCCCCCAACAATGAAGTCCGCAAATATCACTAAACAGGTGGGGGAAACTATGAAGACCAACTGACCACGGCGAAAAAGAGGAAACTCAGATGGAAATGGGAAACGTAACCCCCGCTCAAAAGGGCCCTTCAAAGACCATCCCAAGGAACAGCCGGGGGAAGGGAAAAACCCGGGGCAGACAGAGGAAAAAGGGGGCCCCGACGACTTTCCGTGATTGGACGGGGAAGGACTTCATTTCACCCAGGCACCCCCCCGACCGCGCTAAAGGGAAGCCAGCTTCCCCGTTCGCCCCCCTGAAACCCCCTACGTTTCCGGCGGGTTACGGGCCCAAATTTGAACAAAACATTGAAAAAGAAACCACCACTTTAACTAAACTGCATTTTCCAACAACAACAAAAGAAAAATTTTCCCCTCTTTTTTGTGACCTATCTCTCAGGACTTTCCCAAAATTTACAGTGGGGCCCCCTTCAAAAATGCCCAATTCCAACGCGGGGGTAGCTTGGGTTTCTTTGAAAATTTGCAGTCAATTTGGAAAAAATGTGCTTCTGTGCGGGTTAAAAGAGAGACTTTTAACGCCAAAAAACCGGCCCCTGGGGGGGGAAAAGATTTTTGTTGTTTGATGGTTCGCAGAAATTGTTTTGCTGGAAGCAAAACTATGGGTGGGCCCGGTACAGTGAAAAGGCTAAATCTATATTTTTTATGAGAACATCATCATCATTAAAACAATCATCACCCATCATCATCATCATCATAAACATCTCATCATCATAAACATCTTTTCATAAATCATAAACACCCTCATAAACATCACATCATCATCATCAACACCTCATCATCATCATCATAAACACATCATAACGTCGCCCTTTCTCGCCGCCCATCCCCGCCCAAAAACCATAAACTTTCGCCGTCATCGTCATCTGAATTCTTCCCTTCTATCTCCTCCTTTTCCCCTCCTCCTTCTCCCCCTCCCCCTCCTTTTTCTTCTTCGCTATTACTGCTTTTTTTTCATCATTTCCACATCCATCATCATAAACATCATCCCCAATCATCATCATCATAAATCACATCATAAACAGACCACCACCCCCACCACCCCCCAAACCCCCACCCCCAAACCAAACCACCATCACCACCACCACCCCAAACCACCACCACCACCACCACCACCACCACCTCCTCCTCCTCCTCCTCCCCCTCACATCACCACCCCCACCACCCCACCACCCACCACCACCACCACCACCACCCCCTTTCACCCCCACCACCAAAACCCCAAAAAACCACCACCACCACCCCCAAACCAAATCCCCACCACCATCACCCATATTATCATCATCATCATCATCATCTTCATCATCATAAACTCATCATCATCATAAAACATCACCCAAAAACCTCCTCCTCCCCCTCATCAACCTCCCCTCATCATTGTCAGTTTACTGACTGTCAAACTCATCGGTAAGAAGCGCATTTCCCCAAACTAATTTTCCGGGTGAGAAAATTTTTTAGAAAAACAGCAAAAAACAAAACACAAAGTAAGCAACTTTCCCTCGGGTAAACGAAAGAAGGCTTGTCATCTTTTACACCACAAACACACACACACACAAAACACACACACACACCACACAAAAAAAAACACACACACACACACCCAACACCACACACATACACACACACACACACCCCAAAAACACACACCTCGTCAAAATCACTAAATGTGAATAGAACGAAAAACTGAAATTTTCACACCCAAAACAAAAACACAAAACCACACATACCAAAACACTCGCCTAAATTAACTAAACGGAATAATTTTAAACTGAAGATACACACTCACACACACACACACACACACACACAAAACACACACACAAAACCACAACACACACCCACCCCACACACACACAACACACACCCCGTCTTAAACCCCTAAAAATGAAAAACGAAAAAACTAAAGATATCACACACCACACCCCACACAAAACACCCCACACACCCTGCACCACACTCGTCCAAAAAAATCACTAAATTGAAAAACCCTTTAAACAAGATATCACACACACACAAACCCCAAAAAACACACACACAAAACACCAACACACCAACAACCACACCCACACACACACACACACAAAACACCACACACACACTACGATCAATTTTTACCGGGCCTCTGCAACCCAAAAGGGGAGGTGGAAGGTCCTGCCATCACTTTGCCAAAATCAAAACAGAGTTTGGCCGGGATAGAGGTAAAAAAAGCGGTTTGGCTTAAAGGGGGAAAGGCCCCGCGATAAAAGGGGTTACGTTTGATATCAAGGCGCGCGGGGCCTAAGAAATTAAGGGGATGATGGAGGGGGAACGAGGGGAAAGGGGGAAAAGGGAAATTAATTTTTGGGAAAAGGTTGCTGCCGCTTGACTCACACCATAAAAAAAGGAAAAAAAACGAGGTTAAATAAAAATCATTATTTATTTGGTTTTTAAAGGAGACCTACTTTATATAAGGGGCGGATAACCCTAAAGGTCAAGAAATTAAAATTCGGATCTGATTGTCAATCAAAACGTGGGATTTACCTCTGCTGGGGTTTAAATTAAAAGCTTTTTTTCTTTCGGGGTTTACATTGCCCCAGACCCATTTCCCTCTTTTCCTTGATGAACCCCTAAGCCCAAAACCGCAAAATTTAACTAGGGCACACCCCCCGGTTAGTGTAAAGGCGAGCGCTAAAAAAAATTGTTTAAATATCAATTATAAAATTTTTAAAAAGGTTTGGAAAATTTTTTAAATGATGGCATTTTTTCAGCTGCAAATTTTTTTCCCAAAATTTTGTTTCCCGAACGATAGGGAGAATGAAAATGCTTTTTCAATTGTTTTTTGCTTTTAAAGGGGCCATTAAAAGGAAATTTAAAAACACTTTTCTGAACAAAAAAAAATTTAAAACCAATGCACACAGAATATCCATAAAAAATTTTGGAAACCACACCCATTTTTTTCGTTCCTCGGCTACGCCCCGGGGTTTCCCCAAATTGGGCTTTTTAAAACGTATGTGACCGTTTTTTTTTCACCCATCTTTTAAGGTACCCTAAATTTCACTTCGGGATATCAGGGAGAGGGGAAAAACCAAGTGTTCCCAAAAATTGCGCTCGAAAAACTGACAAACCGGGGTTGGTTTTCCCTTTAAAGGGGGATTTTTTTCCCTCTGGAGTTAACCCCTGCAGACCCACTCTCCCCCAAAGCCCTTTTGGGATGAACTATAAACCGGGGCCCCGGGTTGCGAACCCCCCGCAAACATCTTCCCGCCCCACTTTTAAAAAATCCTTTTCCCGTTTTTTTCGTAAGAGAGGCCTTTGTGGGGGCCGGGGGGAACAGATAAAAAAAATTTCGCAAACCCGTATACACACGGGGACGGGATGAAAAAAAAGCACAAAGGCTTTTTCCCTTTAAACCTCAAAAAAAAATTTTTTTTTTTAAATCATAAAAAAAAAAAGGGAATGGTACCCCTTTAAAAGAAACGAAAGCTTAAACCCATACCCATATGGGCCCTGTTTCTGAAAAAAGAAGGGCCCCTTACCGGGTTCATTTACTTCACCCCCAACCCGGGACACATTAAAACCCAAAAATTTCCCTCGCTCTCTTCCCTTTGCTTGCCCTTTTAAGAGGAGAAAGTACCAAATTTTCCCCCTAGATTTTTTTTACAAAATAAATTGTAAAAAACCAGCAAAGCACAGACGTTTACCCCCCTTGGGAAAACCAAGCTCCCAACCCGGGTACAAAATCCGGTTTAAAAGAAAAAATTTTCTTTCAACTGAATGATCCCTTCAACAAACAAAAACTTGTACCCAAAAGGGTTCTTTGTCAGCTTCAGTGTTTTTTTTTCTTCCCTTTTTTCGATTTTTTTAAACAAACGGCTTTGGCAACAAAAAGTCCCTTCCTGATGGCCCCCAAAAACAATTAACTTTGGAAATGAGATTGACAAGGGGCGAAAAGGAAAACAAAACGCTGGTGGGACAAATAAAAAAGGGCAGGGGAAGCAAAATCAGAAGGCCCCCCAAAAAAGGGGTGGCCACCCCCAAAAAATTTAAACAAATTGGGAAAAAAAAAGCCAAATGTTTGCACGGGGGACACTGCAATTTTTGGTAGAGTACCACGGAGGGGACAGCTTTTTCCACAGACCGCCCCATTTATAGTGCCCGGGGTACAGGGATATTGAGATCAGGTTTTTGGAATACGAACATAAAATTTTGGGTTCAAAAAACGCACAGGAAACATGCCCTTGGGAAAAAGCTCAACACACACAAACACACCCCACACACAAAACACACACACACACACACACACACACACACACACACACACACATACACACGCAGAGAGAGAGAGAGAGAGAGAGAGAGAGAGAAAAGAGAAGAGAGAGAAAAGAGAGAGAGAGAGAGAAGAGAGAGAAGAGAGAAAAGAGAGAGAAAAGGGGGTAAGCCTTCTTTCAAAAAAAAAAAACTCTATAAAAATTAAATCGCAAACACTTGGGAGGCACACAAAAGGGGCCAATTTAAAACCCCTGTTGAATTAAATGCTTTTTTTTAGCTTTGAAACTAAAAAAAGGACGGGCCCTTTTAAAAGAATACCGTAAAAACCTTAAAGCAGTCCCCTTTTGGGGGGGAAAGGGGCCCCTTTAAGCTGACGCTAACTAACATAAACCCATAAGAAGCCTGTGTTTTCTGAAAAAGGTTGGGGTCTAACTGTCAAAATTTACCCCGCCCCCCCCCTCAAAAAGCAAAGCCGAAAACTTCCCAAAGAACGAATACACGACATTAAAGGGGAGTTAAAAAAAAAACCTGCCACCCTTAACCGTTTCTTTTTTTTTTTATTCTTACAAAAATGATCTGAAGAAAAGTTGCGGAAAAGGAAAAAACCGTTTCGCCCCTTGATTTTTTAAAAAGAAAGAGAGATTAATTTCCCAAAAATTTTCACCCCAAATTAAATCGATTTTTTGGGTGAGAGGAGAGGGGAAAGGGGATTAAACGGGAGTCGCTTTTTGGGGTTCCAGCTTCTTTACCGTTGTAGGGGGTTTTTTGTGTGGGGGAAAAACCTGCCCAACGAATAAAAGGGAAAGGGGCCATTATTTGAAACAACCAAAACCTTTTTGAGTACAGCTCCTCTCCCAAAATTTGAAAGACCCCCTGCGGTACGGGGGGCAAAATAAAGGTTTTTGAAAAAAAGGGAAAACCTGTTTGAAGTCGGAAGACTTTTGGGGGCCTGGGAATGGGGGGTTTTCAAAAAAAAGGGGGGTTTTAACCCTCTGCGCTGTTTCTGCTGTTTGCTGCTGCGGCGCTGGTTTGCCCAGGTGTCGGGCCCAGGATGGGAAACAGGCAAAAATTTTGCCCAAAGGAGTTTTTGGTAAAGCAACGCTGTTTTTAAATTTGGGGTGTTTCAACGGATGAAGGGGTGACACCCCTTTGAAATCATTAAAAATTAAAATAAAGAGAGAGAGAGAAAAGAGAGAAGAGAAAAAAAGAGGGAAGAAAAAGAGAGAGAGAGAGCCCAAAACCAGCCCAGACAGACAGACAAAAGGGATAGAGAGAAAAGAGGAGAGAGAGAGAGAGAGAGAGAAAAATTAAAAAATTGATTTTTATAATCAAACTAAAAGAGAAATAAAAACAATGACGATGAATGTCAACAAGGGAAACAATGGAAAAGGGAAAAGAAAAGAAACCAAACAAACAAAAAAACCCAGCCAAACAATTTAAAAATAAATAAAAAATAATAAAAAACCGGGGGACCCGGGGGGAAACCACATTACAAGAGGGGACAGAAAAAAGGAGAGAGAGGGAAAAGAAGAGAGAGGAGAGGGAGGGGGAAAGGGGGGGGAAGGGGGGAGAGGGGGGAAGAGACCGGACCGACAGACAAAGACAAAAAGGGACAAGAAAAAAGAGAGAGAGAGAGGGGGAAGAGAGAGAAAAGAGAGAGAAAAGAGAGAGAGAGAGAGAGAGAGAGAAGAGAAGAGAGAGAAGCGAGCACCACGTTTGGTTGGGACTTTTGAAACCCCGGGCTGTATTTTCCAAGTTTGAATTCCACGAGAATCGGGGAAAAAACATTTTTTGGTTTAGGCGGCACCCAGCTCTGACCCCCACCATGGTGATTGCTATTTCCTCAGAAGGATTATTATAACCACAATCCATTTTAAACAAAGGGAATTTTTCCCCAAAGGTTTCCCAAAAATTTGTTTTTTAATCAATAGCATAAAATGTATGTATAACTTTCCCAGAATAAGTTGTATATTGGGTGGAAAGATACCAAGCGTTAAAGTGCAGTAATACAACATATTTTTAAAAAACGGGTACACTCCAAGCAACATCGCGGTGTCATCCCATCACCCAACTAAACCATCTTGTTTTCCCCAGGAAAATTGCTTGACCCGACATTTCTGTGCCCCGAATTCACGGCGACAAGATTTTTTAATTTTTCCCGGGGAACCTTCGGCACCTGGGGTTTGGGCTTGCAAAAACCCCTTTAAAATTTTTGGGAGACTTTTTTCATGTTTTTTTTTTTCTTTTCCTCCCTAAAGAAACCGAAAATTTTTTTAATGTGAATTTTTTTTTTCGTACCCAACTTTTTTTCCCGGGTATCGGGGTAGCCGCATTCCGAATTTAAAAGTCGGGAATTTCAAATCAGATAGTTTTTGAAGGGACATTTCGAGGTTTTAAAAAGTACCATGGGGTTGACTACACTGTCTGATTTCCGGGTTTAACACAAAAATTTGCTGTCAGTAAGGGGGGGGAGTTGGGGGGTTTCTGCATTGCTTCACAAGTACAGCACGTGCACCACTCAAGCAAAAGGCAGGGGCCCTACGTAAGTAGCCCTCACAGGCGGCCCTAAAATTTTTTAAACCCTTCTGACCACAAATCAAAATGGTCGGGCAGGGTGGGGTTTTGGTATGCTAAGATCAAAAAGAAAAAAGTGGAAACAACAAAACAATTTTTGGGAAGCGTCCGATTACGAACAGCAAAAAAAAACCCACAGTTTCAAAAGGGTTGAAGTTCAAGTTTCGGGAAAACCAAACTATTCTGATGGGAATCGGATGACAACGCCCTAGAATTTTCTTGTAATGGAGATACGGGCGAAATTCAAAGTGTGTTTTTTCTGGTATATCAAGAAAGAAACAGAAAAAATGTTGCCAGAAGAACGTTTTCAGGGTTGCCCGACTTCGTAAAGGAACAGCTCCAACACACAACACCAGAGACGTGGGACGTGCGAAAGGGAAATACATCTTCTTCCCGGGGCCTGATCCCCGGGTTTTACATGGGCGAATTTTCCCGGCTGCCGAAATGGAAAAAAGGGAAAAGGGTGTTTTTAAAAATGGGGACAACGGACAATAATTATCAATCTAGATGGCCCTACCATTACTGACATGGGTTTTCCCTGGGCCGAATCGCTCGCGTTTTGATACGTTTGTTACCGCGCCGCAAACCGCAAAAGCTTTTATTGCTAAATAGAAAAAAATTTTTGTTCATTGTTCTTTATTGTCCTCTCTCTCTCTCTCCTCCCTCTCTCTCTCTCTCCCCTCCCCCTTTTCTCTCTCCTCTCTTTTCTCTCTCTCTCTCTCGCCTTTTATGAATTTTTACTACAAAGTTTTCCCGGGCAAGACAATAGCCCTTCCCCAGGGAAAAGATGTCATAAGCCTGTTGTCTTGCGCATTACCGAAAAATGACAAGAAAAATAATTTCTTTTTGTTTCATTTAAAGGAAAAAAAATTAAAAAAAATAAAAACTCCCCCTATTTAATGGTGAAAATTTTAAAAAATGCCCCCCGCTGCGTAAGAAAAGGGAAATCGAGGGGATAGAGGCAGACAGACCAAAATACAAAAAACTTGACAAGGGAAAACAGCAGTTTTCCGAGTTTTGGGAAGAAAAGGACAGAACCAAAAATGAAAGGGTTTTTATAAAGCGTTTATTCCCGAAAACCCCGGAAATGGGAAAAAGGGAATGGTTTGGGAGCCTCAGCTTTGCCCCCCCGCAGTGCAATTTAAAAACAAAGAAACCAAAAAAAAAAAAAGGGTCATTTAAAACGAGCGAGAATCCCCCTTTAAAACTTTTCACTTCCAAAAGGAAAAAAAAAGAAACCTAGTTCTCCCAAACAACAGCCCCAAAAAGATGAAATGTCCCCCTCCTTAATTGGGCCCCCCACAAAAAGGAGGCAGTTTGCTTTTAAAAAGCACCTCAAAAAGAAAAAGAAAGCCCCAAGTGTAAACAAGGGGGCATTTATCTCCTTTTTTGTCCACCCCACAAATCGGGGGGTTTCCTGCAAGCCAGATTCACTTTACCAACCCCGTTAAATTTCCCCACGCCTCATCCCGGGAAAATTGCTTTTTTCCCCAAAAAAAAATCCCAAAAAAAATTTAAAAAGCCCCAAAAAGATGGGACAAAATCGCTTTCCGACAGTAAAAGTTATTTTATAAATCTTGGTTATTCTTTTTTTAAAATTTCAGGAAGGGGATCTAATAGCTAATAAAATTTTCTTTTAAAAAATATTTACAAAACATATCAGTAGGGTTAAGCATGGATTTGGGTGGAAGGTTTTAAAAATTTGAATCACACAAAAAAAAGGAAAAAAATCCCGGAAAAGTTGGGTTTTTTAAAAAACAAACAAACACCTTTTTCCCTTTTTCCCTTTTTGGGGAAAGACTATAAATTTTAAATTTTTATTGGGTTTTTTTTCCCGTCACTGGGGCAAAACAACATTTAATACAAAACCAAAGACTGGCTTTGTATTTTTTTTAAACTCCCGTTCCCGGAGCAAAAACAGGGAAAACTTTCTCCTCAAAACCCCAGGGATTCTTTCCAGGGGTTTAAAACCCAAGGGAAAAACCTAAACAAAAACCCAAAAAAAAAAATTTTAAAGAAAAGTTTTAAAAAAGCGTTTAAATTCCTGAACAAAAAATTTTTATGTAACATCTTCCCTCCAAACAAAACCCCCATATTTTTCCGATATGAAACCTAAACCCAAAAAAATTTTTACAAACCAGTTCTTACGAATCAAAAATTTCCTCTTAAATGGGGATAATTCTATCAGATACAAGAAACGGGTTCCCAACCCGGGCTCTGAGAATTTTGTTTTTTTAAAAAGGAAAGTTGAAAGATTCCCCGGGGAACAGAAAAACCCCCAAAGGGATTTGGGGGAACTGGGTTTAAAACCTTCAGTGGGGGTTTTTCCCCCGGTTCCTAAAAGAAAATAAAGGGGGGGGAAAATAAGGAAAAAAGGAAGGGAAGGAAAAAAAAAGGAAAAGAAGAGAAAGGGGGGTTAGGCAAAGGCAAAAAAATCCAGAATGACCCCAGTTTAAAAAAGGGGTTTTTAAATATTTTAAGGGCCAAATTTGTTTTTTTTTTCGTTTCCCTTTGGGATAATCCCCCTTTAAGCTAAAACAAAAACCCTTTTTAAAACAGCAGTTCATTTTCTGAGGGAAAACCCCCGAAAAAAAAGGGAAAAATTTTGATCTTCTTTAAGTTTTTGAAATTTTGTGTGGGTGTTTTTGGGGGTGTGTGTGTGTGTGTGTGGGTGGTGTGGGGGTGTGTGTTGGGGTGTGTGTTGTGGTGGTTTTTTGACAGTGGGTGTTGTTTTGTTTTTGGCGTTTTTCCCGGCATACATGAGGAAGGGGTCCCTTTTTGGCCCAAAATTCCCTTCCCCTTTCCTTTCCCTTTCCCTTTCCTTTCCCTTTCCCTTTATTTATTTAAATTTATTTAGTCCCGTCCCGTCTCCCGGGCCCTTTTCGTGTTTTTTCTGTCTGTTTTCTGCCTTGTGTCTCCGGGGTCCGCTTTGTTTTCCCCCTTCTGTCTGTCCCGTCTGTCTTCTCCTGTCTGTTTCCCTTTTGTCTGCCCTTTTCCTCTCTCTCTCTCTCTCTCCCCCTCTCTCCTCTCTCCCCTCCCCCTCTCTCTCTCTCTCTGTTCTGCAATTTGCGGATACATGAGCCCACGCAGATTTTTTGGGTTTTGTTGCAATGGTACATGATTTTTTCATTCGGGTTAAAAACTTTTATTAAAACTCCCTATCCTGTGCGTCTTCCCAACTCCATCCCAAAGACAACGCTTAGTGGGGCGAACAGAACTTTTCTCTTGGCGGAAATGATGTCAGAAGCCTTCCCCGACCTCGCATTGCCCAAGATTCAAAATAAACAACCACTCAATCTGTTCTTCGTTCATTTCCCGGAACAAAATTAACGATTCCAAAAACCGCAGAAAAAAGTGAAGGGCGTTTTTATGAATGCCCCAACTGGTGGGGGGAAAATGAAAGGGGAAGGGGATAGGAAGGGAGGGAGGGAGGGATAGATAGAAAAGATTTCAAGGGGAGATAAACCCCCCCCAAAAATGGAGTGGGTTTTGCCAAGGACAAGTATAGCGTTATCATGATTTTTTCTTTTTTTGTCGCGAAATTTTTTGTTCACAAAGAACTAAGTTTTAATTCCAAACCCAACTAAAAGTTTTAAAACCCCCCCAACCAAAAAACAAACAAATTTGCCAAATGGGGAAAAAACACAAAAATAAAAAAAAAAGCAAACGCCCCCCCCCCCCCCCCCAAAAACCCAAACAAATAAAAACACAAACAACCCCCGGGAACACCCATAAAACCCCTTTTAACTTGTTGTGCAGGGGGGAGGGGGAGGGAGAGAGAGAAAGAGAAGAGAGAGAAGAGAGGGGGAGAGAGGGGAGAGATAATGACAAAGGGGAATACAAAAAAATGAATGTGTCAACATTTCACCCCTTCACATAAAAGGGACCTTTGGGGAAAAGGGGGGAAAAAATCAATTTAACAAAAAAGAAAACGAAAGATCAAAATTCATGAAAAGAGAGAAAGAGAGGAAGAGAAAGAGAGAGAGAGAGAGAGAGAGAGAGAGAGAATGACAATGACCCTTTCAAAGACAAATAGTTGGGATTGCAAAAACCTTTCCCGCCCCAAACACATAAAAGGGACTTTGAGGGGGGGAGCCCAAAACTCGAATTAAAAAAAAAAGAAAACGAACCCAAACAAAATTCACGAAGAGAAGAGGAGAAGGGGAGAGAGAGAGAGAGGAGAGAGAGAGAAGAGAGAAGAGAGAGGGGGGGGGGGGGAGGGGGGGGACAGAAAAGGAAAAGACAAACAGACAGAAAAGACAGAGACATAAACATTAACAGAGAAAAAACTCGAACTCAAAAAAATTTATTCACAAAAAAACCATTGGCCCATACATGAAAGGGGGTTGCCAAACTGACTTCAAGAAAAAGAAAGAGACAGAGACAGAGAGAGAGAGAGAGAGGAAGGGGAGAAGAGAGAGAGAGAGAGAGAAGGGGAGAAAGAGAGAAATTTTAAAACTTTTAGATAAAGGGGGGTTTAAACCTGGAATCTCTTGCTCACTAGAAAAAACAAAAGTGCCCACCCACAAAACCCCTGAAACCACTTCCCACTAAACCCAAATGATAAAAACGTTTCTTGTCCTTGGGGCCAAGGGGACTTATCGGGGAACTGTCTCCCCCCCCCCCCAAACCCCCCACCCCATAAGGTCCCCAAACACAAGACTTATGGCGTCTTTCCGTAAAAAAGGATGGGGATTCCGTTTCATATGTCCCCAGAAAAGGGGGTTGGGGAAAAAACTAGAATATCTGTGGATTGTTTTAAAAAACAATAATTTTTGGGGGTTAGTTTTGAATACATGCAGGGTTTTTTTTGGGGTTTTTAAATTTTTAAAACTACCCAAAAATTAAGGTCACTTAGGGAGCTTTTTCCTTTTTTGATTTCTTCTTTTATTTGGTGTTTTTTTAATTGAAAGAAAAAAGACGTTTTTCAGTGAAAACAAGGGCTGTGGTAAAAAGATACTTCCGTGCGTGCAAATGGGCTGTATTGTAATCAGGGGTTTTGGGGGGGGGGTTTTGGTTGGGTGTGTTTGTGTGTGTGAGTTTTTGGGGGTGTGTGTGTGTGTGAATTAAAGCTCTTTGAGGTAAATCCGAAACACGATAAAATAATGAAAAATAATAATAATCATCTCATCATCATCATCATCATAAACATCATCAACACATCATACATCATAAATGAATTTAAAAAAGCGTTTTTGTCTTGCCAGACAAACCAAAGCACTTCCCCTCCAACATGTTTTTCACAGCATGCAACCAATAGCAAGTAAAAGTCAACAAGTCCAACATTTTTTTTAATGTACAACACACACCACACACACACCACACACACCCCACACCACACCCCACACAACACACAAACACACACTCGATAAAAAGTAAACATAAGAACTAGTAGGCATTAAAACCAAAATAGTAAAAAACAAATCAAACACTTAAAAAAGTAACCCCCAATGCCAAAAAAGCAATAAAACAAACCCCTACATCTGCCCCCCTAGTAAAATTTCAAAACAAACCCAAAAAAACCCCCCCAACAAATCATTCACCCAACCCAAAACAAAAATCAAACCCCCCCCCTAAACCAAACAAAAAAAGCCAACCAAACCCCAGAAAAAACCCAAAAAGTCCCAATTTCTTTCCCCCCTATATTAAACCAACGTTATACGGTAAAATGACCCAAAACCATTTCAACCTAGAAAAAAATGCTTTAAAAAAAAAAATTTCCCATTTTTAAAAGGGTTGGGGCAAATTTTTCCCCCTTTTTCCTTTTCCCGCTAGCAAACCCAAAGAAACACTAGAAATTTCGCATTTAAAAGAAAACTGGCCCCTTTACATTTACTACAAACCGGTTTTTGATTTTAAAACCCGAAAAAAACGTTTCCAAAGGTCCACACCCTTTTGGAGGAAATGATGTCATTAAATTTTCCCCAACTATTGGGGCCCCTGTGGGAGAAGGGAAAAATAGGAAGTGTGGTTGTTTTTGATCGTATTTTAAACCCCCAAAAAAAAGGGGGGGACAATTTTTGCTGTAGGGCCCGGGCCACTAGGTAGCCATGGTCCCGTATTTTAAGTCATGGATGACTGCAAGAGGCAGGATAGAAAAAAGAAAAGTTTTTCAAAAAAAAAGCCACCCTTTTGTACTGTTTTAGAAACAAAATTAGTGGTAGGGGAAGAGGGAGAAAAGAGAGAGGAGAAAAGAGAGAGAGAGAGAGAGAGAGAGAAGAGAGAGAGCGAGAGAGAGAGAGAGGGGAGAAAAGAGAACCCGACAGACAGAAAAGACAGACAGACAGAAGACAGAGAAAGAAAAGAGAGAATAATAATAATATTTTGGAAATTTTTTATAGCCGGAAACTTTTAAAAACAAACAAATCGAACCGCTTAGAGAGAGAAGAGAGAGAGAGAGAGAGAGGAGAGAGAGAGAGAGAGAGAGAGAGAGAAGGGCAGGACAGAGAAAGAGAGAGAGAGAGAGGAAAAGACAACAGACAGACCCGAAACCCGACAAATTTTAAAAACATGATTCTTCAACTGACAAAAACTTGCGTTAAAAACAAAGATCTAAAACCTACAATTTAAAAAAAAGAAAAGTTAATTGAAAGAACAGAATGACCCAAAATGAGATTTCCTCCTGCAGCCTTCTTATTTCCCGCAAGAAATATTTAAAAAACAAAAAATTTTTAAAATATAAATTTTATTAAGGGAGGGAACAGACAAACCGTCTAAACGGTAAACTGGGACGGTTTTGGCCGAAAACCCAAACCGAATTGATTGTCAGTGAAAGGGAAAAACAAAAATAAAAACCCAAAAAGCTCACAAAAATTATTTGGGTGAATTTATTTTTAAAGTTTAAAGAATATTGTTAGGCGTTTTTTACTTAACACCCCTGGGGGTAACCCCCAAAAAAATATGCCTCAAAATCTGTTTCCCCCCATCACAAATTGGGGAAACACTGTGAACGTAAGTGCAAAATGAAATTTTTTAATTTATTTTAAATTTTTTAAATTTTTTCTTTTAAATTTCGAGGTAATGGGAAAAAGCACTTAAGGGGTGCTTTTTTTACTTTCCCTCCACAGGTCTGCGGTTTTTTATATTTTGTCATTTTTCCCACCGGCACACAATGGGCCCACCTTACGAAAAAACGGAAAAAGGATTTAAAAAGTGTGCGCAAGAAGTTCTGCATGCGTTTGCAACGGGCCTTGGTTTTTTGTCTACCCAAGGACTTTTGGGAAAAATTAAAAAAAGTCAAACGGGCAGCCAAAACTCAACTTCAAAAAAACAAAAGGGAAAGAAACACACTTTTTTCGTATGTTAAAAGAAAAAAAGTAATGCGATAGAAAAAAACAAAAACAAAATTTGAAAAGTAAACACACAAATGCATACAAAAAAAAGAAAATTCTTACATCTCGATACCCAAGATCTCCCCAACCGTCCCGTCCTTTATCACAAGCATAAAAAAAAAAATTAGTATCTCGCTTTAAAAAAAAAAAGTTTTTTCCCCCCCTAGCGATCGTCCCAATATAAAAAAATAAAAAAAAATAATAAAAATAAAAATAATAAAAATAAAATTTAAAATAAACCTAATAATGTAAAAATTTAAAAAACCCCCTAAGCGCCATTGTACCATGGGAAAAAATGCATTGGGTATTTAAAAAATGAACCGTGCATTGTCTATTGTGCTGTGAATGAAGGGATTGGGACATGGATCGAAACCCCCCCCCCCCCCCCCCCCTTCCCCCCCCCCCCCGCCCCCCCCCCTCCCCCCCCCCCCCCACCCCCAACCCCCCCGCCCCGGTCACAAAACGATTTTGGGGGGCCCAGGTCCTTGCTGGAAGGCCGCCCCCGGCAGTGTGGGTGGGGCCCCGTTGGGAAAGGGGCCCGTAAATGGGAAAGTGGTAGAGTGAAAAGTGGTGTGGACTGTAAAGGATGGGAGCTGTGAATGTGGTGTGGAGCGGGGAAAAGGGTGTGGAGCGTGAATGTTTGGGGGGGGGACTTAAAAATTTTGGTGTGGACTGGAATGTGGGTGGGAGCTGTAAAGGGGGGGAGGGGAATTGGGGGAGCTGTAAAATGTGGAATTAAAAGGGGTTTGTAAAAGTAATGTGGAAATTGGGGCTGTAGATGTTTAATGTGGAATTGGGGGGGTTTTAAAAAGGGAAAAAAAGGGTAATTTTAAAACGGAAACTTTAGAAAGCTGTGGGTGATTAAAGCCCGGAATGATAAAAGCAGAAAAAACATGCTATAAAAACAACCTGCACACCAAAAAACCACACTCATACTCATACACAAAAACACCATACTACACCACACCAACCCCACACACCCCACACAACACACACCCCACACACCACACACACACACACACACACACACACCCCACACCACACAACACCCCACAACAGAAGAGAAAAAAGAGAGAGAAAGGAGGAGAGAGAGAGAAGAGAAAAAGGAGAGAGAGAAGAAGAGAGAGAAGAGAGATGGTGAAAAATTAAAGTCAAAAGAAATACAACAAACAGAAAAACAGGCAGAAAACAAATTCCCCGACCCATTGCAGCAACACTCAACAAAAACATCACCCTTCTTCACCAAAAAAACACGGCCTACATCCAGACATTCCTTTATTAAACTTTCCCCTGCATTTAAAAACCTTTTATTACGGATCTTACAGACGAGCGTATACCCTCAACACTTTATCTAATGTAAATTTCCTTTTCTGTTTCGATTCTCGGACTGGCCTTTTCTTTTCCAATTTTGTGACCCCAGCATATCCCCCAAAAAAAGAGACAGGCGATAAAGATTTGCCCATGTTAAAGAAACAGGGTCAAATAAAAAAATAAGGGAAGGTGCCGGGCCCTGGGTTTCGGAACATAGGGCCCTGTAAAACGGCCCCGATTTACGGGGGGTTAACGAAAAAAATGGCGGGGGCCTTGTGTGACGTCAATCCGTGCTTTCCGGGGGAAAAAAAAGCGTTTGCTGAAGAGGGGTTGAAATTTTCAAAAGGCTTGACACCTGGCCTCCTTCATTAGATCTGTGGCCAAATCAAGCGCTCAAACTCTTTCCCTTTCCCCCCTTTTTTTCTAACTTTAATTTTTTTTAAAATCTAAATTCTATGTTTTTTTGTTTGCCCTTTTGCTTTTTTTTTGTGTTTTTTATTTTTCTATTCTGCTTAACACCGGTTTTTTGACTAAGATAATTATGGGAAATTTTAATAAAAAGTAAAACCCCGTATTGAGGAGGCTACCACGAAAAATTTTGTTTATGCAAAAAAAAAAAATTTTAAAGGACCGAAACAAACGCCCCAGACAATTAACATACAGCCCCCAAAAACAAGAATGAGAGAGGGGGGGAAAAAGAGAAAGAGAGATGGAAAAATAGAACGACAAAACACGCAAACTCCCACTGGGAAAAGGGCCCCGGCGTTTCAAAAAGAACCCCCAAAAAAAAAAGGTTTCAGGCACATACATTGGCCAAAAAACCCAAAAGGTCGTTTTTTTTTGTAAAAACCTAAAGCCCTTTGGGGGGTTTTTTTATTCTCCAGGGCTTCCCCAATGAAATGAATAAAAGCCCACAAAAATAAAAATGAATAAAGTTAGATCCAAAATGCGTTTGGGCAAACTTTAAATTGCACGGAAATGACCCAAAAAAATCGGGTTTGCCTTTCTATATTTTTTTTGTCTTTTTTCTTTTTGTCTTTTTGAATTTTTTTCTTTAAATTTTTCTGACTGACTTTCTTTTTGTTGTTTTTTGTTGTTCTTTTTGTTTTTTGTTCTTGTTCTTCTTGTTTTTTTGTTTTTTTTTTTTTTTTTTTTTTTTTTTTTTTTTTTTTTTTTGTTTTTTTTTTTTTTTTTTTTTTTTTTTTTTTACCGGCTTGGGGGGCGAAAAACCCTTTTTCCTTTTTTGGTCCGGCCCGGTTTTTGCAAGGGGCAACCCGGACAGAGGGACGAAACCCCGGGCATTCCCCGGGGGGGTGGAAAGGAAAAAAAACCCCCAAAACACAAAACACACACACCCCACACACACACACACACCCACACACACACACACCACGCCCCGCACGCACCCGCAACACCCCACACACAACCCCACCACACAAAACAAACACAGACTCCACACCACACACAAAACACCCCAAGCCAAAATCCCCACACACGCAAACACCCGACACACCGACAAAAAAAAACAAACACACACGTTAAAACCCCACCACTTTTTGGAAGAGAAGGGGCCTTGTGTGCCGGTGGGAACGGTGACAAAATTTACAAAACTGCATACACACGGGACTTTTAAGCAAAAAACACAAAGAAAGCTTTTTCCATTATCCTCGAAATAAAAAAATAAAATAAAACCCAACCCACCCTCTCTCTCTCTCTCTCTCCCCTCTCTCCTCCCCACACCCCACAAAACACACACACAAAACACACACACACAACACCACATCACACAAACCAAAACACACACACACAACACACACACCCCACACACACACACACCCCCACACACACACAACCAAAAAACAAAACCACACACACACACACACACACACACGCACCACACAAAACACATACACAACCCCCCACACACACAAACACAAAGCACGCAAAACACATGCATCATAAAAAACACACACCCCCACACGCCCGCACGCCCCACACACAAAACACACACACACACACCCCACAAAACACACACACACAACACACCCACACCAACACACACACAAAGCACACCCCGAAAAAAAGGGGGATAGGTTTTGGGAATGCCCATTCAGCGGGGACCAAACGGTTCTCAAACACAACTTGCTTTCTTTTTTCTTTTTAGCATTCTGCCAAAGAGTGCTTTCCCCCCCTTTAAAAATGGGCCATTTTGCTGGACACACCATCCATAAGCAAACATGGGGGTAGACCTTTGGCGCCAGGGCCTTCTTTCCCCTCTGTTTGAACTGTCCCCGCCCCCTTCCTTCACACAACCCTTCACAAAAGTCTTTGACTAACGGTTAATTAGCTTTCCTTTATCAACAATATTTTTTACTTATTAGAAGAAACTTCCCCTTTAGTTTAATTTTTTTTAGGGGCGTACATTAAATTAAAGAATTTCTATTCCCCGGTTTTATTTTGTGAAATTTTTGAAAAGAGGTTAAATTTTCCCCAAAGGCAAACCATTTCGTATGGGGAGTGAATTTTAAAAACAACATCTATCTATTTAAAACCCCAGGTTTTTCCAAACTATCAGGCTAAAAAAAAAATTCCCCCACGAAACCCAAAATTTTAGCCCAAAAAACCTTTATTGAAAAAGTCCTCTTACAGCGGGGGCAGGAAAGCTCAGGGTCGGAGCACTCGCTTTTTCCCCCGCCAAGTTTAAACAGGGCGGGGCGTGGTTAAACCCGTTTTGGGTGGGGGAAACCCTTTTTCGCCCTTTGCTTCAGTACAGTTCCCCCAGTTCACCCCCGCTGTAAATGGGTAAACCCCCCTCTTTAGGGGCAGGGGAAAGGGAAAGCACGAGGGAGAGAGAGGGGCGCCCCCCAAAATCCGGGGCCCCGAGAAGTGGGGGTCTCTTACGCCTCGCCCCCCCCAAAACCTTATAGGTTTTGGGCTCCTTTTCCCCTTTTCCTCTACAGCAAAAAAAACAAAAGGAAAAATGAATTTGGAAAAAACAATATGCGACCCTTTTGGGAAAAAATCTTTTAAAAAAGTCAAAGGAAAAAAGTCCCCTTAAAACCGGCCCCTCCAGCACAAATAAAAAGCATTTAAAAAAATAAATGTTTGGGGGTGGTTAGCCAGTGGGAACTCTTTTTTAAAAAAAACACAAAATTTTTCAATATAAAAACACAAAAAAAGGCATTGGGGCACTACAAGAATTGGGTTTAAAAAAAAATGTAGCAAAAAAGGGCATAGCAACAAACATGAAACGATTCAGGGCCCACTTTATGCAAATGCTCACCCTACAAATGACGTTTTTTTGGGGAAAATTCTAAAAGAAAAAATTTAAAAATTTGAAAACAAGCAATGACAAGAAACAGACAAACAAAAACAAACACTTCCAACCGCCAAACATTTTAAACCCAAAACCAGTTTAAAAGAAAAAAAGAACCGAAAAAGACTAAGCCCAAAACAAACCAAAAACAATTCCACCTAAGTCCCAAAAACAAACAAAAAAAACATGAAATGGCAAAAACGTTTCCCCCAGCAACATCGACAATTACACAACAAAATCACAACAACAAAATAACCCACAAATTTTAAACTACCAAAGATTAGCTTAAATCAAAAAGCAAAAAAATAAACAAACCCCCACCCCCCCACCACCATTAGCAAACATCCACAAACCAACACCATTATTAAAACTAACAATTAACACCAGACTTTTTTTTTTTAAAAAATAACTCAAACCTTAACGACAAATTAAAGCACAGCCAAACCCGTACATACCCCAGAAATCCCCACATACAAACATTAAAAAAAGACCATATCTTTGATAAACAACAAAAAAAATTGGGATCAAAAAAATGCTGAAATATAAAATATCTACACTCACTGCATGTTCCAAAAAATAAAACCCCTAACAAAACCCCAAAAAACAACAAAAAAAAAAACCCGACCGAACAAAAACCGCAAACCATAAATCAAATCCCCCAACAACCAGGGCTCAAATAATGTTTAAAATATTCAGCAACTTCTTTGCTGCTTTAAGAAACCTCTCATTAAATTTTCCCCCGGGGAAAAAAACACGGAGCCCTAGCATCAACACAAAACCCTTCTAATCCCCTAAAACGCAACGATATGAAAACCCTTTCCCAAAACAGACGTTTAAAAACCGGGTAAAAAAAACAAAAACCCAAAAAACAATGAATCAACCCAAAAACCCACGCAGGAAAAAAACGGGAACAATTTTTGCACACCGAAAAAATTTTCACATTTGCAGGGAAAGGGCAAAAAGGTGCAAGCACACACACACACACCACACACCCCACACACCACAACACACACAAACACACACACACACACACACAAACACCCCCACACAAAAAACACAACACACACCCCCACAAAACACACACGCAAAGCAGAAAGCACAAAACCCCAAAAACACACACACACAAACACTTTAACAACAAAATAAACTAAAAATTTTTTTGTTTTTTTTTTTTTTGGCAGGGGGGGTTAAAACGCATTCCAAACTGTCAGAAAAACTGCACTCTTCATAAAAGGCAAATACAAATTTTTTAAAAAAAACCCAAAAAGTTTTAAGTTAGAAAAAGTTGCAAACACATTGCCTGGGAAAAAACCAGAGGCATGTTATATAATTTCCCCTTTTTCAATTTTTCCCAAACGCGGACATGAATTTCTTGGATTAGCGAAATCAGGTTTATTACCTTTTCCCTGGGGGGGGGGGGGGGGGGGGGGAAAACATAAGGAGGTGGGGCAAGGCAGGGCTGCATACAAATGAACACTTAATTTTCTTTTTCAAGGGGGGGGGTAGGGAGGGGAGGGGGGGGGGGGGTCTCTTTTTCCTTTCCCTTTTAAAGGGTTTCTTTCTTCCCCGATTTTCAAGGAAACGTTCATTGAAGGACATTTTTTTTTTTCAAAATTTGTTTCCCACAATTTTTTTCTTTAAAAAAAATATACAAGTTGAAAACAAATCTGGACTTGCTTCCTTTAAAATCCTGACCCTTTTTAAAAACAACCTTCGATCCGTCAATAAGCAAATTTTATACGCCCCGGATTCACTAAAAATTTAAAACAAAAAAAAACTTTTTTAGAACTAAAGCATGACATCACATTCAAAGGCCCGGGGTTTAAGCAAGTTTATACCCGGCAGAGCCCACCTTTCCCCGCTGCAGGCGCGAGCGTACAGGTATGTCATCCTAAAAAAAACAATATTGGTCCACCTTTAGGCAAAAGATTAACGGGTTTGGGCCCTCCCTTTGGGCAATTTCAAGGGAAAAATCACTAGCAAAATTCAACCACTGGGCTTTTTTCAACCCTAAAAAGGGGAAAAACTTTAAAACCCAAAGAAAACCTCATACACAAATTTTAAAAAAGGGAAAAAAAAACAACAGTTGTGGGCTTGAACCACTCACTCAGAAAAGTTTCGTTTCTGATTTTAACAGTTTTCCCACCAGGGGATGCTGCCCATGTAAAAGGTAAAGGGCCAAAAACCTTAAGGCCCTAAGGGGGCATCCTCAAAACCTCAGCTTTTTCCCCGGGGGGATATTTAAAGGGGGGCGCCCATCCCTCCCCCTTCCCCGCGCCTACCTTTCCCGACCCAAAAAAGGGATTTCCCTTTTACAGGGTGGGGGAACTGGGGGGGGCTGCACGAAACCAAAAACGTGCAAAACGGTCCCCCCTTCCCAAAAAGGGTTTCCCCCTCGATGCTAGCTTAAAACCCTTTGGGGGGGGGAAAGCGAGTCCCTGTTCCCTTGTTTTTTGCCTTTGATTTGGTTTTTTTCAAGAAATAGCGCAATACAAATCCATTTTTTTTCTTCTTAAAATTATTAAGGGAAAAAATTAAAAAAAAGTTTTAAAAAACCCACCTTCAAGGAAGGGAAGACATTTTCTGAACCCATGAATGCATCCCCGTGACTTCAAACCAATAGGGTTTTAAAAACCCGCCACCCTTTTCATCCCGGCCCTTTTTGTCCCCTTTCCAAAAATAACAAAACAAACCCGAATAACAAAAACAAAAAAAAAAACCAACCTAACACAAACACATCGCCGGCCAAATCACAATGGGCTGGCATAAAACAAACCTGAGCCAAAAGAGAGAGAGAGAGAAGAGAAAAGAGAAAGAGAAGAAGAGAGAGAGAGAGAGAGAAGAGAGAGAAGAGATGTGTGCAAGAAGAAAAATTTTTTTGGGTGGGCCCAAGGGGGTGGGAGGGGGGTGGTGGGGGCATTAATCAGATAAACTTAGATTGGACAAGAAAAACAAGTTTGAAAAACCCAAAAAAAACAAAAGCCCCTTAAAAGTCAAAGCTAAAAAAGAAAACCAGCAATAAAACATACTGTTTTTATATTCAAATCATGAAAAAAAGGGGATTTTTCAAGCTAAAGAAAGCAAAAGAACGCCAAAAGAAAAAAAAAAAATCAACAAGCAAGCACACACATATAAAAGAAAAAATAAAAAAATCAATCACAAAAAAATCTTTTGACACATGATCCCCAAAAAAAACTGGCCAACCGTTTTATTAAATTTAAAAAAGAATCCTTCCCAAAAGGGTCAAAACGAAAACGGTTTTAAAAAAAGGGGAAGAAAGAATTGCAAAAGCCCTAATACTTTTCCCCAAAAAAATAATTGGGCCCGGCAACGGGATAAAATTAATCCCCCACAAGGGTGAAACGGCCCTTTTTTTACTGAGCTAAAGGACTACCAAAAAGTGGGGTTGGGTTTAACATGAATTTCAGTTTAAAAATGGGGGGGAAAACCAAAAAAAAAATTTGGGAACAACATGGTATTAACATCAACTGGGAATATGGCCCACAATTACATTCATTTTTTTGATTTATTAAGACAAGGTCAGGGGCTTATCACATTTTTGTTAACAACAGTGCAATGTTAAAAAAACTTAGGGCCGTTTTACACAAAACCCCCCCCACCTTTCACCACACACACACACACACACACACACACACACACACACCACTTTTCTTTCTCTCTCTCTCTTTTTTCCCCCCAAAAAGGGAAAAAACTAAAAAACCCTAACATTTTTTGTTACCATTTCCCCATATAGATTGGGACCCTTTTAAAAGGACAGGTTTATAAAAACTTTCCTTTAAAAGTATCAAAAAAAAAACACTGACCTATGCTTTACCCAACTACATCAAGTTTTTGGTGGTGTGGTGTTGTTGGGGTGTGTGTGGGGGGGTGGTTTTTTGTGTGTTGTGTGGTGGGTGTGTGTCACGAGGGGGAGAGAGAGAATTTCGAATGCGAAGCGGAAAAAAGAGAGAGAGAGAAGAGAGGAGAGAGAGAGAGAGAGAGAGAGAGAGAGAGAGAGAGAGAGAAAAAAAAAGAGAGAGAGAAGAGAGAGAGAGAGAGAGAGAGAGAGAGAAAAAAGAGAGAGAGAGAGAGAGAGAGAGGAGGGGAGAGAGAGAGAGAAAGGGGAGAGAAAAAAAGGGGGAGAGAGAAAAAGAGAGAGAGAGCATACTGCATAAGAAAAGGTTCCCGTGTGTCTGTGTTCGTGTGTCTTCTTGTGTCCCTGTGAGCATAAGAGTATACAACCCCCACACACGTGCACAGGTTGAAAGGACCATCCCTGACCAAGAAGCTGAAACCTCGCTGGACACCGCCTGCAAAACACAGGCAGCTGCTTCAATGTCCCCAGACTACCATCAGTAAACAGGGTCAGGCTCTGAAGCAGATGCATCACCAGGCAGCGTGCAGTGTCCACCTCAGCCTGCTCCCTTGGGTGCCAGAGTTAAGGACAGTCACCAGTACCTCCTGCCTGCCAAAGTCCACACACTGCTGTTTGAACGTATAGATCTACATCCCTAGTGGGTCTTCTCTGTTGTTGTCGTTGTTGTTGTTGTTGTTGTTGGCTCAGCTGCAGCTGAGTTAGTGTGTATCACCAGGACGTTCATTGTCCCTTCCTGCAGTCTGTACCGTGTGTCAACACACCAGTCACTCTTCCTTCCTGCAGCCTGTTTCAGTCACCACACAAGTCACTGTTTCTTCCTGTATTGTGTGTCAATACATCAGTCACTGTTCCTTCCTGTATCCTGCGTCAACGCAATAGTCATTGTTCCTTCCTGAAGTCTGCGTCAACACATCAGTCATTCTTCCTTCCTGTATTCTGTGCCAACACAATAGTCATTCTTCCTTCCTGTATTCTAAACACACCAGTCATTCTTCCTTCCTGCAGCCTGTTTCAGTCACCACACAAATCACTGTTTCTTCCTGTATTGTGTGTCAATACATCAGTCACTGTTCCTTCCTGTATCCTGCGTCAACACAATAGTCATTCTTCCTTCCTGCAGTCTGTGTCAACACAATAGTCATTGGTCCTTCCTGTATCCTGCGTCAACACAATAGTCATTGTCCCTTCTGTATCCTGCGTCAATACAATAGTCATTGTTCCTTCCTGCAGTCTGTGTCAACAAAAGGTCACTGTTCCTGTATCCTGCGTCAACACAATAGTCACTGTTCCTGTATCCTGCGTCAACACAATAGTCACTGTTCCTGTATCCTGCGTCAACACAATAGTCACTGTTCCTGTATCCTGCGTCAACACAATAGTCACTGTTCCCTTCCTGTATCCTGCGTCAAAAAACATTTGTCACTGTTCCCTTCCCGTATCCTGCGGGCAAAAACCTAGTCCTGTTCCTTCCTGTAAACCTGCGTCAACACAATAGTCACTGTTCCCTTCCTGTTCCCGCCCCTCAACAAATAGTCAAATGTTCCCTTTCCGTATCCCGCCCTCAAACAATAGTCACTGTTCCTTCCCGTATCCTGGTCAACACAATAAATCCTGTTCCTTTTCCGGGATTTCCCGCGTCAACCCCCAATTGTCAAAGTTCCTTCCTGTATTTCCCACGTCGAACCCCAATTAAATCACCCCGATCCTGCAATCTGTTGTCCCAAAACAATAGTCAATGTTTCCCTTCCCAGGTTTTTGTCAAAAATCAGTCAGTCATTGTTCATTTCCTTTTATTTTGTTTCCCAAAACCACACCAGTCATTCTTTTTTTCCTTTATTTCCTTTTTGTCAATCACGTCACTCTTCCCTTTCCCGTAAATTTTTGTTCCCTTTCATCGGGAAATACTTACAACCGTTTGTCTGTCCCCACCGCACTTTCCTTTTTGTAAAATTTTTTGTTTTTTAATAAAATCAGTCATTTTTCCTTCCGGGATTCTTTTGTCAATTTTCATCAGTCACTCTTTCCCTTTCCCGTATTTGTGTCAATACATTTAGTCACCCTTTTTTCCTGTATTCTGTTTCAATACATCAGTCACTGTTTCTTTCTGTATCCCTTTTTCAATACATCATCCTTCTTCCTTTCTGAAATTTGTGTCAATACTTTTTGTCACTTTTCCTTTCTGTAGGGCTTTTTGTCAATAATCGGTCACTCTTTCTTCCTGTTTTCTGTGTCAAAACATCGGTTTACTCTTTTTCCTGTTTTTTTGTGTAATACATCGGGCCAATTTTTGTAGGGGGTTTTCCTTTCCCTTGGTATGTTGTCCAAAAAAAAAAAAATTTTTGAACAGAATATGCCTTTAATTCCAGTTTTTTTTTGCAAATTTAAATATCCCTTTTCTTTTCTTTTTTTTTGCCTTTCAATTTCAAATTTTCTCCTACCTGTTTAAAATTTTTTTCCCCCCTTTTCTTTTTTTTTTTTTAAAAAATTTTTTCTGTGCCTCTTAAAAACCTCCCCCTTCCCTTCTGTCTGTTCTTTTCCCGCTCTGTTTTTTTCCTTCTTTTTTCTTTTTCTTTTTCTCCCCTCCCCCCTCCCCCTCTCTTTCCCCTTCTTTCCCTTTCCCCGGGATCCAAAGTTCTCTGTCTTTGTCGGGCTGTTTGTTTTTTTTGTCTGGGCTCTCTTCCTCCCTCTGGGTTTTCTGTTTTTCTCTGTCTTTGTCTGTCTGGGCCTGGGCTATCTTTTGTCTGTTTGTTTGTTGTTCTCGCCCCCTGTTTTTCCCCCCCGCTGTCTGTTTCCCCTTCGCCCCTCTCTTTTTCGTTTTGTCTGTCTGCTCTCTTGTCCTGTCCCCTTTTTCTCTTTTTCTCTCTTTTTTATCTCTCTCTCTTCCCTCCTCTTCCCCCTCTCTGGGGTTTATTGTGGAAAAGTTTTTGAGATCTTTGCCGGGCAGGGGGGGAAACGAAAGTCAGGAGGAAAACTTTTTTCTGGGTACACAAAACCGGTTTTTTCCCCGCAAACTCCAGGGCCCCCTACCCTTCCCGGGCGGGCACACAGTGAACCCAAAATGACCGTGGGGGCCCCCTTTTTGGCAGGAAATCCAAGGGTGTCCCCTTCGGCAGGGGTAAAGGGGGCCACTTCAGGGAGGAGTTCCCGGGGGCGAGGGTTTTCCCCTTCAGGCCAGGGGGCGGGGGGGCAGAGTCCACTTCAAACAGGAAAATCAAAGGGGGGCTTTGGGCGGGGGCAGGGGAAGATTTTTTCCCCTTTTTAGGAGGAGCTTTTAGGGGGCAAAGGGAAAAGTTTTTTTTTTTTTTAGGGAGGGGGGTCCAAAGGGGGCAAAGGGCCAATTCCTTTTTTTGGGGGGAGGGTTTTGGGGCAGGGGGCAAAGGCACTTCAGGCAGGGAAAGGGGAGGGGGGGAAAGGGCCAACCCCTTTTGGCAGGGGGTCAGGGGCAGAGCCACTTCCCGGGCCCCGGGGGGGTTTTCCCCCGGGGGGGGAGAGTCCCCCGTGGCCCTTTTTAAAGAGCTGGGTGTTTTGGTGTTTTGTGTGTGTTGGGGTGGGGTGGTGTGTGTTTTGGTTGTGTTTTGTGTGGTTGTGGGTGTGTGTGTGTGTTGTGTTTTGGGAGAGGAAACTAACGTTAAAAAAAAAAATAGCCGGTGTGTGCCGGGGGAAAGGGGGTTGGGGGGTTTTTTGTGGGAGGGGTTTGTTGTTTTTTTTTTGTGAAATGTGGGAGTGTGTGTGTGTGTGTGTGTGTGTGTGTGTGTGTGTGCCTACGTTTCGTACGCGTGGGGGAAGAGGTGGGAAAAAATTTAGAGAGAGTTTTGTGTTTTTCAAAAATTTAAAGCACAAGTTTTATTGGATTTCTCTTAAGTAAAAACCTTTTATTCATCAAACAATTTAACAAAAAACATTCCCCTTTTAGCTTTTTGGGCCCAAAATCATTGTTAGTTTTGTTGTAAAAAAAAGAGCCCAAAGGGGCCCGCGTTTTAAAAAAGTATTTGGCTCAGAAAGGGGTGGGGAAAATTTTTTTTTTTCATCCCAAAAACAAAACCCCTTTTGTTTAAGTAGTCTGTACTCTAAACCCAAAGGGGGACAAAAAAACCTCTAAAGTTTTTAAACATTCAATTTAATTCACTGTATCCCTTTCACAAGCTTTTAAATTTTATGTTTTTTGTATGACAAAATTTCCCGGGGAAATTTTTCTGGGGGAAAGAGCCAAAACCAAAAAATTTTCTTCTGTTCTAGAAAAACACACACAAACCCCCACCCCACCCCCAACCCAAAAGCCACACACACACCCAAACGCCACAACACACACACACACAATACTCTCTTCTCTCGCAACACACACACACAAACACACACACACACACACACACACACACACACACACACACCACACACACACACACACACACACACACATACACTCTCTCTCTCTCTCATTTGCAGAAGTTTAGACTGACTCACAACGCATATTCCGCGTGACCCCCTAGGGCCTTACCTTAAGCTGGGCAACGCTCAACAACAACAACAACAGTAAATTTATTTCTGGTTTGTTGTTTTCAATGACGTGCTGTTATTGTCTTTCTTGCGGTGTGCTTGTTGATCAATTAGGGTCCAGGCACTGGCATTGCTGTCTTATAGAATCTGCATACTTCTCTCTCCTACCCTTTCAATTCCCTGACCTTCGTTCCCTTGCTAATGCAAAATGCTGTTAAGACGACGGTAACCCCTGTTAACCAAAACAGACATGCTCAGTCCTGTCACATTTGACTGGTTTCTTGACATGTAGAGAAACTGGCTGTGGATCACCTGCAGTTTTCCTCACAGCTAGCTATAGGCTGTTGTGCTGTGGATCACCTGCAGGTTTCCTCACAGCTAGCTATAGGCTGTTGTGCTGTGGATCACCCGCAGGTTTCCTCACAGCTAGCTATAGGCTGTTGTGCTGTGGATCACCTGCAGGTTTCCTCACAGCTAGCTATAGGCTGTTGTGCTGTGGATCACCGCAGTTTTCCTCACAGCTAGCTATAGGCTGTTGTGCTGTGGATCACCCGCAGTTTTCCTCACAGCTAGCTATAGGCTGTTGTGCTGTGGATCACCCGCAGGTTTCTTTACAGCTAGCTAAGGCTGTTGTGCTGTGGATCACCTGCAGGTTTTTCACAGCTAGCTATACTTTTTTTGTGGGTAAGGGTTTTCCCCCCCTGCA
>CM054151.1:32952550-32968243 GCA_028751875.1 Rapana venosa | reverse complement strand
GAGATACTGTCCCTGCTCCCCATACTGCAATAGCTGGATGGTCTTTCCGTCAGAATCGGCGTAGTGAACCACGGGCATTTTTCTTGGGTGTTTTAGCGGCGTTAACAGCGTCACTAAAAGAAAGCGATACAAAACCAAATTTGTTACAGTATTGCAGTGATCGGCACTTCTGACACAAGTGTGCGCTAATGACACTCACACGTGCGCACTCACCACATGCAAGCACTCTCGCACGCATGCACAAACATATTCATGCACGCAAGCAAGCATACAGGCGTGCGCGTGCACACACACATACACATGCGCGCGCGCACACGCACACGTGCAGAAAATTAATATTGATGTAATAAAGAAACTGTTGGCAAAAACAAAGGATACTGGAACTAGAATATATAGTAAAAGTATTATTTTAAACACAACCAATACATTCAAAACAAAACCAAAGTGAAACGATTGTGTGTGTGTTGTGTGTGTGTGTGTGTGTGTGTGTGTGTGTGTGTGTGTGTGTGTGTGTGTGTGTTTGTGTGTGTGTCTGTGTATGTGTGTGAGAGAGAGAGAGAGAGGACAGAGACAGAGAGAGAGATCATAAAGGCCATAGCCCCTTAGGGGAAATACTAATATCTCAAGCAAAATATGATGGATATGTGATGGTATTATGTTTAAACATAGATACTTCTCCTTTTAAATGTTTACATGTATATTTCTTTCTTTCTTTCATCTTCCGCTGGTGCCCTTCGGCGTCGCGGGGAGACACAGACGTCTGTCTGCAGCTAGGCGGGAGGCTTGATGTAGTGACAGGTCATGGGCTCGCAGGGTGTCAGCCACGGAGTCGCTCCATCGTCTCCTTGGTCTACCTCTGGCTTTCCAGCCATTTTATTTGGTGGTGTATGCCCGTAGGGCTGGTTGGTTGGGCGGCATTCTAGTGAGGTGACCAAACCACCTGATCCTTTGTTGTTCGATATGGTGGAGAATTGGTGTTAGTCCGACCATGTCTCTGATCACCTCATTCTTGATCTTGTCGCGTCTAGTTTTGTTGACAGCTTTTCTCAGGCAGCGCATTTCACATGTGACCAATTTTCTCTCTAAGGCTTTTGTTAGGGCCCATGTCTGACACTGTATGTGAGTGTTGGAACGAAGATGGCGTTGATGAGTTTTGCCTTAGTGCTCATTGGGATACTGGAATGTTTTAGAAGGGGGGCGAGTTGGTAACTGACTGCGTTCGCTTTCTGGCATCTTGTTTCTATCTCTCTGTCCAATTTTCCATCTTCAGTGAAGAGGCTGCCAAGGTATTTAAATTCTTTGGTCTGTGTCAGCTGGGTGCTGTTGATGTTGATGTCCAGCTTTCCTGGATTTCTGCTGACAGACATAACTTCTGTTTTGGTGATACTGATCTTCATATCATACCTCTCGCAGCTTGTGTTGAGTTGGTCTGTGTGATCTTGAAGAGCTGCTTTGTTCTGATTCATCAGGGACTGGTCGTCAGCAAATAATAGTTCGTTCAGGGCCTCAAGATCTGGGTTGGCTTCCTTTGTGATCTGGTGCATGTAGATCACGAAGAGAAGGGGAGAGAGTACGCAGCCTTGCCTGACCCCTGATGTAACCGGGAACCAGTCGGATGTTCCACTGGCTGTTCGGACTGCGCTCATACTGTTGGCATAGATTGCTCTGATGTTATCAAGCAACTGCCCCTTCACGTCGTACTTGCTCCAGGATCTTCCAGAGCTTGTCTCTGTTGACTCGGTCGAAAGCTTTTTCTTGATCAACGAATACTGTATGCAGGTCTTGGTTGTATTCGATGGCTCTTTCACACAGCTGTCGGAGTGCGAAAATGGCATCTGTGCACCCTCTTCCTTTCCGAAAGCCAAACTGGGCATTGCTCAGTAGGTGTTCTGCTTTGGCTCTTGTGCGCTGTTCCAGAATCTTTGCATACATTTTCCCTACATGGCTGAGAAGTGAAATGCCTCTGTAGGTGCTGCAGTCTCTCTTGCTGCCCTTCTTCTTCCAAACTGGCACCACAATTGCATTTTGCCAGTCCATTGGTACTTTCCTCTCTTCCGATGCTTTCTGGAAGATGATGGTGAGCCACTTAACTCCCGTTTCTCCGCATGCAAGGATGGCTTCAGTTATGCCGTCATCACCTGCCGCTTTGCCCTTTGGGCTGGTCTTAATTGCTTTTCTTGTTTCAGCTTCAAGGATTTGGGGCTCTAACTGGTCTTTATAGCGTGGTGAGAACTGAGAGCTGGAAGCTGGAAGCTAGTATTCATTAATATAACATGGATAAGCACGGATCACTGCAGAACTTTTGTGATATCAACTGCTCCCATATATCACTTAACCCTGGGCAGGAAAGCACAAAGCGGACTCTTTCTTCTACTGAATATAAAATTGGCATTGAAGATTTGTGGCAAAGTGCCCTGCCTATGTGATAGCAGTGTATGCTATTGGATACCGAAATTCCAAATCCAAATCATGTCATTATGCACTTCTAAATGTCTATCAATACACATGGACATATAAGTTAGCTCACGATTTCATGGCTGAAGGTCTTAATAGTAAAGTCTGTCATATTTTTGTACGTGATTTTCACAGTTTTGCCACCACAATCAATTTACCTTTCACGAAACTGTCAAATGAAACCATTTCACATCTCCGACTCTTTGGTTTAACCACACATAAAAAAACCAGCTTACTTAATTTTATTTTTTTACATTCGAAGCCAGTTCATTTGGCTCTATTATGAAAGTCTAGCAACATTAAGTTATATGCTTTGAAAGACAATCTGTCTGCGTTTATCCGAGTATTTTTGATCCAATATTTCGTTCATTCATGATAAAAATCAGTGCAGGGGGTATCGTGCTGTTTCTTTGTGCAAGAGATCATTTGGCGTCTGGAGTGACGCTCGGGAAACTTTTTGCAAATAACTGTTTTTTCACACACACATACAGAAAGAACACTGAACACTGAAGTAATTTTTTGCTATTCACAATACAGTCTTTTTTGCAAGGAGCACAGTATGAACACAGTTTAAACATATGCTTTTTGCAGCACAGGAAATAATGAAAACCGAAAGAGAAAAAAAATCTCCAATAACTACATTCAATCGAGCATTAATTGTTATCATACATTAATGTTATCACAAGCTTGCACACACACCACACACACACACAACACACACAACACACTCACACACACACACACAACACACACACACACACACACACACACACACACACACCACACACACACACACACACACCAGTGCCATATCCCCCGAAAATCAGCAACAATGTTGGGCAAATCGACCACCCGACCCTCACATTCAAATAATGCAATTTAGCCAACGGTGTTCGTATTCCACAAGTATGGAAAACACAATAGTTTTACATTGAAAAGGTATATCACTAAACTGCAGTTTTCTTTTTTCTGCTGTTCCAAGCAAGGGAGATCAATTTTGCAAGTGATTTTAGAAATTCTTTATCGTCGATCAAGAGAATGCTAGCTATATCTCTAATTCCTGAGATGTCTTCATTAAATATGAGGTATTTCTGACGGATGTCATCGTACAAATTACAAACACAAAATGCATTTCATCTTCAGTATGCGCGCCACACATGGGGCATGGGGCCTGTGCAGATGTGTCAGTGGAAAACCATGTTTTGCAGGCATTTAGGCCTAAAGTTCTCAGCCTGAATCGAGCAAGATTACTCCCATGCTATTTCTGTGTTACGACTGTGATATACTTTTCTGTTTGAAAAACACTTTTAAAGGAAGAGTTCCAGTTATACTTTTCTGATTCTTCTATGCAAACATGCCAGTCTCGTTTGTAGAAGGCTGTCATTCTGTCTTAGTATTCCCACAAAAATCCTTGTCAAATCCAACTCCCTGGCACATCCACACAATACCAAATCCATACCTTGTTAGTAATTGCTTAACCAAAAATGCCCAGTTCTGTTTTCCTGTTTCTAGTTGGATCAACAGCATCTCATACGCTTGTCTTCACAATCTTGACATAGGAAGTTGAGTTAATTTTAATCAATACTTAATACACTTCACTTGAGATCTTATAAATAGAGGGTAGCGGCCAGTTTCACCATATAACATTTTGTTAGACAATTGTAATGAAACTGAAAGGAATCGTTTCATTGCATAGGTGTGCACTTTTTCCATTTCATTATTAGCAAATAATCCCCAAATATCTGCTCCATTCATTAGCATAGGTTCGAATCGAGAATCAAAAAGCTTCCAGAAAATTAACAAATCAGTACAGTTTAGTTTCCTTAAAGACACAATTTCCATAGTTCCCCTTTTCCCTTTTTGGCAACTTTCACTACATGCATTTTTGAAACTTAGTTTTGTTGTGAAGGTAAGGCCTAAATATGTATAAAAGTTTGTTACTTTAATTTCACTATTACCATAAAACCACTTCTCTCCCACTGAAAGGTTACCTCCCTGTCGAAAAACCATTACATTTGTCTTTTCTTAATTAACAGATTCAACCTATCAGCTTCATATTTTAAAGAATTTAACTAGTTTTGCAGATATAAAATAGTATTTGACAACAGTATACACATACAAAGAGAGACAGAGAGAGAGAGAGAGAGAGAGACAGAGACAGAGAGAGAGAGAGAGAGACAGAGAGATAGAGAGGGGGGGGGGGGTGGGAGTCTTCATCAACATCAAAACATATGAAAAGTGAATATTACCCCAGTTGAATGAGAAAGAAAATAGTCATTTTCGATGCTACACAAAAACAAGTGACACTCACCTGTATATTTTCACAATGTAGGTGGAACGTTATGATCTCTGCACTGTGAGTGAGACTTTGGCTGGTACAGGTAAAGATCGAGGCCTATCTGTAGTGTCCACAGTGCAGCTGCACACCTAGAGATGATCATGAGGACTGTGACGAATGCAGAAGGGTGAGACGTTCAGTGTGCACACTGCCTTTGGTCTCTCCACTCACGTTTGCAAGATCACACTCTGTTGGCTCTTGAACTGTTCCGAATGACTAAAACAGGCTTTTGCATAATTACCATATTAATGTGACAACGTTGTGATGAGTGCACATGTGTGTGCGTGCATGCGTGTGTGTGCGCGCGCGCGCGTGTGTGTGTGAGGCTGTATGCGTGTATGCACGCGCATACACATACACGACGCACACACATAGAACGCATACACACGCGCACACACGCACGCATGCTCATTCACGCGCATGCGTGTATGTGTGTGTGTGTGTGGTGTTGGTGTGTGTGTGTGTGTGTGTGTGTGTGTGTGTGTGAGAGAGAGAGAGAGAGAGAGAGAGAGAGAGAGAGAGAGAAGAGAGAGAGGAGTGAGAGAAACATACATACATACAGACAGACAGATCGACAGACAGACACTTTTGGCGAAGAAACCAGCAGCATGTTGTGGTGTGTTGGTAGAAAGAGGTAGTAGCAGAAGCAACAGCAGTAGTAGTATTGGCAGGTGTGGTGTGCGTGTGTGTGTGTGTGTGTGATTGTGTGTGTGTGTGTGTGTGTGTGTGTGTGTTATTGTGTGTATGTGTGAGTGTGTGTGCACAGTTTTTCTTTAAAAGTGTATTGTGTATTTGGTAATGATATTAGGTTAGGTCAAGTCACTCAATACAAAAAAGTACGACCATGTTGGCTGCTTCTATCTATCTATCTATCTATCTATCTATCTATCTATCTATCTATCTATCTACTCTATCTATCTATCTATCTATCTATCTATCTATCTATCTATCTATCTATCTATCTATGTCTATCTGCGATCCTTCTCTCACTCTCTCTCTCTCTCTCTCTCTCTCTCTCTCTCTCTCCCTCCCCCCCCCCTCTCTCTCTCTCTCTCTCTCTCTCTCTCTCTCTCTCTCCTCACTCTCTCTTCCCCCTTTCTCTCTCCTCCTCTCTCTCTTCTGCTCTGTCCCCCCCGGGTTTATTTTTACCCCCCCACCCATCTAGTGCAGTTGCAAACGACAGAGGTACGCCCCAACAGTGATTTTTTTGTTTTTGCCCCCCTCCGAGTAGCTGTTTGAAAATTAGCAATTTAAGGGGTTGAACATTCTGTAAGGGGTAAAATCTTTCACTATTCTGACATACTCCATATTTTTGCGAAACAATCAATTAGCTTTCACGAAACTGCGAACAAACCATTCACATCCCAACTCTTTGGGTTTAATCCGCACATAAACAAAACCCAGTTTACTTAATTTTTCTTCATTCGAAGCCCATTTCAATTGGCCTTATTATAAAAGTCTAGGAACATTAATTTTATATGCTTTAAAAGGGCAACGCCTTTTTTAATCCATTTATTGTTTGATCCAATTTTTTCTGCATCCATGTTAAACAGTGACGGCGTACCTCGCTTTTTCTCTGTGCACAAGATCATTTGGTGTCGGGAGTGGCACCCCAGAAACTTTTTCAAGGAAAGAACTGTGTTTTCACAGAGAAGAGAGAGAGAAGAGAGAAGAGAAGAGAGAGAGAGAAGAAAAGAGGAAGAGAGAGAGAGAGAAAGAAGAGAAGAAGAGAGAGAGAGAGAGAGAGAGAGAGAGAGAAGGGGGGGTGGGAGGGAGGGAGGGAGAGGTTTCTTTATCAACATAAAACTACAAATGGAAATCGATGCGACAAAAACAATACACTCACCTGTATTTTCACAATCTAGTGGAAGGTTATATCCTCACTGTGAGGGATATTTTGGGCGGGAACAGGTAAAGCCCAATGTCCCTTCTGGGGGTTTCCGCAGTACAGCATGACCCAAGAATATATGAATACTGTACGAATGGAGAAGGGTGAGACGAGTGGCACACGGATTTGGCCCCGTCCACCCGTTTGCAAGCTACACTCTGTTGGCCCCCGGGACTGTGCAGAAAACAGAAAGGGTTTTGTATGTTGTATGTATGTTTTAGTATGATGTATGTATGAGTATGTATGTATAAATTAGAATTATTTTTGTATGAAATTTATGTTTTAAAATGTATGTATGTTGTGTGTGTGTTGTATGTATTAGAGTAGTATGTATTATGTGTTGGTGTTGTATTAGTTTTATTAGTATGTGGTGTGCGCGCATGCATACACACATATGCACGACGTCACGACACAGGTAAACAACACACATACCGCATACAACACACACACAACACCCCAAAACACACACAACACCACACACACAACACACATATTTTAATATAATAATATATAATATATATATATAATATAAAAATATATATATATATGTAATAATTTTTATAATATAGTAATATATTTTTATATATATATATATATTTATTTATATACCGACACAACACAGACACCATTCACCCTCACTCTCTCTCACTCTCTCACTCTCTCTCTCTCTCTCTTCTCCAACCCTTCTCCCTCTCTCCTCTCTCCTCTCTCTCTCTCTCTGTGGTTGTTGGGGGGGCTGCTAAAACGTTTTTAACGGGCTCTTTGGCATTTTTTAAAAATTTTCTTATAGTTTATTGATAGTATTTTTAAAAAAAAAAAAGGTTTTAGAAAGGGGTGCTTTTTAAGTTTGAATCGGTTTTTTTGTTTTTGACGTAACCTGAAAAATCAATGCTCTCTCTCTCTCTCTCCCCCCCCCTCCTCCCCTCTCGGCTCTCTCTCACCCCCAATCTCTTCCCTCCCCTCTCTCTCCCCCCCTCTCTCTCCTCCTCTCTCTCTCTTTTTTTTGCTTTTTGCTGTCTCCCCTCTATTTTACTTTACCATATTACTTCTTTAAATCATGAATCAGTTCATGTTAAGTTCAATTAATTTTAAAATTAAGTTTTTAACGTATATCTTTTTTCTAAAATCAAAAAAAAATCTGTGTACCTTTATTTTAAAACGTTCAGGTCAGTTGGGGATTATAACTTTAAACTATCACGTCTTTTAAATCATTTTGCGTTTTTAGTCGGTTTTTTCCCCTTGTTTTGTTATAGTTTTAACCCAAAGGGAGGGCCGTATGAAAAAAAAGTATATCGCATCTTATTCTGTTCCCCTTTGGAAAATAAAATTCTTTTCATTTCATCCTCCCCTCTCTCTCCTTCTCCTCTCCCTCTCTCTCTCTCTCTTCCCCTCCCCTTTCTCTCTCCCCCTCTCTCCTCTCTCCCCCTCCCCTCCCTTTTCCCTCCTCTCCTCTCTCTCCTCTCTTTTGCATTTGCGCCTCCCCTCTATTTTATTTTATCCATTTCACTTAATTATAATCAAGTATCGAGAAAAAATGAGAGGGGGAAGAGAACCAACTGGAATATTTTTTAAAAAAAAAAAGCCTTATACTTTTGGAGGGGTTGCCGAACTGTTGTACTTTGGGGGGGGGGGGGGGGGGGGGGGGGGGGGGGGGGGGGGGGGGGGGGGGGGGGGGGGGGGGGGGGGGGGGGAGCAATAGTTACACAAAATGTTATTGTATAAAAAAAAAAGTCGTTACAAAAATGTCTTAGGATAATAGTTTGTGTGTTTGTGTGTGCACAGAGAAGAGAGAGAGAGAAAAAAGAGAGAGAGAAGTAACAAAGAGGGGAAGATAGAGAGAAAAGAGATAGAAATAACGAGAGAGAGAGGAGAGAGAGAGAAGAGAGAGAAGAGAGAGATTTGAAAAAACCAAATACAGTTTTTTACATTGCCGAAAACAATTTTACAAACAGACTCTGCGACCAAATATTGAAAAAAAAGTTTGCGCTAGTAAAAACCAGAAATTTTAAAATAAACAGGGCCGCGGGGAACAAAACACACACGCGCGCACGCACACAGCACCACCCACACATCATACACTTATGCTCAAAATTTCACAGACTATACCAAATTGAGTTTCAAAAACAACACACAAAAAAACAAAAAAAGTAACAACAAAATATGTAATAACCAAAAAATCCAAAAATTTCCCCCAAACCCCCCCCCCACCCCACCCCAACCCCCCCCACAAAATCTACCTTAAGAATTAAACCCAAAGAAAAATGTCATATTCACAACAAAAAACCATGCCGAATGGGACAAAAAAACAATGCACACCAAGAAATCAGTTACCGTGAGTAGGGAAAAACAAAATAGGGGATAAGTGGTCGTGGTCTAGGGAAACGCGCCTTCTGAAAGCAAAAGCCCGGGGTCGAAATGTGCGGTGTTCGAATCCCTTTGGGGACCGAAACTTTTCCTCACCATTAGTCATGATGGTAGTCGGGGGCCCAGTCTTTCGGATGAAACATGTCTGGGCCCCTTTTACACATAATTAATAAACGCCGAAAAAAAACCCCCCGGCAAAAAAAAGTTTTCCCCGGGAAAATTTTTAAAAAAAGCCACTCTGAACGAAACAAAAACAGTTGCAGACAGGAAACAGAAAAAAAAAAATGGGGGGCGCTGCCTTTTGGGACCACTTTCCCCAAAGAAGCACCCAAAAGTCACCAGAGAAATAATTATCGTGACTTAATTTTTAAAATAAAAAAAAAAAATAAAAAAATCAATGAGGATTTACGCCCAAAAAGGGGGCATTGGCCTTTTCCCGGCGCCAACAACAATGCAACGCATCATCACAAGGGACAAGAACCAAAACAATTGATAAACAATATACTTCCATTGTAACAGTCATTTAGTACAACGCAAGTGGGAAAAGGGAGACAGGGAGATAGGGAACAACTATAGACGAAAGATAGGACAGAGAAGACAATACACGGGCAAAAAATGGAATTTTACGATAAAACCAAATACATTGCAAAACATAAACACACTGATCAAAGAAGTAAAATAAGCAGGGACAAGTTTACACTTAAAACTGTTTATTAAGAATACTACTTTATATTCATTTGGGACAATGCATAAGTTAACATACCACAAACACAAAAAAAAACATGTCACCACTTTGTTTAAAAAATCCAGAAACTACATTAATATTAGGTAAACTTTTTTTGCAACATTTAGCTGAAAATGAATACAGCTGAATTTCGTAATATTATCCAGGGACATCTAAATTTTGGGATAGAAAAAGCTTTATTTGAAAGATCTAAACCTTTCACGGAAGAAACAAAACAGAAAGAAAAGAGAGAGAGAGAGGGGAGAAGAGAGAGAAAGAGAGAGAAGAGAGAGAGAATAACCCATTTCCAAAAAAAAGTAAAAACCGTCTGCTCAAAAACAAAAAAAAAACAACAAAACAAAAACATAAATATATATATATATATAAAATATATATAAATATTATATATATAAACATAAATATAATAAAATAAATTATAATTATATATATATAAAATATATATTATATAAAATATAAAAAGGGAAAGGGAAAGGGTCCCCATAACCATAAGGCGTAAAAGGGGGGCGAGGCGTCAGAACCCACTTCTTAGGGGCCCGCAAATTTAGGGCGGCGCCCATCTCCTCTCCCCCCGCTGCTTTTCCTTCCCTGACCCTAAAGAGGGGAGGGACCCATTTCCTGGGGAACGAGGGAACGTACTGAAGCCAAGGCGCGCAAACGGGCAACCCCTCCAACTGGGAACCACGCTCGACGCTGCTAAAATTTGGGTGGGGGAAAGCGATTGCTCCAACCCCTGAGCTATCCCGCCCCGTATATTATTAAAAATATATAAAATATAAAATATAATATAATATATATATATAAAATATATAATAAAAAATAAAATTAAATGTATATATTTAAACAGAACTAATAAATATTCTGCAGAAACTACTTCCGAAACAGCATTACGGGGAAAAAAAAAGAAAACCGTCGTACACGATTCCGATTATTAGAATAAACAAATCGTTAACACTGACACGTAGGGTTGGAATTTCACAGGGGTTCTGGAAACGGAACGATCCCTTCATCTCCTTCTTGATCACCTTGTCCATCACTCGCTGTGGGCCACAGTGAACCAGTTCTTCCACCCCCCCCCCTCGCCCCTTTTTACATCACGGGACCCCAAAACAAACCCCCACACCCCCAAAACCTTTTTAAACCACCAAAACCCAAAACCCCAAACCCCACTTTAAAAAGTTAAACCCCCAAACCAAAATTTAAAAAAGTGGGAGGTCGGGGCCTGCCAAACACTTTCCCCAGTTCTTTGAGGTGTCGTCAAAAACCGCCCGAAAAAACCCAGGGGAACTGGCCAGCTTTACTGTAACTGGGAATTTTCAAGGAGGAAGGAAAGAACATCGGGGTTTGGTGTCACACTTCCCCCCGTCTTTGGAGGTGGGGGGTTTCGAAAAAAACGGGTTTAGAAACAGGGGGCCCGGAGAGTCCCGGGGGGGGGGCAAACTAAAACCTTTTTCTGTGATTAGAGGGCCGCCCCCCCCTGGGATTTTAAACCCCAAAACCTGGCGCCTGGGGGGTTGGAAGAGAACGTGGGGGTTTAGATCTACGGGGGTTTTTTTAGGAAGGGCCGGGGAAATTCCGCCCCGGTTCCTTCCCGTCCCCAAACCTTTGAGGTTTTTCCCGGCAGAAACGGCTTAAAACCGGGGACTTGGTTTGGGGTGAACAGGCATAAAAAAATGTTCCCAAATTTTTGTTTTATGTTTTCCCAAAACGTCTAAAATTTGCCCAACAAAAATACAAACCCTTTGGGGTCCCCATTGCAAAGTTTTTTTTTCCAAATTTTTTGCCTTAGTAAAAACCGTCTTTTTCCCGGTTTTTTTTGGGAAGGTCATTTAAGGGTTTTTAAAAAAAACCCCAAAAATTTTTTAAAAGGCCGTGATTCACTTCCTATTTTCAAAACTCTTCATTTTCTCTTTCTTCCCCCAAACCCAAAACCCCTCCCACCCCCCTTTTTTCCCCAAAATTTACCCCTCCCCCTTTAAAAAAAAAAGGGGGGCCCCCCCTTTTTTTCTACCCCAAGTTTCAAAGGGGTTTTTATTGACAAAAAAAAAACCCCCCGGGGGTTTAATTTTTAAAGAGGGGGCGTTATATCTCTCCTTTCTTTTTTCATTTAAAAACCTTCCCTTCTTTTTCCCCAAAAAAGCACCCCCCCCAAAAATCATAGGGTACAAACAAAACGGGGATTTAAATGGGGGGCCTTCCCCTCAGGCATAAAATCTTTTCCCCAAGTTAGAATGAAAAGGTTTTGTATAAATTCAAAATAGGGGCAACCAAAAAGGGTTTTTTAATTTTTTTTAAAAAAAAGTTTTTAAAATTTTTTCTTTTTTAAAATTTTGGGGAATAAAAACCAAAGTCTTTTTTTAAAAAAGTCCCCGTTTTTGCATTTTGTAAAATTTTGGGACTTGACATGGAAGGGGGTGTGGGTGTTGGATTGGCCTGTTCATTACTTTTTTTAAGTTAGAAAAACTTTTGTTCTTTGATTTAAAACAAAACCAAAAAAACTATTGGTACCTTCTGGTTTTTTTTTTTTTTGTTTTTTTTTCCCCCCTTTTTTTCCCGTTTTTTTGGATAGGACATTTTGCTTTTTTTTTTCCCCCTTTTCCCCTTTTTCTTTTTTAAAATTTTTTCCGCCCCTCCCTTTTTTTTTTTCCCCCCTTTTTTTTTCTTCTTTCCCCCATTTTAACCCCCCCCCTTTTTTTATTTGTGGGCCCCCTTTTTTTTTTTCCCTTTTATAAAAAAAAAAACAAAAAACAAAACCCCTTTCTCTTCTTTTCTTCTTTCCTTCTTCTTCTTTTTTTTTCTTTCTTTTTTCCCTTTTTTTTCCTTCTTTGTTTTTCTTTTTTTTTTTTTTTCTTTCTTTCTTTCTTTTTCTTTTTTATTTCTCCCCCTTTCTTTCCTTATTTTTCTTTTCCTTTTTTATCCCTTTTCCCTTATCTTTTTCCTTTTTTTTGATTTTGGATTCCCCCATAAAACCCTAGGCAAACAACAAAATCACACTTTTTCCTTTTTTTTCCTTTTCCTTCAAACCCTTTCTCCCCCTTTTTTTTTTTCTTTTTCTCCCTTTTCTTCTTTTTTCCAAGGATGGGGAAAAAGGGGCCAAAGGGGTGTTTTTTTTTTTTAAAAATTAAAAGCCCCCCCGGAAAACCCGTTTTTGTAAATTTTGTGCAGAGTCTGCACATGTGTAGTGTTTTTGTGGGGTGTGCGTGTTTTTGGGGTTTTTTTTTTTTGGGTTTTTGGTGCGGGGGGGTTCTATGGAAAGGTTTTTTTTTTTTTATTTAAATGTAAAAAGAAGGCTTTTCGGTAAGGGACATAGATTAAATAAAATCCACTAAATACCAAAAACTATTTTGGTTTACTTTCTCTCTGTGTCTTGCTGTCTCTGTCCTGTCTTGTCTGTTGTTTCTCCCCTCTTATTTGCTGTTTTTTGTTGCTGATTCTGTTTGTTGTTCTACCTCGTTCTTATCCTTCTTTTTCTTTCGTCTCTCTCTTTCTTCTCTCTCTTCCCCTTTTCCTCTCCTCTCTCTCCTCGCTTACCCCTTTCTCGTCTTCTCTCACTCTCTCTCTCTCTCTCTTCTCTCTCCTCCCCTCCCTCCTTCCTCCCTCCCCCTTTTCTCCTTTCCCTTTTCTTCTCATCCCCTTCCCCCTTTTTTCTCTCTCCTCTCTCCCTTCGTCTTTCTTTTCTCTGTGCCCCTTTTTCCCTTCTCCACTCCGCCCCTTTACTTTCTCTTTTTTCCTTTTTTTGTCTTTTTGTGTTCTTGTTCTTGGTCTTCCCACAAAAAAACAAACAACACGATTCACTTGTCTTTCTTTCTTTCTTTCTTTTTTTTTCCTTTGGGGTGGGTGTGTTGTATTAATCATGGGTCGGGTGGTGTTATTTTGCGCCACACTGCAAAAAAGGCCCAGGGCTCTTTTTCCCTTGGGTGTGGTTGAAATCTTTTCCCGTTGCATACGCTTTGCCTTCGCGGTAAAATGTAATATTATGCAGCCTCTTTCCTCGAGGCCACATTCCCTTTTGTTCATACTGTGCTGCGTAGTGGGGGGGAGTTGTGGCAGATCAAAATATCTCCACACTGTTAAAATTTCCTTTCTTCTCTCGCACATATCTTTCAGAGAAGGGACATGCGGGGCACACAACTTCCTCTTCTCCGCCCAGACCAATTTTTCCCCCATCCCCCTCTATCTCTCTCTCTTTCTCCTCTCCTCTCTCCTCCCCCCCCTTTTTTCTCCCTACTCCCCCCCCCCTCTCCCCCCTTCATTCCCCCCTTTTTCCCCCTTCCCCCCCTTTTTCCCCCCCAAAAACACGAACATACATCACACACATACAAAATATTTACAGTCATAGTTACACTAACACACACAATGTAATTCTGGTTTTTTTATTATTCATATGACTTGGCGATGCTTTTTTAGAATGGATTATGAAATGAAACCATGTGTTAAACTAAAACCAATTCGTAAAACGTGTTATTTTGTCTGTAGTTCATAAAATTGTATGTGTTATAGCACATACTCTATTTCGAGTTCTGTTTCATATATATGTATATGCTTTGCTCTTTTATGATTGTGTGATGACTTCCTTTTTTGATTTAGTGTGTTTGATACAAAACATGGCAAAAAACCCAACGTTATGACTCACTAACTGGCCACTACATATTTCCAAATTAAAGAGACAGACAGACAGAGAGAGAGAGAGAATAACTAACATCCAGAAAGAACAACTAGGATATCTAGCCGCTACAAAAAAGCGATATATTTCATCATTTACACATGGCCTAAAATACACCAGATTGTCACATCGACAACATTGACATATACACTGTGAATTGATATTTAGTAGAATTAACTTCCGTAAATAGCAGTACTTGAAAAATTGAAGAAAACGCAGTCACACCCGATTTCTGAGTCAAATCGACACAATTGACACCGTAGGCTGAGACATTCACAGGGTGTACTGGAAACGGAACCTGGATCCCTTCATCTCCTTCTCGATCGCCTTGTCCATCATCTCGCTGTGGGTCACGGTGAACCAGTTCTTCCAGTCCCCCACCTCGCCCTTTCTGTACATCAGAGGCACCCCAAACTTATCAATCCAGTACTGCCTTTACGATCCAGCATTTGGCCAAAGGAGCACTTGTCCACGATGTCTCGGATGGTGTCGTCATCCGCTGAAGAGCCCAGGAACTTGGCCAGTTCTTTGACTTTGTTGAAAGCGTCGGCCTGAAGTTCTTCATAGGACAGAAGGAAGAAAGGCAGGTCGGGTCTGCTGTCCATCACCTTCTCCCAGTCTCTTAGGTAGGCAAAATAGCTGCTACTTTCCACCTGACCTGTCAAGAACAGCCCCGTGAGGTAGTCCCCGAACTGACCGCTATACTGGAAGCTGGGGATTTTGCAAATGTGATGGTAGAGAGACACAGCAACATCTTTGGGGTTTCGGTAGATAAACAGCAGCTTGACCTTGCCGTCTTGGACGGCTGGGGGCAGTTGTCGAAAGAGAACGTGGGTGTTGAGGATTCTTTGCGGGGGTAGCCGGGAGAGATCGGAGTCGGGGGCATACTCCAGCATCCACCGTTCCTTCTCTGTGACCTCCACCTTAGAGGTGCCGGCCCGAAGCATCCTGACCATCTCCCACAGCCAGTGGCAGCCTGTTTTGGGGTAGGAGCAGAGCAGGACGTCGTCTTCAAGGATGCCTACGTTGTGGATGTTTTCCAGGATGTCTTGTTGAAAGTCTCCGGCCGCGAGATACTGTCCCTGCTCCCCATACCGCAACAGCTGGATCGTCTTGCCGGCCGGGTCAGCATACTGGACTACTGGCATTTTGTTTTCCGCTTCAAGGATCACTGAAAGAAAGGGAAAAACACTTGTCACGTACACTGAGCAACACTTACAAAAACACAGGCCTCTACACAAGGC
>CM054151.1:32935548-32948048 GCA_028751875.1 Rapana venosa | reverse complement strand
AAAGAAAAAAGTAAGAAGGAAAGAAAAAAGAAGAAAGAGAAAAGTGGTGTGTCTGTTTTTTGTGTGTTTATTTTTGGGGGGAATCAACAAGCAGAGCCCAAAAAGGGAGAGGCACACAAAGATGAAGAGAGATAGGGGTTGGGAGAGAGAGGGAAGGGGAAAAGAGAGGGGGAAAAGGAGAGAGGGAGAGGAGGGAGAGAGAAGAGAGAGAGAAGATGAGAGAGAGAGAAAGAGAGAGAGAGAGAGAAGAGAGAGGAATGAAAAGGGCCAGACAGACAGACAGATAGTCGGGCAGACATACAAACAAAAAAATGGAGAAAGAGAAAAAGGGGACAAACAGAACAGACAAAAAGAGACAAAACAAGACACACATAAGAAGACCAACATAGTTTTTTGGTTTTTGATTTAATTTTAATGTCTTTTAAACCGAAAAGCCCCCTTTTTTTACAAACATTTAAAAAAAAACTGTTCAAAAAATGGGACCACGCAAAACGCACACATACACACACACACGCCCCACAAAAAAACACATACACATTTCGGGGACCGCCCCAAAAAATTTTACAAAACTGCTTTAAACCCCGGGGGGACAAAATTTTTAAAAAAAGCACATGCGTCCTTATTCCCCCTCATCCTTTGAAAATAAAAAATATATTAAAAAACTTTTAAAAAAAAATTAAAAACCCTTCAAAAACGTTGTCACACTTAATATGATAATTATACAAAGCCCTTTTTTTATCATTCTACAAAAGTCCTGGGGGAAAAAAAGAGTTTTAGCTTGGCTAACGGAGTGGACGGGCCAAATTTCCGTGTGTACACTCAAAAACCCTGGGTCCTTTTTTTGCTTCCGTCCCCCGTCCTCATGTTTAACTCTAGGTGGGGCACTGTACTGTGGGACCCCAACAGATAGGTGCTTTGCTTTCCCCTGTACCCCCCAAAGTCCACTCAAAAGGCAAGATCAAAAACGTTCCACCTACTTGTGAAAATTAAAAGGTGAAAGCCCCCTTTTGGTTTTGCCCCCCTAGGATGGAAAAATGACAAATTTTTTTTTCTCCCCCCAACTGTTAATAGTCCCCTTTATATGTTTTTTGTTCTTGTGAAAAAGACCCCCTCCCCTCTCTCACTCTCCAGGGTGTGTATGAAAGTATGATGTATGTTGGGGTGTGGTGTGAGTGTGTCTGTGTTTGTGTGAAGAAAAGGGGAGAAAAGAGAAAAGGAGGGGAAAAGAGAGAGAGGGGAGAGGAGAGAAGAGAGAGAAACCCCACGGCTTTTTAAATTAAACCTGTTTTTGGGAGTGTCAATCAAAACCCCAAATTAATGCCCTTTGCACAGAGAAAAAAACAGCGGGGGAAAACCAAACAATCCCTTTTTTTTCTTCATGAGGGGCATGAAATTTTGGAAAAAAAAAACTTTGACAAATTTCAAAAAAATTTGCCTTTTAAAGAAATATAAAAGGTTGTTAGAATTTGAAAATTTAAGGAAAATTTAAATTTGAAAATTTCGAAAATTAGTGAATGTTAATCACGGGCATTTTAAACCCAAAATTTTGTTTTATTTACACTTTCTTTTAGTAAACGCGTTAAAAACCACTAAACAAAAACCCAAGAAAAAACCCGGTACTTCACTAGGGCCGTTTCTCCCGGGAAAGACCTTTCCAACTATTGCATTTTTTAAAAAGGGGGAGCAGGGACAGTATCTTTCGCGGGCGGACACTTTCCCCAGGACGTCCGGGGAAACACCCCAAAACGGGGCATAATGGAAAAACAAACTTTAAATGCTCTGCCCTCCCCCAAAAAAAACAAGGCTGCCACGGTTGGGGGAGTTTGGCCGGGAAATTTTTTCGGGCCGGCACCTTTTAAGGGGGAAAAGGGCACAGAAAAAAGGAAGGGTGGATGCGGAGTTTCCCCCCCCGACTCCAAATTTCCCCCGGGCACCCCCGCATAGAATCCCAACCCCCCCACTTTTCTTTTTCGACAACTGCCCCCACCCCGTCCCAAACGGAAAGGGGTCAACTGCTTTTTATCTACCGAAACCCCAAAGATTTTTGCTGTGCCCCTTCTTTTAACCACCCACATTGAAAAATTTCCCTTATAAATAAGGGGGTCATTTTGGGGGACTACCTCACGGGCTGTTTTTAAACGGGTAAAGATGATTTTCGGACAGCTACTTTACCTACCTAAGAACTGGAGAAGGTGATGGACAGCAGACCCGACCTGCCTATTTTCCCTTTTCTGTCCTATGAAGAATTTCGGGCCACGCTTTTTTAACAAAGTCAAAAAACGGCCAAGTTCCTGGGCCCCTTCGGGCGGAGGGACGACACCTTTCCAAAGACATCGTGGACAAGTGCCCCTTTGGGCCCAAATGGGGATCGTAAAGGGCAGCCCCCTGGATTGTTAAGTTTGGGGGTCCCCGGGTATGTACGGGAAAGGGCGAGGGGGGGGACGAAAACTGGTTTCCCCTTGGGCCCAAACAGCGAGATGATGGAAAAAGGTGATCAAGAAGGAAAAGAAGGGATCCAATTCCTTTTTCCAGTACCACCCTGTGAAATTCCAAGCCAACGCTGTCAGTTTAAACCCGATTTGTTTTATTCACATAATCAGGGACCCGGTAGGGACGGGAAGTATTTTTTATTTTCCCCAGAAATGCTTTTTTCCGGGAAAAGGTAAAATTCCCTGCAAATATTTAATTTCCTTTGTTAAAAAATATATACATTTATATATAAATTATAATTTTAAAAATAAAAAATAAAAATATATTTTAAAAAAATATATATAAAATATAAATATTAAATTTTTATATATATATATACCGGGGAGGGGAATAGCTCAGGTTTGGAGCACTCGCTTTCCCCCCCCCAAGTTAAGCGCGCCCGAGCGTGGTTACCATTTGGGAAAGGGTAAACCGTTTTGCGCCCCTTTGGGGCTTCAGTCCAGTTCCCTCTTTCCCCCAGCTGTAAAGGGGTACCTGCCCCTTTAGGGTCAGGGAAGGAAAGCGGGCGGGGGAAAGGAAAAGGGGGGCCCCCCAATATGCGGGCCCTAGAGAAGTGAGGCCCTTCGCGCCTCGCTCCCCTCCAAATTTTAAATGGGTTTATGGGACTCCTTTACCTTCCCTTTTAAAAATATATATTATATATATAATATTTTAATATTTTATTTATAAAAATATATTATAAAATATAAAAAATGTAAAAATAATAAAATTATAAAAATAAAATTTAATATAAATTATTAATTTTAATATTAGGGTCTTTGTTTTTGGGTTGTTTTTGTTTGTTTTTGAGCAGCCCGGGTTTTACTATTTTCTCTTTCGGGAAAATGGGTTATTCCTCTCTCCTCTCTCCCCCCTTTCTCTTTTCCCCTCTCTCTCTCTTCTCTCTTCTCTCTCTCTCTGCCCTCTGTCTGCCCTTTTCACTGTGCAAGGTTCTAGATACATTTAAAATGAAGCATATTTGTCTATCCCCCCAAATTTCAGATAGTCCTGGATAACTATTACGAAATTAAAGCTGTTTTCATTATCAGCAAAATCATTTTTGCAAAAAAAAAATTTTTTACCTAAATTTTAATGTAGTTTTTTGGTTTTTTAAAAATAAATGGTGACATTTCCTTTTTGTGCTTTTGAGGGTATTTTAAAATTTTTATCATTGTACCAAATGAAAACTACAACGTACGATATCTTAATAAACATTTTTTAAATTTTTGAATTTTTGTCACCTTTGGGCTTTTATTTTTTAGTTCCTTTTTCCTTGATCAGCCCCGTGTATTTTTTGCAAAGATATTTTTGGTTTTTACGGGTTAAAAATTTTCAAATTTTGACCTGTTTATGTGTTCTTTTTTTACCCGGGGGATAACACCAAAGGGGGGGGGGGGGGGGGGGGGGGGGGGGGGGGGGGGGGCTAAAAAAGGACAAAAAATTAGGGGGGGGGGGGGGGGGGGGGGGTTTTGAAATTGTGGGGTTGGTTGTTTTGTTTTTTAGAGGGATGGAAGCACCCTTTTTTGGCGAAATCCCATTGAATTTTTTTTTTTTTTTTAAATTTTTTTTATTTATACAAATTAAGCACGCATAATTATTTCTCTGCGTGCCCTTTGGGGCGGGGTTTCTTTTTGGGGGAAAAGTGCGTCGCCACAAGGGGCAGCCCCCCAACCCATTTTTTTTTTTCTTTTTCCCGGGCGCAACTGTTTTTTTTTCGCATCAGGTTGGTTTTTTTCTACAGAATTTTGCCGGGGACAACTTTTTGGTTGGCCGGGTTTTTTTAAAACGTGCTTTTTAATAATTATTTGAACACAGGGAAACCCACGACTTATCGTTTCTTTCCCCGAAAAAACAAAGGGGCCCAACTACCACTCATATCAAAAGGGAATGAGGAAAAATTTTTCGGGTCCAAACGGGATTCAAAACCACCGCACATTTTGGGAACCCATTTTTTGCTTTCTAGCCCGGGCGCTTTTACCTCTAAAACCAACCGACCCCCTTTTTCCAAACTCATTTAGGGATTTCCATACCACGGAAACGATTTCATGCGTGTGCATAGTTTTTTTTGATCCTATTCGGCATGGTTGTTTTGTTTGAAAATACTGACTTTTTGCATTGGTTTTTAATTTCCCTTATAGTGTAATTTTTGCGGGGGGGGGGTTGGGGGGTGGGGGGGGGGTTTGGGGGGTAAAAAATTTTTTTGGGTTTTTTTGGTTTTTAACATATCTTTGTTGTTACTTTTTTTTTTTTATGTGTTTTGTTCTTAAAACCCAAAATTTGCTAATACGTCGGTGAAATTCTTGAGCATAAGGAAATTTTATTTTGGGGTGCTTTCCTGTTTCGTGCGCGCCCCTCGTGTTTTGTGTGCCCGGGCGCGCGCGGGGGTTTTACTCTAAATTACTGGTTTTTGACTAGCCCAATTTTTATTTCATATATTTGGTCTCCCAGAGAAACCAAAGTTTTAAAAATCTTTTTTTCGGCAATGTAATCACGGTTTTGGGTTTTTAAATCAACCTCCCCTTCTCTCTCCTTTTCCTCTCCCCCTCTCCCCTTTCCGCTTCTCTCTCCCCGCTCTATCTTCTATCTCTCCCCTCCTCTATCTCTCCTCTCTCTGTCTACCCCTTCTTTTCTCTCTCTCTCTTTTTCCTCTCGTCTCTCTCTTTGTCACACAAAACAAACACACAAACTTTTTAATCCAAAGACATATTTTTTTGTAACGGGACTTTTTTTTAAAAAATAACATTTTGTCGTAACTATTGCCCCCCCCCCTCTCCCCCCCCCCCCCCCCCCCCCAAACCAAAGTAACTAAGCAGTTTCCCAACCCCCCCAAAAATTGGGGGGTTTTTTTTTTTAAAAAAAATTTTTTTTTTTTTTCCCCCTTTTTTTTTTTTTTTTTTTTAAAAAAAAAAATTAAAAAAAAAGGGGGGGGAAAGGAAAAAAAGGGGAAAAAGGGGGGGGGGAAAAAAAAAAAAGAGAGGGGGGAGAGAGAGAGAGAAAGAGAGAAAAAAAAAAAGAGGGGGAGAGAAGAGAGGGGGAAAAAAAGAAAATTTTTAAAAAAACAAAAAACCCCAAAAAGGGGGTTTTTTTTCCCCCTTTTTTTTTAAAAAAAAAAAAAAAAAAAAACAAACAAAAAAAAAAAAAAAAAAATAAAAAAAAAAAATTTTTTTAAAAAAAAACCCAAATTTTTTTTTTTTAAAAAAATATAAAAAATTTTTTTAAATTTTTTAAAAAAAGGGGGAAAAAAAAAAAAAATTTAAAATTAAAAAAAAAGAAAAAAAGGGGGCAAAAAAAAAAAAGGGGAAAAGGGGAAAAAAGGGGGGGGGGAAAAAGAAAAAAAAAGGGGAAAAAAGGGGGAAAAAAAAGAGAAAGAGAGAGAGGGGGAAAAAAAAAAAAAAACCCCAAAAAAAAAAAAGGGAAAAAAAAAGGGAAAACCAAAAAAAAAAAAATAAAATTTTAAAAAATTTTTTTTTTAAAAAAAAAAAAAAAAAAAAAAAAAAAAAAAAAAAAAAAAAGGGGGAAAAAAAAAAAAAAAAAAAAAGGGGAAAGGGGGGGGGGGGAAAAAAAATTTAAAAATTTTTTTAAAAAAGGGAAAAAAAAAAAAAAAAAATTTTTATTTTTTTTTTTTAAAAAAAAAAAAAATAAATTTTAAAAATTTTTTTTTTTTTTTTGGGGTTTTTTTTTTTTTTTTTTTTTTTGGGGGGGTGGTTTGTGTGGGGTTTTTTCCCCCCTTTTTTTTTTTAAAAAAAAATTTTTTTAAAAAAACCCCCCCTTTTTCCCCAAAAAAAATTTAAACCCCCCCAACAACAAAAAAAAAAAAAAACAACCCCAAAACAATACATACAAAACCCCCAAAAAAAAAAAACCCCCCCCCCCCCAAACCCCTTTTTTTTCCCCCAAAACCCCCCCAAAAAAAAAACCTTAAAAATTTAAAAAACCCCCAAAATTCAACCAAAAAATTTTTTCCCCAAAAATTTTTTTTCTTTTGGGGGGGCCGGGGGGCCCCCCGGGAATTTGGCCCCTTTTTGGGAAAATTTCCCCCCCCAACCCCCCCTTCCCCTTTAAAAATTAAAATTTTTTGTCCCCCCCCCAAAAAAAAAAATTTTTTTTTTTTTAAAAAAACCCCCCCCCCCCCCCCAAACCCCCCCTTTGTTTTAAAAAAAAATTTCCCTTTTTTTTCCCCTTTTTTTCAAAATTTTTTTTTTTTTTTCCCCCCCCCCTTTTTCCCCCCCCCCCCTCTCTTTCCCCCCCCCAAAAAACCCCCCCCCCCTTTTTTTTTTCCCCCCCCCTTTCCCCCCCCCCCCCCCCCCCCCCCTCCCCCCCCTTTTTTTTAAAACCCCCCCCCCCCCCCCCCCCCCCCCCCCCCCCCCCCCCCCAAAACCCCCCCCCCCCAAACCCCCCCCCCCCCCCCCCAAAAATTCCCCCCCCCCCCACCCCCCCCCCCTTTCCCCAAAAACCCCCCCAAAAAACCCCCCCCCAAAAAAAAACCCCCAAAAAATTTTTTTTTTTTTTTAAAAAACCCCCCCCCCCCGGGAAAAAAAAATTTTTTTTGGGGGTTTTTTTTCCCCTTCCCCCCCCCCAAAAAAAACCCCCCCCTTTTTTTTTAAACCCCCAAACCCCCCAAAACCCCCAAAATTAATCATTCCCCTTTAAAATTTTCCCCCTTTTTTAAAATTTCCCCTTAAACCCCCAAAAAACCCCCCAAAAACCCCCTTTTTTTCCCCCCTTTTCCCCCCCCCTTTTTAAAAAAAACCCCCCCCCCCCCCCCCCCTTCCCCCCCCCCCTTTTTCCCCTTTTTTTCCCCCTTCCCCTTTCCCCTTTTTTCCCCCCCCCCCCCCAAAAAAAAAAACCCCCCCAAAAAAAAAAATTTTTTTTTAAAAAAAAGGGGGGGTTTGGGGGGGGGGGGGGGGAAAAAACCCCCTTCCCAAAAAAAAAATTTTAAAAAAAAAATTTTTTAAAAAAAAAAAAATTAAAAAAAAATTCCCCCCCCCCCCACTTTTTTTTTCCCCCCCTTTTCCCAAAAAAAACCCCCCCCCCCCCCCCTTCCCCTTTAAAAAAAAACCCCCCCACCCCCCCCCCCCCCCCCCAAACCCCCCCCCCCCCCCCCCCCAAAAACCCCCCCCCAATCCCCCCCCCGGGCCCTCCCCAATCCCCCCCCTTTTTTTTTCCCCCCCCCCCCCCAAACCCCAACCCCCTCCCCCTTTTGGGCCCCCCCCCCCCCCTTTTAAAAATTTTTTTATTTTTTTTTTCCCCCCCCCCCCCCCCCCCCCCCCCCTCCTTTTCCCCCCCCCCCCCTTTTCCCCCCCCCCAACCCCACAAACCCCCACCCCAAAAACCCCCAAAAAAAAAAAAATCCCACCCCCCTTTTTTTTGGGGGGCCCTTTCCCCCCTTTTTCCCCCCCCCCCTTCCCCCCCACTCCCCCAAAAAACCCCCCCCCCCCCCCCTACACCCCCCCCCCCCTTTTTCCCCCCGGGGGCCCCCCCCCCCTTTTTTCCCCCCCCCCCAAAAAATTTTTTTCCCCCCCCTTTTTCCCCCCAAAAAAAACCCCCACCCCCCCCCCCACCCCTTTTTCCCCCCCCCAAACCAAAATTTTACCCCCCCAACCCCCCCAAAAAAAAACCCCCCCCCTTCCCCCCCCCCCCAAAAATTTAAAACCCCCCCCCCTTTTTTTTCCCCCCCCCCCTTTTTTAAAAACCAAAAAGGTTTTTTTTTTAACCCCAAATTTAAAAAAAAATTTTTTTTTAAATTTAGGGGCCCCCCCCCCACCCCCCCTCCCCTTTTCCCCCCCCCTCTCTTCCCCCCCCACTCCCTTTTCCCCCTTTTTTTTTTTTTATTTCCCAACCCCCCCAAAAAATTTTCCCCCCCCTTTAAAAAAAAAAACCCCTTTTTAAAAAATTTTTTAAAAAAACCCCCCCCCAAAAAATTTTTTCCCCCCCAAAACCCCCAAAAATTAAAAAAAAAATTAAAAAAAAAACCCCCCCCCCCCCCCCCCAACCCCAAAAAAAGGCCCCCAAAAAAAACCCCCCCCCAAACCCCCCCAAAAAAACCCCCCCCCCTTTTTTTTCCCCCTTTTTTCCCCCCCCCCCCCCCAAAAAATTTTAAAAAAAAAAAATTAAAAAAAACCCCCCCCAAACCCCCAAAAAACCCCCCCCCCCTTTTTTCCCCCCTCAAAAAATGGGGAAAAAAAGGGGGCCCCCCCCCCTTTTTTTCCCCCCCCCCCCCTTTTTTTTTAAAAAAAAAACCCAAACCCCCCCCCCTTTTTTAAAAAAAAAAAAAACAAAAAAAAAACCCCAAACCCCCCCAAAAAACCCCCCAAAAAAAAAGGGGTTTTTTAAACCCCCCCCCCCTTTTTTTTTTGGGAATTTTCCCCCTTTCCCCCCCCCCCCCCCTTTTTTAAAAAAAAAAAAAACCCCCCCTTTTTTTTTTTAACAAAAAATTTTAAAAAACCCCCCCCACCCAAAAATTTCCCCCCTTTTTTCCCCCCCTTTTTTCCCCCCCCCAAACCCCCCCCCCCCCCCCCGGGGGCCCCCCCCCCCCCCCCCCCCCCATTTAAAAAATTTTTTTTTTCCCCCCCCCCCCCAAAAACCCCCCCCCCAAAAACCAACCCTCCAAATTTTTTAAAAAAAATTTTCCCCCAATTTTTTTTTAAAAACCCCCCCAAAAACCCCCCCAAAACCCCCCAAAAAAAGGGGTCCAAAAAAAACCCCCCCCCAAAAAAAACCCCCCTTTTTCCCCCCCCCTTTTTTCCCAAACCCCTTTTTTTTTTTTTCCCTTTCCCCCCCCTTTTTTTCCCCCCCCCCCTTAACCCCCCCGTTTTTTTTTGGGGCCCCCCCCCCCCCCAATTTTTTTTTTTTTTTTTTTTTTTTTTTCCCCTTTTAACCCCCAAAACCTTAAATTTTTCCCCCCCCCTTTCCCCCCAAAAAAATTTTTTCCCCCCCTTTCCTTAAATTTTTTCCCCCCAAAAAACCCCCCCAAAAAAAAAACCCCCCCGGCCCCCCCGGCCCCCAAAACCAAAAAAACCCCCTTTTTTTCCCCCCCCCCTTTTTTTTGGGGGGAAAAAAAATTTTAAAAAAACCCCCCCCCCCCCTCCCAAAAAAAACCCCCCCCCCCCCCCCAAAAACCCCCAAAAACCCCCCCCCCCTTTTTTTAAAACCCCCCCCAAAAATTTCCCAAAAAAAAAAACCCCCCCCCCCCCCAAAAAAACCCCCCCCCCAAAAAAAAACCCCCCCCCCAAAACCCCCCCTAAAACCCCCCCCCCCCCAAAAAAATTTAATTTCCCCCCCAATTTTTAAAAAAAATTTTTTCCCCCTTTTTTTCCCCCCAAAAAACCCCCCCCCCCCCAAAAAACAAAACCCCCCAAAAAAATTAAAACCCCCCCCCCAAAAAAACCCCCCCCCCCCCAAAAAAACCCCCCCCCCCCCCCCCCCAAAAAACCCCCCCCCCAAAAAAAAAAAAAAAACCAACCCCCCCCCCCCCCCCCCGCCCCAAATCTTTAAACCCCCCCCCCAACCCCCCTTTTTTTTTCCCCCCCCCCCCCCCCCCCAAAAAAAAAAATTTTTTTCCCCCCCAAAACCCCCCTTCCTTTTTAAAAAAACCCCCCCCCCCCCCCCCCCCCCCCCCCACCCAAAAAAACCCCCCCCCCAAAACCCCCAAACGGGAAAAAAACCCCAAAAACCCCCCCCCCCAAAAAAAACCCTAACCAAAAAACCCCCCTTCCCCCGGGGGGGCCCCGGGGCCCCCCCTTCCCCCCAAACCCCAAAAAAGAAAAAACCCCCCCCCAAAAAACCCTTTTTCCCCCCCTTTTTAAAAAAAAAAAGGGGGGACCCCTTTAAAAAAAACCCCCCCCCAAAAAATTTAACCCCTTTTTCCCCCCCCCCTTTCCCCCCCCCCCCCCCCGGCCCCCATTTCCCCCCCCCAAAAATTCCCCCCCCCCAAACCCCCCCCCAAAAAAAAAAAACCCCCCCCCCAAACCCCCCCCCGGGCCCTTTTTTTAAAAAAAACCCCCCCCCCAAAAAAAAAACCCCCCCAAACCCCCCCTCCCCGGGGAAAAAACCCCCCCCCCCGGAAAAAAAAACCCCCCCCCCCCTTCCCCTCCCCCCCTTTCCCCCTTCCCTTTTCAACCCAAACCCCCCCTTTTTCCCCCCCCCTTTTTTCCCCCAAAAAAACCCCGTTTTTAAAACCCCCCCAACCCCCCCCAACCCCTTTTTCCCCCCCCCCTTTTAAAAAAGGGCCCCTTCCCCCCCCCCCCCCAAAAAACCCAAAAAACCCCCCCCCCTTTTATTTAAACCCCCCCCAAAAATTTTTGGCCCCCCCCCAAAACCCCTCCCCCCAAAACCCCCCCGACCCGAAAAAAAAAACCCCCCCCCCGGGCCCCATTTAAAAAAGGGGGGGGGGGGGGCCCCCCCCCCCCCCCAAAAAAAAACCCCCCCCCCCCCAAAAATTCCCCCCAAAACCCCCCCAAAACCCCTTAAAACCCCCCTCGGAAAAAAACCCCCAAAACCCCCCAAAAAAGGGCCCCCCCAAAACCCCCCAAAAAAAAACCCCCCCCCCAAAAGGGCCCCCCCCCCAACCCCAAAAAAAAATCCCCCAAGGGGGCCCCCCCCCCCCCAAAAAAACCCAAAAATTTTTCCCCCCAAAAAACAAAAAACCCCCCCCCCCCCAAAACCCCCCCCCCCCCCCCCCAAAACCCCAAAAAACCCCCCCCGGGTTTTTCCCCCCCCCCCCCCCCCCAAAAAAACCCCCCCTTTTCCCCCCCCCGGCCAAACCCCCAAAAAAACCCCCTTTCCCCCCCCCAAAACCCCCCAAAAAACCCCAAAAAAAAAAACCCCCCCCCCCAAAAAAAGGGGGGAAAATTTTTTTAAAAAATTTTTTTTTTTCCCGAAAAATTATTTTAAAAAAGGGGTTCCCTTTTAAAATTTTTTTTCCCCCCCCCCCCCCAAAACACCGGGCCCCCCCCCCCAAAAAAAAAAAAACCCCAAAAAAAAAAGGCCCCCAAAAAAACCCCCCCCCAAAAAAAAAATTTTTGGTTTTTGGGGGTTTTTGGGGGTTTTAAAAAAAATTTTTTTTTTTCCCCAATTTTTTTTTTTAAAAAAATTTTTTAAAAAAGAAAATTTTTTTTTGGGGGGGCCCCCCCCAAAATTTTTAAAACCCCCTTTTTTTTTCCCCTTTTGTTTTGGGCCCAAAAAAAAAAAAAAAGGGGGTTTTGGGGTTTTTTTTTAAAATTTTAAAACCCCCCGGGGGGGAAAAAAAAGGGGGGAAAAAAAAAAAGGGGAAAAAAAAAAAAAAAGGGAAAAAGGGGGGGGGGAAAGAAAGGGGGGGGGAAAAAGGGGGGGGGAAAAAAGGGGGGGGGTTTTAAAAAAAATTGGGAAAAAAAACAAAAGGAAAAAAAGGAAATTTGGGAAAAAAAAAAAAAATTTTTAAAAAGGGGGGAAAAAAAAAAAAAAAAAAAGAAAAAAAAAGGGGGGGGGGGGAAAAAAATTTGGCCCCCCAAAAAAACCCCTTCCCCCCCCTTTTTTAAAAAAAAAAAAAGGAAAAAATTAAAAAAACCCCAAAAAAAAAAAACCCCCCCTTTTTTTTTAAAAAAAAAAAAAAAAAAATTTTTTTTTGGGGGGCCTTCCCCCACCCCCCAAAAAACCCCGGGTTTTTGGGGGGTTTTCCCTTTTTTCCCGGGTTTGGGGGGGGGAAAAAAAACCCCCCCCCTTTTTCCCCTTCCAAAACCCCCCCAACCCCCCGTTTTTTTTAAAAAAAACATCGTAACACAGAAAGCATGGTAATCTTGCTCGATTCAGGCTGAGAACTTTAGGCCTAAATGCCTGCAAAACATGGTTTTCCACTGACACATCTGCACAGGCCCCATGCCCCATGTGTGGCGCGCATACTGAAGATGAAATGCATTTTGTGTTTGTAATTTGTACGATGACATCCGTCAGAAATACCTCATATTTAATGAAGACATCTCAGGAATTAGAGATATAGCTAGCATTCTCTTGATCGACGATAAAGAATTTCTAAAATCACTTGCAAAATTGATCTC
>CM054151.1:32923048-32930548 GCA_028751875.1 Rapana venosa | reverse complement strand
TGAAGATGACCTAACTTTCAAGAATAGCCCGTCTTCTTCTAATAGCATGAAGCACATATTTACCGACATGGCGACAGACATCTTCGCTCTTTCCATCTAGCAGTCTTGACAGAGGTAAATAAAGAAAATCTTTAAGGAACTTTTCTCTCATGTCATTATATAATGGACAAGTAAGTAAGAAATGTCGTTCATTTTCTTCTTGAAAACCACATGCACATTGCTTATCCATCGGGTTTTCACTGTACCTATGCATATTGCAGTTTATAGGTAATACACCAAGTCTTACATGTGAAAACGCGACTCTAAAACATACTATATCAATGCATGAAAGATATCGTTCTTTGCCAAAGACATCTTTAAACGTTCTATACATTTCATATCTACTCCCATCACGTAGGGTAGATGACCATTCCTGCATGAATATATCTACTAATCTCTGTTTGAACTCACTTAAAAAACTGCGTTCGTTACTGGTACCTTGGTTCAGCCATACAAACTGAAAACCTGTGCTACATAACATGTCCTTAATATCTGTCACCCAACATTTTTTACCCCGATTATCCAAAGACAAAAGCATCTGATAGCATTGTTTTGGAAGTCTGTCTGCTTCCATCTGCAGTAAATGCAGCCAATACTTCACAGATCTGACAGTTGTGTTGATGAAAAGAGGATATCTGCCTAGCTCACCGTACACTAATTTGTTTGGCGTTTTCAAAGGTACGCCCAGATATCGTTTGCAAGCTAAAAGGTGTACTTTTTCAAGGTTATCGAGTCTATTAACTTCCCAGACTTCAGAGGAGTATAACAATATCGACTGCACTTTTGCATCAAATATCTTGAAGAAAGTTTTTTGTGTCATTTCTTTGCATTTTGAATAAGCTCTACTTAAAATATACAACGCTCTTTTACCTTTTGTACCAAAAGCAGCAGTTCCAAGTTTGCAACTTAGTTTTGTTGTAAATGTAAATCCAAGGTAAGTGTAACTGTTTACCACTTCCACTAGATCACCATCATAAAACCATTTTTCACTTTTTGATAGGTGTCCACCTTTTCGAAAAACCATAACCTTAGTCTTTTCTTTATTAACTCTAAGTTTTAAATTACCACAACAAGTTTTTAGATAATTCAGTTGAGTCTGCAATCCTCTGGGAGTGGTTGACAACAATACCACATCGTCAGCGAATAAGAGAATAAACAAATTCAGTCACAGTTGAATAAGCTGAATACCATGAACACCAAATTCATTAATATGATGAGCTAAGTTATTTATAAACAGTGAAAAAAGGGTCGGACTAAGAACACAACCTTGGCGAACTCCCGTAGGACAATGGAAAAAATCTGTATAGTCGTTATTAATTCTTACACAGGATAGAAGTGAGCTATACATAGCTTTGAGGGAGCAAAAAAAACTTTCCCCTCACTCCAGCATCAAGAACAGCTTCAAGTAGTTTTTGGTGATGTACAGAGTCAAATGCTTTCTTGATATCAATAAATGCCACGTACAGCTTTCTTTTCCCACTATTTAGACATTTCTGGATAACAGAATACAATGTAAAGATATGATCGACTGTGGAATAATTTCTCCTGAAACCTGCCTGGTTTTCAACAATACTGTGCGTGTCTTCCAACCACAAGTACAGTCGTGTGTTAAGAATTGATGTATAACATTTACATAATATACTAATTAACGAAACCCCTCTATAATTGTCTGGGTTGTCTGCATCACCCTTTTTGAAGATAGGAACTACTATTGCTTTTGCCCATTCTTTAGGATAAATGCCTTGACTAAATATTTGATTAAAGAATTTTTCCAAAAACTCTATCACAACTCCATTACCTGCTTTTAGCATCTCTGCTGTAACACCATCTACTCCTGGGGATTTGCCACATTTTAGATTGTTTATTGCACGTTTAATTTCTTCTTTTAGTATGGGCATATTTAAGATATGATCTTTGTCTTCTTCCAAACTGCTATCTGAATCAGTGTTATCTTTGAGCTGTGTTTTCCCAGTATTATACACATTCTTGAAATGTTCATACCATTCTTCCAGTTTTATTTTATCACTGATGCCAGTCCTTTCACTCCCTCCAATCCTTTTTAGTTCTTTCCAAAATAATGCAGAATCGTTGCTTTTCTTTGCCAACAACTCAGCAAGATCTTTTCTGAACCATCTCTTCTTTTGTTTGAACAAAAATCTATACTGCTTTTTCCCTTCTAGATATGTTTTTCTATCAAACTCCTTCCTCGTTCTTCTAAATGTTCTTAATTGATTCTTTGTCATTTGTTTTGCTCTGTGACATTCAGCATCAAACCAAGGAGATCGCCTGTGCTTTTTTCCCATACTGCATTGTTTAACCATGCACTTACTTGCCGTTAGGAGGCAGTCAACAAATAACTCGAGGGCCTTATCCACATTACTGTTAGTGAATGAAATAGCCTCTTCGAGTTTCATTCTGATACTATTTTCGTTAATTGTCTTTTTGAAATCTCCCTCTTTTTCTTTCTCCCAAATTATTTTTTCCCTCAAACATGATTTTCTCCCTTCTTTGTTAGTATTATCAATATTGTCCTCACTATTGTGTTGTATGTAGATTTTAATACGTAATTCGACAGGTAAGTGGTCTGATTCTATTGCATCCAGCACTTTCAGGTTTTCTATCTTTAAACCAGTTAACAAATCACATGATACAATAAAATAATCCAGGACACTTGCACCTGAGCTACCAATATAGGTGCAGCTGCCATCGTATCCATAACCAGACATACCGTTCAAAATTACACAATCAGTCACATTACAAAACTCCAAAAGTTGCTTCCCAAACAAATTAACATCTTTGTCTTCAGAAGTTCTAGAAAGAAAATAATCATTTGCGTTATGTACATCAAAAGGTCGAATATCATCAGAACTCAAGTCGTCACAGTTTTTGGAAGCAGTTCGTGCATTAAAATCACCAGAAAGCATCAAAAAGAAATCATCATGGGTTTTGTAAAGGTCTATAACACATTTTTCTAATAATTCTAATCCATAGCCATTGTCAGTTTTGCTCCAAAATGGCGAGTCATGTGGTGGAATGTACGTAGATATATAAATAACATCTTTCTTTGTGTTCAACAGCTCTTTACTAATTTTCAGTATAACAACATTTTCAGTTTCTGTGTGAATTCTTTTAACATACTCAGAGTAGCACTTCTTCACGAGAACCACTACACCTCCAGAGTGTCTGCCGTGCTTAGTAAGCTTTCTTGCTTTTGAAATGTAACTGTTAAACTGTGCAAATGATGCTGTCTCTAGATTATCAGAAAGAAACGTCTCTGTTAAGGAAACAAAATCATGCTGTGTGACAAAGTTAATAAAATCTGGGTCTTCTAACTTAGGAATCAATCCACACACATTGTAACACAAAAATGTCATAACACCACATTTACTTTCCTGTATATATGAGGCATGTATTAGCTTGTCATGGTTTAACAACCTATTTGTGTCATGCTGTGCCTTACAAGGGTATGATGCCCGGCCAAACCCCTATTCATTCTCCCTCCCAGGTGAAGGGCTCCTAGAGTCATTTCCCTGATTCTCACGGACTACTACAATGTCAGCTACTTCCTGTTCTTGGCGCCGCCTAAAAGCATCAGTGATACTGCTTTGGCTCAGCGTTCTTTTCTGGTTGCTGTCAGAGCGAAGTGTCCGTGTGGTTGGTCGTGATTCCCTTCTTCTTGCCTGCACTTTTCTCCCTGCCTTGCGCGCAGAACGTGACTTGGCAGGTTGGGGAATTCTGGACTCCAAGCACTGCTCCCTTTGACTGACCTGGAACATTCACCTCCCGCCTCCTGTTGTTCCGCTTCAGAAGTGTCTGTTGCAGTTGGTTCCCCCATCCCTTTTTCAGTCCGTTGTGTGGCCATGTCCTTACTAGCTATTTGGTTCGGGTCAAGTTGCAAGTTGTTGTTATTACACTGTTGTAAAGTCATGTCCATTACGTCTTTATCCTGTTCAGCACATAGTTCTCCATCATCGTTTACTGTGCTGTTAGCTCTGTCATTTTGTTGATATGGTGTAGTTTCTCTTGTGTCTGTCTGTTTGTCCTCTGTCTGCCTTACTCTACCATTTTCTGCATCCCTTATGTCTGTGTCTGTATCACCGTCCACGTCATGGTTTGCCACACACTCAGCAGCATGTGTGACTGCTGACAGCAGCAGGTCACTGGACTGTGTCTCTGTGGAGTGTGCCGACCCTGCTGACTGTTTCCTCCTGTCTTCTGTTCTCCTAGTCTGCTGGTTGCTGCTGTACTCCCCAGGTCTGGAAGCCTGCCAGCTGTGTGGTTTGGGCGTCGAGCGGACCGCCTGGCTGTAAGTCTGGTGCCCTGGAACACCGGCAGTCTGTTGGCAGCGTGCTGGTGGCCAGTTGTGGAGCTTGTTGTGGTGCTGGTTACTCTTCTCTGGACAGGGTCGTCATTATGCATGCGCTGATAGATAGGACTGCCATTTGACGCTCTTGGATCCAAATTCCTTTCCTCTGTATAGTCTCTCTGTAAATTTGTACGCTGTTTCTTCTCAGTCATATCTCCTGGTAATCTGTCATATGGGAGTCGAGTAGTTTGCGGTGCACTGTTCTGGTAATGCTGGTAGTTCCTGATTCTCCTGGGTTGTGCTATCTCAAGATGATCTTCATTGTGATCAGTTGCTTGTTCTCTCCTGAAGTTGTGTTTTGAAACATAGTTTTTCATCCCTTCCCTCTGACTTTGCTGATTGGCGTGATTCCTGTCGTATCTACGATTTCTGTATGGTACTTTCTGTGTCGTCCTGAGGTAATAGTTTTTATTCCGTGAGGTTCCTGGCCCAGAGAAATCATCTTCATCATAGCTGTCTTCTGAATCCCACCCATCTGGAAATCGTGTTCGAGACTGGTATCGGTCCTTATTGATCACCTCTAATCTGCCCTGTCTGTAAAAAGCAGTTATACCCTGCCGCTTGTAGAAGTCTAACAGTTGTCTCTGTCTTGTTGTTAAATCAGAAGTGACTCTGATATTCTCACTTCTCAGCGAGTCTCGTAGCTCTCTGTCTGTCAGTATTTCCATTTTGTCCCCCCACCTCTGAAACTGTACAATCAGTGGGCGAGCTTCTTCGTCGTTTTGTCTTTATCCTCCGACACGGAATGCCCTCCGTATATCCCAGTGAGTCCAAGTACGTCTGGAATGAACAGTCAGAATGTCTAGGATTTGATCCTCGCATGTCGTTCCGTATCTCCCTGATGGTTCACGGATTCCAAAGAATTTCAGGTTGAAGGTTTTTGTTTCTGTCTCTGTCTGTTCTGCCGCCTGTTCCAGTGTGTCCAGTCTCTCCAGTATTGAACGGTAGTCTTCTTGCAGATTTCTGAAATCGTCAGCACCCTGACTTGCAAATTCTTTCAGCCTGTTGACATCATAGACCATCTGGCGGAGTGTGTTGTCTAGATGATCAAACTTGCTGTTCAGAGTAGCGTTGATAGAGGCTGTGTGGGATTGCAAGCAATGTAGCATCTGTCCTAGACGCCAGTCCATGACTTGGAAAACAGTATTGTACTGTGGATCAGGACCAGCTGTCGACATAGTGGCTATGTATTACAACAAGGAGAGAAAGACTTTGGATAAGAAAGGGGAAATCTTTCCTGGCTCCGTGACTTAAATTTTTCTAAGTCCAAAAATTTAAAATCTGATTTCAATTCATTGCTTGCAGAGAGAGCCAAAAATATTGCGACCGCTCGCCACGAAGTCAGCTCACCGAATCCGCAGAAGAGAGAGAGAGAGAGAGAGGAGAGAGAGAGAGAGTGAGAGAGAGAGAGGAGAGAGAGAGGAGAGAGAGAGGGAGAGAGGAGGAGAGAGAGAGAGAGAGGGAGAGAGAGAGAGAGAGAGAGAGAGTGAGAGGAGAGATAGCTAGATAGCTAGATAGATAGATAGCTAGATAGATAGATAGATAGAAGCAGCCAACATGGTCGTACTTTTTTGTATTGAGTGACTTGACCTAACCTAATATGATTACCAAATACACAATACACTTTTAAAGAAAAACTGTGCACACACACTCACACATACACACAATAACACACACACACACACACACACACACACACACACACACACACACACCTGCCAATACTACTACTGCTGCTGCTTCTGCTACTACCTCTTCTACCAACACACCACAACTGCTGCTGCTGGTTTCTTCGCCAAAAGTGTCTGTCTGTCGATCTGTCTGTCTGTATGTATGTATGTTTCTCTCTCTCTGTTCTCTCTCTCTCTCTCTCTCTCTCTCTCTCTCTCTCTCTCTCTCTCTCTCTCTCTCTCACATACACGCATGCGCGTGAATGAGCATGCGTGCGTGCGTGCGCGTGTGTATGCGTTGTATGTGTGTGCGTGCGCGTCGTGTATGTGTATGCGTGTGCATACACACATACAGCCTCGCACACACACACGCATGCACGCACTTACACATGTGCACTCATCACAACGTTGTCACATTAATATGATAATTATGCAAAAGCCTGTTTTAGTCATTCGGCACAGTTCAAGAGCCAACAGAGTGTGATCTTGCAAACGTGAGTGGAGAGGCCAAAGGCAGTGTGCACACTGAACGACTCACCCTTCTGCATTCGTCACAGTCCTCATGATTATCTCTAGCTGTGCACCAGCTGCACTGTGGACACTACAGATAGGTGACATTGGTCTTTACCTGTACCAGCCAAAGTCTCACTCACAGAGCAGAGATCATAACGTTCCACCTACATTGTGAAAATATACAGGTGAGTGTCACTTGTTTTTGTGTAGCATCGAAAATGACTATTTTCTTTCTCATTCAACTGTGGTAATATTCACTTTTCATGTGTTTTGATGTTGATGAAGAAGACCCCCCCCCCCCCTCTCTCTCACTTTCTCTCTCTCTATCTCTCTCTCTCTCTGTCTCTCTCTCTGTCTCTCTTTGTATGTGTATACTGTTGTCAAATACTATTTTATATCTGCAAAACTAGTTAAATTCTTTAAAATATGAAGCTGATAGGTTGAATCTGTTAACTTAGAAAAGACAAATGTAATGGTTTTTCGACAGGGAGGTAACCTTTCAGTGGGAGAGAAGTAGTTTTATGGTAATAGTGAAATTAAAGTAACAAACTTTTATACATATTTAGGCCTTACCTTCACAACAAAACTAAGTTTCAAAAATGCGTGTAGTGAAAGTTGCCAAAAAGGGAAAAGGGGAACTATGGAAATTGTGTCTTTAAGGAAACTAAACTGCACTGATTTGTTAATTTTCTGGAAGCTTTTTGATTCTCGAATCGAGCCTATGCTAATGTATGGAGCAGATATTTGGGGATTATTTGCTAATAATGAAATGGAAAAAGTGCACACCTATGCAATGAAACGATTCCTTTCAGTTTCATTACAATTGTCTAACAAAATGTTATATGGTGAAATTGGCCGCTACCCTCTATTTATAAGATCTCAAGTGAAGTGTATTAAGTATTTGTTAAAATT
>CM054151.1:32918048-32920548 GCA_028751875.1 Rapana venosa | reverse complement strand
CCAAGAAAAATGCCAGTGGTTCACTACGCCGATTCTGCCGGAAAGACCATCCAGCTATTGCAGTATGGGGAGCAGGGACAGTATCTCGCGACCGGACACTTTCCTCAGGACGTCCTGGAAAACATCCACAACGTAGGCATCCCTGAAGACGACGTCCTGCTCTGCTCCTACCCCAAAACAGGCTGCCACTGGCTGTGGGAGATGGCCAGGATGCTTCGGGCCGGCACCTCTAAGGTGGAGGTCACAGAGAAGGAACGGTGGATGCTGGAGTATGTCTCTGACTCCGATCTCTCCCGGCTACCCCCGCAAAGAATCCTCAACACCCACGTTCTCTATCGACAACTGCCCCCAGCCGTCCAAGACGGCAAAGTCAAGCTGCTGTTTATCTACCGAAACCCCAAAGATGTTGCTGTGTCTCTCTACCATCACATTTGCAAAATTCCCAGCTTCCAGTATAGCGGTCAGTTCGGGGACTACCTCACAGGGCTGTTCTTAACAGGTCAGATGATGTTCAACAGCTACTTTACCTATCTCAGAGACTGGGAGATGGTGATGGACAGCAGACCCGACCTGCCCATCTTCCTTCTGTCCTATGAAGAACTTCAGTCCGACGCTTTCAACAAAGTCAAAGAACTGGCCAAGTTCCTGGGCTCTTTAGCAGATGACGACACCATTCGAGACATCGTGGACAAGTGCTCTTTTGGCCAAATGCTGTGTCGTAAAGGCAGCCACTGGATTGATAAGTTTGGGGTGCCTGTGATGTACAGAAAGGGCGAGGTGGGGGACTGGAAGAACTGGTTCACTGTGGCCCACAGCGAGATGATGGACAAGGCGATCGAGAAGGAGATGAAGGGATCCAGATTCCGTTTCCAGTACACCCTGTGAAAGTCTCAGCCTACTCTGTCAGTTGTGACGATTTGTTTTATTTTACGTAATCAGGAATCGTGTACGACTGAGTTTTCTTTAGTTTTTCCGGTAATGCTGTTTCCGGAAGTAGATTCTGCAGAATATAATTAGCTTCTGTTTTATATATATATATATATATATTATATATATATATATATATAATATATATATATATATATATATATATATATATATAATCGATTTGACAATCTGGTGTATCTAAGATCATCTGTAGATGATGAAATATGCAGCGGGGTTTGTTTGCGGTTTTTGTTAATGTTTATGTTCTTTCTTTGTTTCTTTGTTATTGAGCAGACCGGTTTTACTACTTTCTCTTTCTGGAAATGGACTATTCTCTCTCTCTCTCTCTCTCTCTTCTCTCTCTCTCTCTCTCTCTCTCTCTCTCTCTCTATCTATCTATCTATCTATCTATCTATCTATTTATGGTGAGCTTGGAAGACATCTATTGTATTTAAATTCTTATGTGAAATGCATTGGGTATTGGTTAAAAGTATCGCAGATGTGTGGAAACAGACTCCCTTCCCAAGCATATAAGCTTTTGTATGACCTCGATGAGAGAGGGAAGATAAAATGGGTGACTAGCGTGCGTAAGTATTGTGTGAAAATGGTTTTGCATTTGTGTGGCTTAATCAGGGTGTTGGGTGTGTCAAGAGTTTTCTGGCCTCCTTTAAACAACGTATCATAGATTGTAGATGGCAGCATTGGGAGAGCCACATTCAAAGCAGCGACAGATTTTCTTTATATAAATTATTCAAAGCAAATCACCTTGTTGAAACATACCTAACCATGAATATGAATAAGTTTGTAAGGTGTGTATTGACCAAGTTTCGTTTTGGGGTCACCGATATGATGGTACATCATTTAAGATATAAAATATATGACAGAAATATGACGTGCCCCATGTGTAAACTGTATAGAGAAGATGAGGTACACTTTGTTTTCTGTTGCCCAGCACTGGAAGATGTAAGAGCAAAATACATTCCTTCTAAGTTTTATAAGAGACCTGCACTATTTAGGTTAGTCTTACTTTTGTCCTCCACCAATGTAAACACTATACGAAATGTTGCTATGTACTTGCATAAGTCTTTCAAAGGAAGAGAAACGATGATGTCATGATTACCTTTAGATTGCAAAACTGTTATGTATGTGTTGGAGGTACAGGACTTAGGTGTGGAATGTACAAACCATTACCAATGATGTATAACCCTTCAAATGGGGCCAAGGCCTTTTTTTGAATAAATTATTGTCATTGTCATTGTCATTGTCTCTCTCTCTCTCTCCCTCTCTCTCTCTCTCTCTCTCTCTTGATGAATCCCTACGGGCAGGGACTGGATGTAAAAAAGCACATGAGTGCTTGATCATTATCCTCGAAATAAAAGAATTTGTCATTGTCATTGTCATCATCTCTCTCTCTCTCTCTCTCTCTCTCTCTCTCTCTCTCTCTCTCTCTCACTGTGCAAGGTTCTAGATACATTTCATATCAAGCATATTTGTCTATCTCCAAATTTCAGATAGTGCCTTGATAACTATTACGTAATTCAGTTATATTCATTTATCAGCATAACCATGTTGC